>QLTV01001718.1:1176864-1217982 GCA_003457575.1 Thermophis baileyi
ACTAAGCAACAGAAACAAGAGGAATTTGTTTACACCCACCAAGTCATGGTATTGTGGGAAGAAGACCTTTATATAAGATCCTGAGGCTGAGAAGAACTATCTGAGAAATACAATCAATCAACTAAAGGGAGATTCTGTTACAGCTTTATCAAATATATTTAGTCCACCATAGAAACATTTTAGGAAAAAAAGTTAAAATTAAGGTGTCAAGGTGCCATCTTATTAAACTTATGGGAGAGGTGGAATCTTCCTATATCAGTTCTCAAGATTTTGTACTCTAGTCCCTTAAATTTTGGCTTTAAAGGTCACACACAGGTTTAAAGCCTGTGTGATCATAGTTCCTTGACTGTGCTCTATAATTAAGAAGTTTGATAGGCTGCTGGTTAAAGCCGTAAACTTATTCTATATAAACATATATCTAAGAAAATGGCATACTACAAAAGTTCAGAGCATTTTTTTAAAGTTGAATATTAAGTTCACAATTAGTTCTAGTCTAAAACTACAAAATTACAAAGATCTTCATTACTTTGACTTGTGTTCAAATCATTGACTTGCAAGGTGGCAACCAAGATGCAACTAGGAATAATAAAGGGATATAGATTTGTTGTCAAGAAAAACTATTTCAAAGTGAATCTGCTGCAGCATAAATGGGCAAATAATTCACTTAGTCAATGAGTTTCCGTCTCAAAATCTTTTTGGCTCAAAACCTGCATAATGAAAATGCTATGTAACACAGAGCATGAGACAGATGTGTAGGACACACATGCACAGAGAGAGAGAGAGAGAGAGAGAGAAAGCATTTTGAGAAAGATGCTTGCAAAATGCATATGTTGAGATTACTTACATGCCAATATAACAAATGTTTATTTCTTTTATGTATAGGTAGTCCTCGACTTACAACAGTTCATTTAGTGAGCATTCCAAGCTACAGTAGCACTGACAAAAGTGACTTATGACCATTTTTCACAGTTACGACCTTTCCAGCATCCCCATGATCATGTGATCAAAATTCAGATGCTTGGCAACTACCGTAGTTCATATTTATGACCATTGCTGTGTCCCAAGATCATGTAATCACCTTTTGCAATCTTTTGACAAGCAAAGTCAATGGGGAAGCCAGATTCATTTAACAACCGGGTTACTAACTTTCAACTGCAGTGATTCACTTAACAACTGTGGCAAGAAAGGTTGTAAAATGGGGCAAAACTCACTTAACAAATGTCTCACTTAACAACAAAAATCTTGGCTCAATTGCAGTTGTAAATTGAGGACTATCTATATTGTCTTTTATCATCAAATACATTAAAAATCAATGATTATTTGAGTATGATGGAACTCAGCTTTGCATGCACTGGCTTTTTGTGTCTATAAACCACTAAGGGCATAGTTAGTAGAGATAGTTAGCAGAACATGTATTCTTTTTTATCTCTTTTCCTGGGCCTACATGCCTCTTATTAGACTGATATTCTTAGGGTTTTCACCACTTCTTTTCAACAGGGTTTTCAACACTTCTTTCTTTACTTCAGTTACTTCTTCTGACTCTGACATTTGCAATGCAGTTACTTTCTTGACTTTCCATAATGGAGGAAAGCATATTATAGGCTCTTAGCTGTTGATAAATCTAACTTGTCCTACTACCATGTTATTTTCTAAATAAAATTATATTTGTATTTCTTTCAAAAACCATTAGCTTTAGGAATACTTTCTTATCAATGCTATGGTCTAAACTTTAGTATTTCTTTTTGTACAGTTTCCTTTATATAGAGCAACAGTGGAAAATACCTGAAGCTGAAAGTTTAATTGTTGGGTTCTTGATTTTCTCTGAGCTTGCTTTTCTTCTCGCAGATGTTTGATTACTAGACTAAGTAACATCTTCAGTGCATCAGAGATTGAAGTTTCATGGCAACTTTATTCACCCATGCAGTGATGATGTTACTTTGCTTAAGTAATGAAATATCTGCAAGGAAAAAAAACAAGCTCATATAACATCCCAAATCCCACAATTGGACACAAAGCTAGCTGGCTGACTTTGAACCAATCACTTTCAGCCTTAGGATGAAGGAAATTGCAAAACACTTCTGAAAAACCTTGCCAAGAAAACTGCAAGGATTAATCCAGGCAATCACCAGGAATAAAAAAAAAATGAGTTGAAGGTAGCAAAAACAATATTATAACTTATTATTTAGCAATGGCAAATAAATAAATGCAATACATTCTTTAACTGATCATCTTTATAACTTGTCTTAGAGGG
Organism: Thermophis baileyi; assembly: GCA_003457575.1. Classification (NCBI taxonomy): domain Eukaryota; kingdom Metazoa; phylum Chordata; class Lepidosauria; order Squamata; family Dipsadidae; genus Thermophis; species Thermophis baileyi. The sequence goes on from QLTV01001718.1 coordinate 1,179,116, forward strand.
CAAGATTGGTGTTTCCTTCTTCTACTTAGCTTCAGCCTCAATCTTTTTATCTTGTGTATTCTGCAATACTATGTTAAAATACTTCAGAGTCATACATTAATAATGTTAGTAAGCTTGTAACTTATATTTATTTCCACATTAAATTTATTTTTTCCCTATGTACTCTACTTCTTTGTAATATACCGCATATACAGGATTCTATTATTTGAAAGCAATAATAATAAGAAAACCTCTGAGAAGTACATGTGAATTGTTTCCAATTTACATTCACATACAAAAGGAAGGTTATTGAAATACAAAATAAGAACTATATATACCAATATGTATGCAAACAAACTGAATTGTATTCATGCTTAGCAAGGGAAATTTCATGGATTGCTTTATGATATCTACCTGCCAGGACAATTACATAGTAGCTAATAGCTCACCAACACATATTCATTCAGTGATCTTATGTATGTAATTGAAAAGCTAGCTAGTTTTTCTTCAGTTATACAAAAATGTATTTAAACCACTACTACAAATCATAAAAGCACCTATTGTGATGTTTGTAAATTCAAAAGAACAGATTATATCTAAGATCACCTCCTCAAAAAAAGAAATTAATTAAAATAGTGTATGCATTTTAGCATCATGTAGTAAATCTGCTATCCCCATAGTTCTAATTTCCTTTCCCATATCCAGTTAACTTAAATCAGCTATTATTGTTGTTAATGGTTATTTTAGATTATGCTAATTATACTATTTTCAATCATATTTTAGGTTATTTCATTATAAAGAAATCAGAGATCTACTTAAGTGCACCCTATATTTATTTTTTATTTTATAGAGTCAGAAGTTATAGAGTCAGAACTAGATGAAGGAGAAAATGTTAGACCAAAGCATATAGCAATTCATTCATTTCATATCATCTGATATCAGAATACTCTTTTACACTGAAACATGCTTTTCGAAATGTTATGATGTTATAGTCATTTTAGAATCATAGAAGTGGAAGTGCATATTTAGGTCATGAAGTCCAACACCCTGTTAGTGCAGAGATCAAATGAAAGTTTTGCAGGCAGATGGCCATCTAGGCACTACTTGAACATACCCGTGATGTTACCATTTCTCTGCATAATTTCTTCTTCTGTAGAACGACTCTCAAATGATCCAGAACTATCTGATCCATGACTACAGTGTCAAGCCTGAAAAGGAAAGCTATATAGAACCCTGCATTATTTTGAGTAAACAGATATTTTCATTATGACGAAAGACATATCACTTAGCTATCGTGTAAATTTCAGAAATGATTTTTTTAAATTCCCTCATCCACATTCCATTGAAGCATGAACACTAAGTCAGAATTGTTCATTCCAAATTTTATTCTTAGGTCCTCTCCAAGAACCTAGGATTAAAAAATAAAAATTCCAGATGTGTTCCCAGCTGAACTCAGGGCAGAATTATTTATTTTCTCTGTTTCAAACTTTCTACTTCCCCTTGCATCCATTTTATACTCTTTTATTAATGATATAGTAGCTCACTATGGAGACAACCGTAATTTCTGTGTTCAAATTCAAAGTTAACATTATTTTGGCAATATGTTTTCTGGAGAAAGCTAAGAAAAGGGGGGTTTGTTGTTGTTGTTGTTGAGGTGTCAGGAATAGCATCATCTGGTTCATTTGTGTGAATGAATGGAAATGCTCATTGGTTTATGTTGTAGATTCCAAATATTTAATTGTTCACCCTATTTTACCTTCTGTCAAGTTTTTCTGACAGCCATGAAGATGTGAAGTAACAAAAAATGCCTTCCTTATGCTTAATATATTCATGGTATAATGTGTGAAGTGTAATGCTGTCATGCATATTCCTATCATGCTGAGTTTAAGAATGGTTGTGCTGCCATTTTCTACTTACTTTCTCCCCGCTCTTTTTTCTATCTTTATAAAAATCATAAAAAGTTGACTATATAAAAATGTGAATATAGCTAAACCCTTCACAGAAGCTAATACATGCAACCCTGTTTCAAATTGTATCTCGCTATGCTCATATTTAAAAGTGTCTTGTAATTTAAAGCCCCGAATTCCAAGTTTCTAAGCCCCCTTTTCATTGGATCAAGTCTGACTGCCTTCCTAGCAAGCATCCATGAATGACATGCTTACAAATCATATTCCTTGCCATCCCACTAGGTTGATTATGGGGACAAATGCAGAACAGAGTTTTAAACAGAATGCTGCTCCATGGTGTCATTATTTCTTAATACAGATTGTAGGATACACCAGTTTGGCTCTTTCTTCTCATCATAAGTAATTAGCAGATTTGGATTTGCTGACTAAATAGCCTTCACTCCCTCACTGCCTTCGAAATATCACGTTGAAAATGCCAAAATAGATTCTTATCAGCTGGTATTTCAGCTGATGGGCTCAGTAAAGTTGATTTATAGTTAATTCAACGTAATATGAATTTTCTTTATAAAGAAGGCAGATACATATATTTATTGACATTTGCTCCCATGCACAGCGTTCACTTTTCAGAAGTTTGTCACATCTCTGTTAGGGGAATTGCCTTCAGCAAGATATCTGCCCTGTAATTAATGATGTAATGAATTCTACTAGCTCTTCTCCCATTTTTTTCAACTCTGAGGCTGCAGGCAATATAAAACATTCATTGTCTGATTTCTACACATCAAACCTATATCCCTTTAGAAGCAAGAGGAAAAGCTCATTTATCTTTATTATTAAGTTGGCAGATTTACATGTTTTGTTACCATTGTCAATGCTGACAACATAACCAATATTCTTGCAGGAAGCCTCTCCTATTTTGTAGGCTGTTCACAGGTTCTGACAGCAAATTGTTGCTCTGAGTCAATATCTGTCTTTCTTAACACATGTAGTTGGGTATGCATTGATTAATCTATAACTACAATTGAAATGTTTAATGCAAACCTCAGCAGGGTTTTCTTTTCTATTTTGGTAATAAGAACATTTAGCATCATTATTTCTTATCCAATCAAAGACAGAAACTTCCAGATGCCTATCACTGGCTGCTTGGGTATCACTATTTAGTTATTCCAAGAAACATACATGATTTGTTCAAGAGCATATTGTCTGCATTGAGATAGGTGAACTTTAAAAATAAACACTTTCCCAAGGGCATCTAGTCAGCTTTATGGGTAAGTAGGCATCTGAATGTTGGTCACTCCAGCCTTCATCTAATAACTTTATTACCATCCTACAGTGTGTCTCAGTATTATTTTCTTATTGGATTTATGCAGCACTTGGCCAAACGTGACTGATCTTGAAAAGGCTAAGCAGGGACAGATCAAGTTAATACTTTGAGAGAATATGAACAGGAAGTTGGTCTGGAGTCAGGTGGCATTGCAATTGAATCAGTCATTTAATCATTCAAGCAATCCTAGTGTTATAAACAAGATTGGGAATGAAAACATCATTTCTGAATGGCAAAACATTTCCGTATTGTTAGCAGGAAGACTACATGAACATGTCCATAGTCACCAGTAGATAATGTGAACCCACATTGGTAAAAGATTTGGACCAATTTACAGTTTACGCCTAATTTATCAATACAACATGTCTAGCCTTCATTAGATGAGGACTTCAAAGAAATGGATCTCAGAATTCTTTTGTGCCTAAAAATCATATTAAGGGATATAGGATGATATGGTGAGGTCCCAATTGGAGGTAAATTAGATTTTTTTTCAGTATGTTGCAGTTGTAAAGAAATTATTTAAGCATATTGGAAGATATTTATTTTGCCTTAAAAATAATAAGGTAAAACTTGAACCACAAATTGGTGCCTCCAAATTTAAAATGTGGTTCTGAAAGTCTTCCCAGAAAGTATACAGAAAGGGGCTGTAGATCACATGAAGAAAAGGGGGCATAGGCATCACACATGATATGAATTGTCTGACTCCAATCATGTGACTTAATTATATGCAGATAGGTGCAGAAATATTCAAATACACACACACACACACACACAAAGTACAATAATGAAAAAATAATATTTTTATGGCAAGGTAACTAGGTTTTATTACATTTTCAAGAATACTTTATCTTGTAGATTTTTTTAAAAAAAAATCTTGCATCTGCTATAAAAAATCTCAGTGTTGATAAATGTGGGACATTTTTTTACATTACTTTAAAATGTGAAAGTACAAGCAACTTATTTTACCACAACACCTAATGGACTTCACTGCATTATCTTTCCAACACATTAGCTTCCATCCTCAGTGGCATAAGACTGCTTAAAAAGCTGTCAGTGGTTGCCTCTGGCTCTGAACACTGATAGTATCAAATTAGACTTCTTTCACAGTAGAAATTCCAGAGGGAAGCATTGTGAAATATTGATGGGGCTAGAGATGGAGGTGTAGTTGTGGGATTGGAACAATAAGAAAGCTCTTCTTTAAAGTTGGAGTTTATATGAACCCAGTCCTATCAACAGTTTAATCTGATGGCTAAGTGAGAATTGAGTAGCACTCCATTATGTTTCTATTACCATTCAGTGAGGGTGTACAAATCCTTCAAACATGTTGCCTAAGCAGCTGCACAAGTTTGGAGAAAATTGTGACAATACTTAAAACACAGGTCTTTCATATGTACTCCTTCGTATGCTGAAGCACGCTATTTAACAATTTGCACAACCCTGTTATTCAGACTTCAACCAGCATTGTTGTCACTGTATTTAAAGTTTTCTCTCAACAACCTATATGAATGCTCTTGAATATTGAAACTACAATTTAATTGACTGCTATTTATCAACTGGGTTGAAGGAAAGAGAAGATGACCAGCAGGAAGATGAATAGACTCAGTTACATGGGTGATGAAAGACCTGAAAAACCAAGTTAGGGACAGTTCATCATGGAGAAAATCTATATGCGTGGTCACCAAGAGTCATCAACAATTTGATGGCACATAACCAATCAATCAGTTTAGCAATGGACAACATTTCTAGCCAGATATCTCCCTCTAAAATGTTCATAGCATCTAGAGAAAAGACTTATAATATTAAATTTACCATACTTTATTTGCAGAAATGTTTATAGAATAGAATAGAATGACAGAGTTGGAAGGGACCTTGGAGGTCTTCTAGTCCAACCTCTTCTCAGATAGGAAACCCTATACTATTTCAGACAACTTGTTGTCCAATCTCTTCTTGAAAACTTCCAGCAAGTTGAAGCATTCACAACTTCTGAAGGCAAGTTGTTCCACTGATTAATTGTTCTGTCAGGAAATTTCTCCTTAGTTCTAGGTTGGTTCTCCCCTTGATTAGTTTCCATCCATTTTTGTACTGCCTTCAGGTGCTTTTGAGAATATCTTGACTTCCTCTTCTTTGTAGCAACCCCTGAGATATTGGAACACTGCTATCATGTTACCCCATTTCATCTTTTCATTAAACTATATCCAATTTCAGCAACCGTTCTTTATATGTTTTAGACCAGTATTGGCGAACCATTTTGGCACCGAGTGCCGAAACGGGAGCATGCGCATGTGTGGGAGGGAGTGCCGGAAACCGGAAGAGCAGCTCCCTGGTGTGCATGCACAGGAGCGCCAGAAACCAGAAGAGCAGTTCCCCGGCGCACGCATGCTGAGCTTCCAGTTTCCGGCACGCACATGCGCACCAGGGAGCTGTTCTTTCAGTTTCCGGTGCTCCCATGTGCGCAAAGACCAGCTGGAACCCGGAAGAGCAACGGGCGATGGCTGGCGTGCCCGGAGAGATGGCTCTGTGTGCCACTTCCGGCACGCGTGCCATAGGTTCGCCATCACGGTTTTAGACTCTAGTCCCCTAATCACCTTTGTGGTTCTTCTCTGTACTTTCTAGAGTCTCAACATCTTTTTTACATCTTAGTGACCAAAATTATATCATTCATTTTCATTTATGTATATCATTCATGTTCACTTATGGCATTTATATAATGTCATTATGCAAATGACATTTATATCATTTGCATAATGATGTTATTACACAAATGAAGTAAATTAAAGTGAATTAAATTTTATTTTTCTTCCTTTCTGGTTAAATAAATATATAATCTATAGTTTCTATCTTCTTTTAGTAGAAAGGAATACTAGTTGGTTGGAAGTATCTAAACCAGAAGTGGGTTCCTCCCGGTTCAGACTGGTTTGCCCAAACTGGTAGTGACCTGCTGGTGACGTCACAGTGATGTCACGGATCCGGTTTGGTCGGTGCCCGTCCGTGGGCACCGCCATCTTTTTTAAATTTTTTGGGAAAAATTTTTTGAATTTGTTTTTTTTGTTTTTAAATTTCCAGGTTTTTTTTCTTCTGCGCATGCGCAGAAGCCGAGTTTCCAGCACTGCGCATGCATCACCATCTTGTTTTTGGATTTTTTTGGGGGGGGGGATTTTTTTCTGGATTTTTCGGCTTTGCGCGTGCGCACCCACGAGGCATGGCCACGCGGCGCGGGAGGAAGCGAACCGGCAGCGAGGTAAGTTAGAACCCACCCCTGATCTAAACACACACACACACACACACACACAAAGACATAGCATATGATCTTAGTCAGGGGTGAAATGTTCCCGGTACGCTCTTACCTGTCGGTCGCCGTAGAGCCGGTCGCCAAGGTAGCACGAGGTGCCGCCCCCCCCGCCCGGACGCTGCCATTTGAGTTCTTTTACCCTCTGCGAATGCACAGAACGCTTTGCGCATGCGCAGAGGGTAAAAGAACCCAAATGGCGGCATCCGGGCGGCGTCCAGGCGGGTGGGCGGCACCTCGCGCTACCTTGCTGACCGGCTCTATGGCGACCGACAGGTAAGAGCGAACCAGGAGCATTTCACCCCTGATCTTAGTTGAAAGGCCAAGAAGCCTAATGTAACCTTTACTAAAGACATATCATTTTCATTGAGAATAACATTGGAATTCAATCATACACCAAATAAATTTTCAATATTACAGTATATAAAAGCTATATTGATTCCTAAAGAAGAACATCCTTGAAAACCCATGAGACTTATTTTTTTTTCCAAATTCAATGTACCCAAAGTGCATATTGGTAGATTGTACCTCCAAGTTGGCAGAGAGTGGGCAACAGTAAAATGGTTTGCAAAATAGTATCTATGTCAGAGAATTTAGCTTGCATAGAATTGCTTGTCCATGCCCTGGGCTATAATTGCACTTATGGCTTATGCTGAATCTCATTGGTATTCGTCTTATGATTACTGGAAAAGGCAGAATATAGAATAGGTATGACTAGGACTTGTAACTTAGTCTACAATTTTTTCTCGTGCTGCAAAGCAATATCTGAAAACCTGATCAAAGCCATGATGGGTAACCAAAGTCAATATTTCTCTGGTAAAGACCATGAAACAGGAAAGATTGGAACAAATAGTAAGGGGAGTAATACAAGGCACTATTTTTAAAAAGGAAACAAAGAAATATAAGTATGTTTGTGTCTGTGGAATCTATTGTTCCTCTTCTGCAAATCACTTATTACCATATGAATATGTGAAAGTTTGCTATATGTATCTGTTGGTGTAAAAAAAGTGGATGATGAATTAAACAGTCTTAAATTATGGATTATTTTGCAAGAATATGGAGTTGAAAATTGGTTACTGAATGTAAAAGAGAAAATATATGAGAATAAAGGGAATGCTAAGCAAGTGGTCCAACACTGAGCAGGCAGTAGGTCAAGGATGCATGATGTTGCTTTTATTAAATAAAGTATTTATGGCTATGCTTGACTTGATTTTAGATCTGTGTTGACTGGAGATACAAATACATATATATTGTTGTTTGCAGGGGATGTGCTGTTGGCTGAAAACCTGTAAATTTTGTAACAAATGTCAGTTAAATAGTATGCATCTGCAAGTTAATGTATTAAAGATCAAGAAAAAATATGTGAATGATTGCAAACTATACATAAATTGCAAAAAAAGCATGTAGTAAATTTGTACATCTTGGTACAATGTTAACTAAAGATGGAGAAATGGATGGAGAAAATGTTAAGAAATGGAAATGCTAGTAGAAAGATAGTGGTTATTATGTCACCTGATGCAAGAAGTGAATGTTTTTCAAAAGAAGCAAAAATTGCTGTGTATAAGTGTGTGTTTCTGCATATTTTGTAATAGAGAAGTTAAAGTTGTCTATATCAGGAGGTAAGTTAAAGGTAAGTTGAATACATTGGGAATTGGGTAAAAACATTAATTGATAAATATATATAGTAAATAAGAAAGCAGTTACTATGAGTGCGTCCTGAATAAATATGGGTTGTATTTTAAAGTGAGTAACCAGTATTGAGGTGGCTTGGACACGTAGAGAGAATAAATGAGGATCAAGCCAAATACAAGTACTGTATGTGAAGAAAAAGTAATTGTATCAAGAGGAAGAGGAAGAATAACCAAGTTGGTTACTGGATAACATGGAAGAGTATCTGAAGAAAGTATGGGAAGTTTAAACAACAAAATGCATTATATGAATTGGTGGAAGAACAAAAAAATAATAATTTGCAAGGATAGAAATATATGGTGAAGTATATTGGTTGATGTTGATAGAAACTATTTTAGCTACATTTCCTTTTCTTATCTCATGTCTTTACTTTCTTTGGCAAACTATTTCTCATTTCTTTTGTTTTCATAATGTTCCTTACTCCAAAAGGCAATAGTGTAGTGGGTGAATGCTAAATTTCAACTCAGGTGAATTTCATAAGGAATTTGATGTTTCCTATATAGGCAAAGCTTCCAAATAACTTCAAGCAAAGCAAATATAATTTTAACAATGCTAGTGACATTTTTAGTTATTCATATGACCAGCTTTCACATATCTTGAGGGTAACACTTAAGTAAAAAGAACAAAACCAACAATTTCCCTACATGTCATCCCAGTGATAAACAACCAATCCAGAATTATATGTCTCTGTATAAAATATGCAGCCGCTGTACAATTTTTGAAAATATTAAATGAACACATTTGTTTATTCACTTCACTATCATCCTACATTTAATAGTATCTAATACATGCAATACAGCAGTGGGTTGCTACCGGTCCAGTCCAGTTTTATGAACCGGTAGTGGCGGCGGGAGGCTCTGCCCACCCGCCCTGGATGCTTTTGCACATGTGCAGAAGCATCGCGCGCACGCGCACGAACCGGTAGCGATGGGATTTAGAACCCATCACTGATGCAATACTATGTATTTAAAAACAGAAAATAGTTTTGAAGCACTAATTATCCAAAGCAAAATAGTACATGATGCAGCAGATGCTGTACTTTACATTAGTCACTGCTCATATTAGAAAAATGATTTATCATAATAGTAAACGTCAGTAGGCACTTAAATCATCATATGTGCCATGTAAACTCTTTGACAACTGTCAATGTTGGAATGTAAACAAGCTGAAATATTAGACTAGTCCAGCATATTAAAGTTTGTGCAGCTTTTCCTAACCTTGTCCTTTGCTTTTCAGAAAAAAACAGCATTTATACTGCAGCTTTGTGGGAAATGAGAATTGTGGGTTTGATCTCTGCCCGTTTTACAGTTTAGTTAGCAGACTCAATTTCATTCCATGGGCAAAGGCTTCTTGTGCTTCTTTTTATATTAACACTTCTGAGATCTGTTCAGCTAAGCATAGCATGAAAAGTATTCAGCATGAAGTGTGTGCTTATATCCAAATGCAGCTTCTTCAAAAGGTGTGGGAAATGAAGGGAATGTGAGATGTGAGGTTTGCAAGGCATGGCATTCTGAATTTGCTTTATGAACCCGAGACAATAAAAACATACTTCATCTCTAAGGAAAGCAGTAGGTGTATAATGGACCATGAAAATAAGTTCAAATAACAACATACTGCATATTTCCACATCTGCATTTACGATCAACACAGTATTGTGACACGGCTTAGAGACAGTTTATACAATATTGTCTTGGCAGAACTGAAAGTTTATTTATACTTTTATATTTCCTGCTGTGATAACTTTTTAAAAAAACCAACACATGTTCAATATTGCATAGATTTGGACCTTGTTAAGAAAATTTATATGTTACTAGCTTTCTGCTATCTTCTGAGACTGGTGACATACACTATGAAAGAAAAGCATTATATCTCCTATTTATATTAAGGATGTGCAGAGATCACTTGTCCCAATGCTGGATCAGTCTCTGAATAATCCAATCCAGTTTGGTGCCCAGTTCAAAAGGGTTGAGCCCACCCGAGGCACTGTGAATGTGTGAGGGCAGGATTCTGAAAGAACTATCAATCATGATCCCACAGAGTTTTTGGAATCCAAAATTTCATTCAAGTTCTCACATTCTAATGTGCCTCCATAATCTATTGTATTTCAGATTGATTCCTTTTCTATAAAATATGCTTGTTTTCAATATCCTGTCTCTTGATGTGGTTGGTGGCTGTGCTTCAAATATTGAATCAATACCAGTATTTTCTCTAACAGAGTATTACATATATAAAATTGAGCAGATGCTGTCTTATCCCCTATTTTTCATTTGTGTTTTCTTCTCTCATTTATGTCAAATAAAACATTTTGGTTAATTTATTACAGAAATGTGGCTGTCAGTTATAAACACAGCATTTATGAATGGATTGCTAATGGTCTTTAAATGGGCCATTTTTCTTGTATAGAGATTCCCCCCCCCCCTTCTTTTTAAACTAAGAAGAAGCATTGTTCATGTGAAAAAGAGAACTCTTTGTCTCTATATTGGTTGTTATTTTCCTTCGGAATTCCTCTTTGGATTGTTTTTAATCTTTTTCAAATGTTTCAAATGATAAACATACGATCATAGAGTGTGAGGATTGAAAGGGGTCTTGGGAATCATCTAGTTCAATTTCCTGCCTGATGCAGGAATGTCTATGGAGATGCTCAGTCATCCAGGTCATGACTGTCCCAAAGGTGCTTTTTCAAGAGGCAACTGAACTTTCTGGTATTTTGCAATGTTGTAGGTGACAGAGTTGATGCTGCTGACAGTTTGTCTCAGTGGAGTTCCCTCTCTCTGGATTTTGGGGAGTCCATATATTCATGGGGCGGGGCGGCTTCCCCAGGGTAAAGACAGTAATATTGTGGATTGTCGATGCATTGTCCTTCAGTAGGTGTTGCAAGAAATCAATGACCTTTTTCTTGTAACTGCTGGTGGGTCTTTTGTTGCTGGTGGGAAAGCCCAGGAGCCTCTTGAAAAAGCACCTTTGGGACTGATGCAGGAATGTACTATTGCAGCCTTTCTAGCAGATGGCCATGCACCCACTGCTTAAATACCTCAAACAGAGAAGAGTCCACTGCTTCAAGAGAAGGTTTGTCCCATTGTGTAACAGGTCTTTTTTTTTTTTAAAGTTCAATCAAAATTTTCATCCTTATAACTAAAACTCATTGTCCATGTTCCACATAATATCACTTCAGGTACTTGAAGATAAGTATCATATCTTCACACAGACTTTTTTTTTTGCACACTAAACAAATCCAATGTCTGTAATCATTTTTCATATGTTTTTCCAAGTTCTTTATCAACTGTATTGCCTTCCTCTAGATATGCTCCAATTTGTCAATATCTTTCCTAAATTCTGGGATTCAGAACAGGATGCAATATTCCAAGTCTGTCCTGGTTAATACACAATACAGACAAATAATGGCTTGTCTTCATCTTGAAGCTATACTTTTGTTCATGTAGTCCACTATAGCATTTATTTATTTACTTATTTCTTGTTCTTGTTGTTTTTCAGCTATATCACACTGTAGCTTCATTTTCCTTTTGTGGTGTAACATCAGTAGTGGGTTCTAAAACCCTTTACTACCGGTTCACGCGCGCACTTACGCATGCGCACAATGCTTCTGCACATGCGCAGAAGCATCCTGGGTAGATGGGCGGAGCCTCCCGCTGCCACCACTACCGGTTCTAAGAACCGGGCCGAACCAGGAGCAACCCACCACTGTGTAACATGACTTCCAGACCTTTTCCATATATACTAATGCCCAGAATGGTCCTTCCATTGATACCATGCCTTTGATTTTTTCCCAATCCACATAAAAAAATTTGAATTTCACTGTGTTAAAATTCATCTTTCTGTTGTCTGTCCACTTTTTCACTTGGCAAAATTCCCCTGAATTGTAAAAATGTTTGCTATCCCCTTTATCTCTGTGCTAGCCAAAAAATTGACAATTATATTTTAGAATATTTCATACAAGTCATTTAAGAATATATTCATCAGTTCAGGAGCTAGGACAGAAGTTTGCAGTACATTATTTTCTTTTAAAATAAGTAAAACTCTGGCATTATAAATTTGGTTGCTAACATAATAAGCTCTAATGAAATAAAACCATAAACAGGATGGGACTACCAAGTTTGGCAATGGTACCAAATTGCAGATCATTATCTCCTAGAACAGCCTACAACAATGGCCTATGATAATTGATAATAAGTGATCCTCTAAACGTAATAATATTTATTTATTTATTTATTTATTTATTTATTTTGTCAAACATGTATAATGTAATAGATATAAGAATTTTTCCCTTTATTATAATAATAATAATGTGTGTGTCTTGGTAATTATATATTTACTTATTCTTTTAAAATTGTCTAATTAAATGACTCTTGGCAGTTAATGATAAAACATCAACTAACAAACTACTATCAGACCAAAACTATATAGCTAAAAACACCGCACCTCTGATCAAATACCTCAGATCAACTGAAATAAGTGAATCTTCAGAACTTTCTAGAGTGCCAAGATTAAGAAGCCAGCTTTATCTCTGGGAGCAGTAACAAGTTTCACAGTGTTGGAATAATGATCAATTTGGGTTGCCTTCCAACCCATGTCACTTTCACCTTTTTCAGTGGTGGGACTTTATTATTACAGGGCTGATAGAATCCTTATGTCTAAGACTGTCCCCAACAATGCAAAAGGCTTTGCTTTCTTAAATGATAGCTGAAAGCAAGTCCCTTGTCATGAAACTAGCAAATAAAAGAGCACACTATCAAACAGGTCAAAACCTTTAAATACCTAGGAGTGGTTTTCCAAATCTCTGGAGCTTGAAATACCTGTGCATTCCAAAAACCACAGATATCAACCTGAGCCATACAAGCCTTTTATTTGAATAGAGACACACGGTTCATTCCAGCTTCTGTTAAGTTATCTACATTTAAAGTTCGTGCCCAGTTATTACATGCAGAGGTGGGTTCCTCCCGGTTTGAACCAGTTCGCCCGAACCGGTAGTGACCTGCTGGTGACATCACGATGACGTCACGGATCCGGTTCGGTTGGTGCCAGTCTGTGGGCGGCGCCATCTTTTTTTTAATTTATTTTTTTATTTATTTTTTGAATTTTTTTTATTTTTTTCTTCTGCACATGTGCAGATGCAGAGTTTCCGGCACTGCGCATGCGTCGCCATCTTGTTTTTGGCTTTTTTAATATATATTTTTGAATTTTTTTTATTTTTTTGCACTGCGCGGCCACTCAGCGCGGGAGGAAGCGAACCGGCAGTGAGGTAAATTAGAACCCACCCCTGATTACATGTGACTCATTTAGGGCCAGATAGCATGATAGTATTAGAGAAAGTCCAATCTATATTATTGAGAAATATTTTCCAAGTTCCTCTCTGTGTCCCATATACAATGTGCTTTGGTAAGAAGAAGGAATCTCTAGGGTTGAATCTGGACTTTACACTATTATTTTTAACTTTAGGCTGGATTCTCTTTCACTAAAGTAGAAGATATTAACTCACTTTTCTGACATGGTATTTCTGTGCCTTTTCCTGGCATGCTCGTTTGCAACTGGAACTCAATTTTGAACCAAAGGACTTTAGGTGGAGAAAGCCAATAGGATTATGCCACTCATCCCCATGATGTATTCATTAACAACCAGTTTACAATAAACAAAGCAATTTGGCCAGTTATCTGAAGAAGATCACTGCTTTGAAACCCAGAAGTGTTTTATTCTTGCTTTATTCTCACATTCTCCCCACAGCAGTGTTGCTAAACAATGGTGCCCCTGTGATGCAGGTGCAATAGAAACTGCAGCCCATGTTTTGTTATACCTCCAGTTCTTCAAGGACACTTGTTTGCACCTGAGCTCTCTCTTTTTCTCTAGGAAGCTCCACTTACATTTCATATTATGTAACAAATATGATTTTGTGTCCTTAAAGGATGAAAATTGTTAATGCTATGTGTAAACCTTGGCCTTCTATGAGCTGTAACTCATAATGGTTATGCAATGTTTTATAGTGGTAGACTTTTCTTTTTTTTTCTTTTACTCTATGGCCATAAGATAGTAAATCAAAATATAATACAATGTCTCCCTCCCTTTTCAGGTTGCCAGCTGATATTTCTGTGGCAAAACTAGTCTTCTAATATCTAAAGGAACATGTATATTTAATGATTTTTTTAAAAACCCCAAAACTACAATGTTGTTTAAATAGAATATAATTCTTTATTGGCCAAGTGTGATTGGACATACAAGGAAATTGTCTTTGGTGCATATGCTCTTAGTGTACATAAAAAGAAAAGAACAAAAAAAAAATACATTCATCAAGAATCATAAGATACAACACTTAGTGATAGTCATAGGTTACTAAATAAGCAATCAAATCATACTAGGAAACAAATAAAACAATATAAATCATAGAGATACAAGAAACAAGGTTATAGTCATAAGTGGGAGGAGATAGGTAATAGGAATAATGAGAAGAATAATAGTAATACAGTCTTAGTAAATAGTTTGTCAGTGTTGTGGGAATTAGTTGTTTAGCAGAGTGAAGGCATTTGGGATAAAACTGTCTTTGTGTCTAGTTGTTCTGGTGTGCAGTGCCCTATACCGTCGTTTTGAGGGTAAAAGTTGAAACAATTTATGTCCAGGACTTGAGGGGTCTGTAGATATTTTCACAGCCCTCTTTTTGATTCGTGCAGTATACAGGTCCTCAATGGAAGGCAGGTTGGTAGCAATTGTTTTTTCTGCAGTTCTAATTATCCGTTGAAGTCTGTGTCTGTCTTGTTTGGTTGCAGAGCCAAACCACACAATTATAGAGGTGCAGATGACAGACTCAATAATTCCTCTGTAGAACTGTATCAGCAGCTCCTTGGGCAGTTTGAGCTTTCTGAGTTGGCGCAGAAAGAACATTCTTTGTTGTGCTTTTTTGATGACATTTTTGATGTTAGGTGTTCATTTTAGGTCTTGAGATATGATAGAACCTAGAAATTTGAATGTCTCTACTGTTGATACTGTGTTGTCTAGTATTATAAGAGGTGGTAGAATGGGAAGGTTTCTCCTAAAATATACCACCATTTCTACGGATTTGAGTGTGTTCAGTTCCAGGTTGTTCCAGTTGCACCCTTCAGATATGATAGAACCTAGAAACTTGAAGGTCTCTACTGTTGATACTGTGTTGTCTAGTATTGTAAGAGGCAGTAGTATAGGAGGGTTTCTCCTAAAATCTACCACCATTTCTACGGTTTTGAGTTGTTTAGTTCAAGATTATTCCAGTTGCACCACAAGGCTAGTTGTTCAACCTCCTGTCTGTATGCAGATTCGTCATTGTCTCGAATGAGACCAATCACTGTTGTATCATCTGCAAACTTCAGTACTTTAACAGAGGGATTTTGAGGACTTCCGGCTGACATCAGAAGACTTCCGGCTGACGTCGCAGCAATATCAGATGCAGGGAATGGGCTCTGCATTCCCTGTGCTCAGTTCTCCCTGTTTGTGGGCTCTGAGATGAGCCAAAGCTGTCTTGTAGGGGCGATGAAGCTAAGGAGGGGCACCCTGAGAGGTTGCGGGAGAGATCGCAACTCTCCTGCTGAACCCCGGGCTTTTTTCCCTCTATGCCGTTTCTGGAAAAAAAAATTGGGACTATCCAGAGGAACAGGTTGATCAGCTTTGGAATATAAAGATTTATGAATATTGAACTTTCTGAGAAGTGACTTTAGGTTTGAATATATGGTTTTTGGATTATTGGACAAAAGAGGGTGAGGAGAAGATGGCTGCCATGAAGCTGGGACAGCCAAGAAACACCTAAGAACTGTACTGAAGCGGAGATGGTGAACAGTGTCTCAAACTTGGTGAGAAGAATCCTTTTTATTTAAAACTCAACCCCAAAAGAATATCCAAGAAACGGCGTCAGAAATTCAAAGTATTAATGATACTTTGACAAGAAGATACAAGGAGATTATGAATAAAATGCAGAGCATAAAAATACAGAAAATTGGATTTCTAAATTGGACAGGTGTTGTTTTGGATAGGCATTTCAAAATGCTGGAACTATTTACTTAAAAAAATAACATCATCTTTATATTTTAGATTGTTACCATTAAAATTGGATAAAACTGGTTAATATTGAAATTTGACTTAAGAGTGCCACCTGCTGACAAAAGGAAGGCATAACACATTCCCAAAATCTTGGAAATACTTGGCTATTGGAAATTTAAACATGAGAATAAGAAAGACATTATTATTAAAGTGACCCCTGAAGGCTACAACACAAGACTGAATTTATAGAGGGACTTATGAAGTTTCTGGAAAAAAAAATTGGGACTATCCAGAGGAACAGGTTGATCAGCTTTGGAATATAAAGATTTCTGAATATTGAACTTTCTGAGAAGTGACTTTAGGTTTGAATATATGGTTTTTGGATTATTGGACAAAAGAGGGAAAAAATAAAACTCAACGAGATGCTCCACCAGCAAGAAATGAGTGAAATTTGGGAAGAAACGGCGTCAGAAATTCAAAGTATTAATGATACTTTGACAAGAAGATACAAGGAGATTATGAATAAAATGCAGAGCATAGATGGAGAGCTGGAAAACATGATACAAAGGACAAGGAGTGACCAAGACACCCAGGAAGAGGAGGAGCCAATTCAAAGAGTAGATGATAAAACAGAACAGACAAACCAACAAATAACAACAAAAATAATAATGACTGATGAAATAAGGCAAGGGGAGAGTATTTTAAGGGAATTAAGAAAGGAACTGGAGTTGCAGGAAGACTTTTGGAAGAGAGATAGGCGCAAGAGTAGATATTTTGAAAATTAGACAATGGAAAAGGGCAGAGAAGGGAGAAATGTTTAAAATGATTGGTCAAGATGTGGAAGCAGATAGAGATAAAGATCCAAGAGAGGAATATGGGAGGCAAGCTAAGAAATGAACAATTAAATCTTTAAAGTGGGCAAGAGACAATGGATAGAAAGGGAATATTTTTAAATATAATAGTGGCAGAATTAAAAGTTAGAATAAGGATGGAAACTAGAGAGAGGGGGATTAATGGAATACACATTTTTATATAATGTGAAGTAATAACAAGGGGAAATCAGAACTTGAATGATGGTATTATTAAGTATGCTTGAATAATATGGTGATTGGGGTAAAAATAACATATTGAAATATTGAATAACTAAATAATGGAAGATTATAACTTAACATAAATATGTGTAGTATTGCCAGAACTATATAAACTTGTCAAACGTAGTAAATATGATGAATATTATTTTATTTGTACTAAAATGTATGACACTCAGGTGCCACACTGTTCACGCATTGACATGTTTGTAAAAAAATAAAAAAAACTTGGGGGAAAAAAACAGGGATCTTTTGAGATGCAGTCATTGGTATATAAAGAGAAGAGAAGTGGAGAGAGCACATAGCCCTGGGGGCAGGGGTGGGTTCTAATTTTTTTTACTACCAGTTCTGTGGGCGTGGCTTATTTTGTAGGTGTGGCTTGATGATCATGTGACAGTGGGCATGGCTTCATGGTCATGTGACTGGGTGGGCATGGCTTCGTGGTCATGTGACTCAGTGGGTGTGGCTTTTTTGTCATGTGACTGGGTGGTCATGTGACTGGGTGGGCGTAATCAACTTGACATCACTCACGTCAAGGGTTAGGGTTAGGGTTAGGGTTAGGGTGTCTGGCCTCTCCTTGCCTCAAAGCCCTCAACAAGATTTCCCTGTCTATTTAATTACTACTACTGAACATCCAAAATATACTATTTAATCCTATGTTCTTTCTTTCTTCTCTCTCTCTCTCTCTCTCCTTTCCTTCCTCTTTCTTTCTTTTACTTTCTTTCTCTTTCTCTTTTTTCTTTCTTCTCTCTCTCCCTCTCTCCCTTCCTTCCTTTCTCTTTCTCTTTCTCTTTCTCTTTCTCTTTCTCTTTCTCTTTCTCTTTCTCTTTCTGTTTCTCTTTCTCTTTCTCTTTCTTTCTCTCTTTGTCTTTGTCTTTCTTTCTTTCTTTCTTTCTTTCTTTCTTTCTTTCTTTCTTTCTTGTCTCTCTCTCTTTCTCTTTCTTAATATCCTATAAGAACCCTAGACTCCACCCACCACAAATGGCTGGCTTCCGATTTTAAAACACTTTTTTAAAAATACAATAACCTGGTCAGTATCTTCATTTTGACAAATTTATCCTTACCAGGAAAATTTAAGCATTTATGAGCTTCAAGTTAATCCTATTTTTTTAAATAGGAGATGAAGTGATAACACTGATAGAATAAATTTCTGCAGGTGAAAAATTGTCAATTTCAAATTGTAATAATGGATAGAGTTGACAAAGTATGGTGCTATGTTTTGTTTGTATGTAATGTTTTACCTTTCTAATAAGTTTCTTTCTTTAGACTTAATTTGCTTTTTAAAATGTTTTTAACTTTGTGTATTTTATATTTTTTAGCTTTTAAAATTGTTTACATCCCCCCCTTCTTATACTAGTATAGGAGTGTAATAAAAATTTGTGATAAAAATTTGATTTACTGTGAGTTGCATGTTCATGAAGGTTAATTATGCAATTATATATGAATTACCCGGACTCAGTTTTTTAAGTATAGAGCTTTTCTTAAAAAAAAAAAAGCTAAAATAGTCACTGAATGAAGGACAGTGCTTTCAAATATGCCTGAAGAGAAGGAAGGGGGGAAGAACAGAAAGTATTTCCCACAATATGCATCATAAGACTTACAACAGCCTGAATCATAAGGCTTTGCTTTGCAGATCAAAAGCTTCACTTATATTTAAATACTGAATATAGTCTGCTCTTTATATCTTTGAAGATGTTTCACTTCTCATCCAAGCTTCTTCAGTTCTGAAGAAGCTTCTTGGATAAAAAAGAAAAGTCTTCAAAAAACAAAACAAAACCAGAAAGTCCAGTTGCCTCTTGAAAAAACACTTTTGGGACAACCATGACCTGGATGACCGAGAATCTCCATAGATACTCTACTCTTTATACATATATTTTATTTTATCCTGAAACGATCATATATTTTTTTTGCTAATTACCTTACTTTACCTTTTATTGTTGGCATATGATGAAACACTATTACCACATATTTTCAGACCCTACAGAATAGTAGTGTGCAGGTATTTGGCCCGATTCCTCCATCTCGAGCCTCCCAAAATTTAAAGCCTTCAGTAAGAGCATCTTGCAGGTAGCACTGCTGAATATGAAACACCAGCAAAACCCACCACTTTGCTCCTAAAGTGGCCTAGGGGAACAATCCACGTCGCTAACAATCCACGTCGCATCTGTTTTAGGGGAGGAGGTTCAATTCATCGCCCAGTTAAAGACTGAAATAAAAAAAAACCAATCCACTTCAGAACTGTGGTGGGGGGGGGGTTTTTTTTTTTTTTCCGCATGAAGGAGGAACACGGAGCGAACAAAAAAAAAAGAGCCTCCAGCCTCCGACAGATGCTGAAGCGGCCATCCCCGGTGCTGGATGCCGGGGCGGGTACGCCTCTTATTTTTGTCGGACCACTACCTCTTTGGGGCAAGGGTTGCTTTTTACAGCATGGCGAGGAACAACAAACAGTGCCCATTGCCTTGGCTGCTGCTGCTGCCGCCCTTACCCCGCAGAGGTCCAGCAAAGCCTCACCGAAACGCCATGTCCACTCAGGGATGCTTTCGCTTTCCCCTCCCCAGGACTGCGCTAAGCGGTGGCTCATTCCCATCCTACCGCGCCAGCGTCACACGAAGCAAATTAAAGGCTCTCTCTCCCACCCCCACCCCCACCCCACTTCCCTTTTACCTTTCTTTAACGCGCCCCACTTCCCTCCCCAAACCTCACAGCGGCAGGAAGGGGAAAAGAAAAAAAAAGGCTCGGCCTCTGAAGCCTCTCAAGGGAGACGTCCTTGTGTGTGTGTGTGTGTGGCGGCGCTGTGAGGAGAGCCAGGCGAAGGGAGCCCGGGAAACCACGCCAGCTGCAAAGCGATCGACCCCTTTTCTTCCGC
The DNA here is from genome assembly GCA_003457575.1 of Thermophis baileyi. NCBI lineage: Eukaryota > Metazoa > Chordata > Lepidosauria > Squamata > Dipsadidae > Thermophis > Thermophis baileyi. The sequence continues at coordinate 1,199,262 of QLTV01001718.1, forward strand.
CGCCTCTGCCTCTGCCTCTTCCTTCTCTCTGCTAACAGAAGTCGGAGAGGAAAAGGCAGTTGCTGCGCCGGGCGGTGAGCAGCAAAGCGAGTAAGCCAGCGATCTGCCGGCTGCCTCTAATCTGCAGTTTACTCGTGAACACCATGCTGGCTGCGGCTGACTTGGGATGGAAACGCGGAGAAACGCCCGGCGAAGCAACTGCCTTTTCCTCTCCGACTTCTGTTAGCAGAGAGAAAGTACAGGGCAGAGCTGTGTAAAGAGAAAGTTAGGATTATGCTTTCCTGTGTGGTTATTTTTATAGCCTGAAAGTATTTTTAAACTAGTTTACAGAGTAGTAGTCTACACAGGGAAGCAGAAAGAAATTTCAGAAGGGAATGATGGTATTGAATGTGAGCTGAAGTCTACAAAGAGGACCCTTGAATAGGTCTTTGGAGATTCAAGATGTTGTAGGATGTAGTGCAGGGTCATATTAACAGCATCATCTGTCGATTTATTTGCTCGGTAGGCAAATTGTAAGGGGTCTAACAGTGGATCCATGATGGTTTTCAGATGGGCCAGCACTAGCCTTTCAAAGGTTTTCATAACTACAGATGTTAGAGAAACCGGTCTGAAGTCATTCAGTTTCTTGATGCAGGGTTTCTTCGGCACTGGGATGATAGTAGACCGTTTGAAGAAGGAACATAGCACATCTCTAGAGATTTATTAAAGATTCGGGTGAAGATGGGGGCCAGTTGTCAGCACAAGCTTTTAAGCAAGAAGGAGTTATCTTGTCTCGGCCTGGTGCTTTTCCTGGTAGACAAATGGAGAGATGGAGATAGAGATGGATGGAGAGATGGTTGGAGAAATAGAAAAATAGAGTGATTTATGCTGGCTAAAGTGTAAAAATTTTGCCTGCTCTGATGGCCTTACAAATCAGTATTCATATTTTAACTGTTTATTTGAGGTCAGTGTTGGCCTTTCTTCATGAATGAAAAGAGCAAAAGAATGTCTGAGTACCAATCCAGCCCTGCTGGGATTATAATTTTTAAGACTCACTTCAGGAATACTGTAGTCAAGAGCAGTGCAGAAGACAAGTATCTTAGACTGCCATGATGAAAGCCTTCTGGTCCAGAGCCTAAGAGGAAAATCATTAATTGAAGGCAGAAATAAAACTATCCCTAGTCCTTCCTTGACACTTGACTAGGACTATCCCTAGTCCCTCCAATCAATTATCTGCTTTTGATTTTTTTTTAACCTGTAAATAGCAAGGGGAGAAAATAAAACTTCTTAAATTGTCAGCTGGACAGTATCTAAAAAGTCAAGGGGAAGTGACTGAAACTTTGTAAGCCAAACCTGTGCAATTTCTCCTTTAAAAAGAGTTTCAAATAAATGCTGCTTTTTCTTATCCTTTCCTTCTGCACGGTGAGACATCAGAATTAAATTGCTGGGCAACAGCAGATTACCCTGGAAGTGTTTCTGCAATAGGAATTCACAGGCAATAGCTGTGTCTACTGTCTCACCAGGTTTTGCAGTTTCCCCTGGACAGCTTTAGTTTTTGTATCTGGGGCTCAGAGCTTCACTTAAAGCAGTGAGGAGGAAAACTAATCTTTTCTGCTTGCTTTTCTTTAGTAGCCCTGCTTATAGAACTGATCCTAATGGTGTGGAAATTGGCTCAGGTGCCTAATTCCATTGGAAATTCAGACTGTTATGTGCAGTGGATGGTCCTGTGCTTGCCTGCAGTCTTGTTGCTATAATGCCACAGCAAAACCGAAGGCTGTCCTTCAACATCTTTTGAAGCAATCAGTGACAGAAGTGGTTTAAAAACTGCTTTAAAGGCCCAGTGTCCGATTTCTTAAACACTGAATGTTTGTCAGAGGAAAATGATGGAGGTCATTTTTGGTTCTTGTCTCTTTCTCCTCCCCCTCCGGATTTTTCATTTTCTTTTAGTTTACTTTCCCATCAGTTTTCAGTTGTGACAATAAGGTGTGTGTTTTTTAGAATCCAACTCTTTACAGGTGACTTTTCTTAATGTAAGTTTTTTCTTTTGAACATAATACACCCCATTCCTAAACATTTTCCCTTAATACAGGAGGAGTGTCAAACTCATGGGCCGGATGCGTCACGTGCTGGCCCCGCCCCCGCCTGGTTTAGCGAAGGTGGAAAAAGTCCTGATACGTCACGTGACACCGCCGTGACGACACGAGTTTGACACCCCTGCCTTATACATTTTATGTATTGAATAGAAAGATGTGTGAATTTCTATGCACCAGGTTTTTGATATTACTGTTTTCGAGTTTTTATTATTGTTGTAAGACTATCAAAGTTGAGTTTCATACAATGGGCAGTCATGTAAGTCTTTTAAATAGTTTAATTTGCTGTTAGTTTTTACTCTTATGGGACGTTCAACAATTCTTTTCCTTTTCCAGGATATATAAGGTTTGCAATTCTTTGTACAGTGAGGACACAAATCTGTACTTCCTGCAAGGTGACTGTTTTATTGTAAATTAATGAAGATTATGCACTAGTAATAGGAACATTCAATAATGCATTTCTTATCAAATGACTATTGAAAGATTTACAGGCCTTAAAGGCATTTAGAATAACATACAATGAAATTCTGGGGAGGCTTAAAAGTTATCTTAAAAATGCCAAATATTTTTTTGTTTATATATTTGTTTTAAGCTATAGTATGTTTTAAGAATGAGGACAAATTGATTTTTCCAGGATGATAATAATCTTTACACAGGGATCCTCACAGAGCTTTTTGTAAGATCATATTAGGGGTATAGACTGGAAATTAATTCTTCAAATGATAATTTGTTAAAAAGAGGGGGGAATCCCTTTGGTTTACAATTGTCATTTTTATTGGATTAAAGGAAGCAATCTCTGTATGTATATTGTATATAAGTAGCTTGCCTTATAACAATTAATTAGCTATCCTGGTTTTGGAAGTTTGTTCTGGAACAATACAAGTAAATGAATTAACTCTGAATCCTATCACAATATTGTTGATTGGTTGGTTGGTTGACTCATTCATTCATTATGTGCAATCAAATAATTGTTGACTTTTAGCAACAATTGCTACTATAACTGAATTCACCCTTCATGAGAATTCTGCTTGTTCTTTTCTTCTCTTTCTTTCCATATTTCCCGGCATTAGAGATTTCCTAAATGGAACCTGGACTTCACATAATGTGTCTAAAATATGATTATTTGAATCTGGTTATTTGAATCTCAAATGTGATTTCTGGGTTAATTTGTTCTTTGATCTATTTGTTTTCTTGGCTACTTGTGGTGTTCTCAGGAGTCTTCTCCAACACAGAATACAAAAATATTGACAATATATCTCACTTCTTTAAAGTCCAGCTTTTGTTTCCATAGAGTATCACTGGCAAAACCATTGCTTACCCAATTCTGATCATGTAGATATAAGCATTTCACAGTGCCTGAATATATTTTTCCAAGGCCTTCAGTGCTACTCTATCAAGGGTTAATTTACAACAAATTTCTTAATTGCTGCTTCCTTATTGTTGTTAGTTGATGCTAAAAGGCAGAAACTAACCACAATTTCTTTTGGGAATAAAAGACAATCATTATGGGGATCCTTTTGGGCTTAGGCTACAAGTTCCAGCTAGTGCAAAATGCTGTAGAAATACTATCTTATTGAATATTTAACCTCTTTCATATAATGATATGGCTGAAAGAACTACATTGCCTAGTTACCTGATACCAGATCAGTTTGAAGATTCTGGTATTAAGTCTGAAATAGTTGGGTCAAAGTATAGATCTATCCAGCAACTGCAGTCATAATTGAAGGAACATTTAATATAACACTGAAAAAGATCATTTCCTTCTAGGGCAACCAATTTCTAGAATATCTGGAATTAAAGTTCTTTCTCCCCTTGAAGATGTTTCACTTATCATCCAAGAAGCTTCTTCAGTTCATTTTCAAGGAAAAAATGAAGAAAGTCGGGTTGCCTTTGAAAAAGCATCTTTGGGACATGACCAGGATGATTGAGAATCTCCATAAACTCTTAAGAATATTGTGGACAGCTAAGAAAACAAACAAATGGATAATCAAACAAATCAATCCAGAGTTTTTATTTAAGGCATTCAGGCTGGGAAGGCTCTAATGTTATGAAAAGTAGAAGGAAAAAAAAGAGAGGATGACCAACAGCAAGAAAGAGAAGAGAATAATGAATTACAATGGCAATGAATAGCACATAATCAGTCAATCAGGTTGAAGCCCCTTAAAGTAGCTGATTGCCCTCTGAAAATATGAAAGTACAATCCCTTCTTATACCCATTATGATTTAAATTCAACACTTTCTGCCTTTTCCACAGTTTAGCAAACAGCTTACCCTTGCTTTTCTCAGGCTAGATGTCAGTTGGATGTTGGCTACAATTGGCATTCTACTTTTAAAAATTCTGGCTTCCAATGTAACTTCTGCTTCACTTATGATGTTCAGGTTCATGAGTGTGTGCATTTTTTTTCTGTCTTCCAATTGGAAGTATATTAAACAATGTGTATCCAAGTCAGAGACAAAAATAAATGTAAGAGTAAATCAATACGATAAAATTATGAGGCAGAACTCAAAGGATGGATGGATGGATGGATGGATGGATGGATGGATGGATGGATGGAGATCAATAGATAGACAGAGATCGATAGATAGACAGAGATAGATAAATAGAAAGGTAGACAGAGAAGAGAAATACTCCCCAATGATTCTGGAAAGCTTCTTTCCAATTTAAATTTTGGGGAAAAAATGAGGCACGGAGTATTAAACTTGATATTTTATTCATTTTTATTAGCCTCACTACTTCTTTCACATTTTGGGGCAATATAGGGATAATAAAATAATCTGACTATAACACAGTTTTATAAAGTACTTTTCCTTTGTCCAGTGCTCTCCAGATCTGTTTACTCCAATAATTCCCAACCATCATGATCACCAGTCAAACTGGCTAAGTTATGAGACTTCAAGTCCAGCACATCTGGAAGTAACTGGTTTTGAAAAAGTTGTTATAAATTATTACAGTGATAAAGCTTGTGACATACTTCGAAGAATCAATAAAAAATACTATAGAAACACAAAATGGAAAAAGCAATGTAGAAAAGCATTAGCACAAATGTTTCAGAATAAAGTATAAGTTACTGTGGAACGTATACTCCACAGAGGAATAATCTTTTTTAGTAAGTAGTTCAATAAAATCATGACCTATTTGTTAATTAAGTAACAGCATAATAATTGACTTTGTTCTTTCAATGGAAGTGTTTATATTTGTGATTACAGGCTCCCATAAGTAACATATATAAGCAGGTTTTATTTTATTAATATTAGCTATTTTACATAAACAAAACATTTTCTACAGGACTGTGATATTTTTGATCCTTGCAAGCTATCATTGTGCCAGTATTCATCTGTGAAAAACCACTGATGTAATAATTACAAACAGACTCTTGTCTTCAGCTTCAGTAATTGGAAATTAAAAATAATATGCACACACACTCCTTGTTTAATTGTTACTAGTCATGACACATTATTCTTTTTAATCCGTTGATAAGCATTAAAGTTTAGAATGCAGAATTGTGTTTCGGATCACTGCATTCTTGTAAGTATAGACCAGGCATGGGTTCCTCCCGGTTCGGACAGGTTCTCCCGAACCGGTAGCGGCCTGCTGGTGATGTCACGATGACATCACCGAACCGGATCGGTCGGTGCCGGTACGTGGGGACCGCCATCTTTTTTTGATTTTTTTTTGAATTTTTTTTAAATTTATTTTATTTTATTTTTATTTATTTATTTCCCTTCTGAGCATGCGCAGAAGCCGACTTCTGGCACTGTGCATGTGGTCACCATCTTTTTTTTGGCTTTTTTTGGGGGGGATTTTTTGTTACTGCGCATGCGTGCAAAGTGCGCGCGTGCCCACAAGGCACGCCCACACGGCGCGGGAGGGAGCGAACCGGCAGCGAGGTAAGTTGGAACCCACCCCTGGTATAGACTCTTAAAACACTATTTGTGCACATTTGTTTTAAATGAATAGGTAGTAATATGTTTTATAAAAATTAAGAAAACAATCTACTCTACTTAAATCAGATTTAATAGAATGAAAGATGACTGAAGAACCAGAAGTGAGGACATAGTAAAAATAAATTTTCTCTTTCTGATCTTGAGTGTAGAATGCTAGCTTATACATTCTTGGTGGCCATAAGGTAGATATTTTATATGCCTCCATTTGTTTTTGCAAGGGCCAATTCACTGCTACTGAATCCATACATTTTAAATATACACTGTAAACAGAAATCTGGGGATGCAGTCAGTACCAGATTCAAAGGCCATGGATATGCATATTTTAGGCACCTAGAGTAGATATTTTATTTATTTATTTTATTTATTTTATTTATTTAGTTTGTCAAGCATGTATGAGAAAACAATTATAAGTATGAACATAACATATAAACATATAAGTATAAACAGGTAAAGTATATGCATAAGAAATGAGTACGAATAATGGGAACAGTAGGACAGGGACAGTAGGCATGCTGGTGCGCTTAAGCATGCCCCCTTACAGACCTCTTAGGAATGGGGTGAGGTCCACAGTAGACAGTTTTAGATTAAAGTTTTGGGGGTTTGAAGATGTAACAACAGAGTCAGGTAGTGTATTCCAGGCATTGACCACTCTGTTGCTGAAGTCGTATTTTCTGCAGTCGAGTTTGGAGCGGTTTACTTTGAGTTTGTATCTATTGTTTGCCCGTGTATTATTGCGGTTGAAGCGGAAGTAGTTCCTAGTGTTGCTGTTATTGTTGAATATACATTTCTTAGCTAAGCCAGATTCCCATCATATCATATGTGAAAAATGCAAAATAAAATATTTCAGGGACTAACAAAGGGCCCATTCCCTAAAATTACTCTAGCTGGTACTGCTTTGATCATTGATTCATTGTGGGTTGAATTTGGGAATGAAGCAGAAACTGTCTTTTCAGCCTTGACAAGACTGATCAAGCTACATCTGCAGCACTATCCTGGCAGGAACTGGAGGAGAAAAGTACTTTATTTTAATTTGTGTTTACTGACAGAAAAGCCAGTATTTTGTCCATGCAGACTGCACAACAGAGAACAACAACAACAACAAAAAAAAAGTAACTGTGAAAGAGAAATGCTTATCAACTGAAGCAATCCTTTGCCTTTTTGTTGTTCCCCCCCCCTGTATAATTCAAGACAATAGCAATTATAAAAAAGCGTCTCTACTTAAGCAAATGTTTCCACAGCATTCGTTCCAAGGCCTAATTACGTACTCTCATGGCAGAGGGAGGGATTTCATTTTTCCCCCCCACAGCTTAGAGGTTAGATTTGGATCATATCAAATCTACTGACTGCACCCATCTGAGTTTTGAAAAGGATGTTTTAAAAAGGCAACAGCTCTTTTTTTTCTTTTTTTCTTTTTTTGTAAATATTGAGTCTTGTCATAGCTCCATTTCCCCTAACTTATTTTTCACTCCTTTATAATTAATTCTTACAATAATTAATAATGCATTCTTCATTCTCAGTGTTGACATAATTTTGCAAATGCATGATGAATATTTTTAATAATTGTCTTTTATCGTTGCTGCTTTATTTTTAATGATGCTTTTCATTTAGTGTTGCATATCATAAAGATGGACTGTTGACTATTTTTAAACTTTTACATAATAAGATAATAGCTTGTCAAAACATATTTGCAGAGATTGCACCCATAAAAGATGTGTGGGTTTGTGTTTGTGTGTACATCTGTGTATGTGTGTGTGTGTCCTATGTAGAGAAAATACAACAAATACAGAACCAGAATTGCTAAAAGCAGATTTGGCATTATTCCACAGCATCATTAGTGCTGGATTCCAGACTTCTATGGGACATCAGAAAAACAGTTGGATAGGATAGAGGAGCTATACTGTCGTCAAGCTAAGACACGGAAAATTCTCGATAGAATCAGATGATGAAAGAGAAGAAATGTCCTGCATAAATATCCAGTTCTGGTTTCCAGAAACACTAGGTAGAGAGAGGGTTGCATTTCTACATTTTATGCAAAAGGACAGATACCCCCTAAAATAGACATTTTATACAGCTTTTCATTCATCCAAGATATCAGAAGGGAGTCCTTTACAGGTAGTCCTCGACTTACAACAGTTCATTTAGTGACTGCTCAAAATTACAATGGCACTGGAAAAAGTGACCTATTTCACATTTACAACCTTTGCATTATCCCCATGATCACATGATCAAAATTCAGATGCTTGGCAACTGGTTCATACTTATGACCATTGCAGCATCCTGGGGTTATACGATCACCTTTTGCAAAGCAAAGTCAATGGGGAAGCCAGATTCACTTAACAACCAGGTTACTAACTTATCAACTGCAGTGATTCACTTAAACAACTATGGCAAGAAAGGTCGTAAAATGGGGCAAAACTCACTTAACAAATTCCCACTTTTGGCCTCAATTGTGGTCATAAGTTGAGGACTACCTGTATTTAGATGCCATTCCTGTGACAATTGTAACTTATGCTCCAGCCTTAAACTAGCATGCAATAAACAGAGGACAGAAAAATCAAAGAAACATTGTGAGAGGCCATTTAGGGTACAAAGTCTAATCCCCTGATCAGTGCAGGAATCTGAATGAAAACATTCCCAAGATAGCTGTTTATGGCAAGTAGAGTGTTCTGCTTGAATATTGACTAAAGATAAGCCCACAATTATTGCTATTAATTATATCAGCATTCCCCAACCCATCAGTTGTGTTGTAATATAATACCCAGAATTCGTAGGTAAAACCAATTCTGTGCTGGACAAAAATTCTGGAACTTATGTACACAGAGGACATTGGAATGGGGGAAACAGGTTTAAATAATGCTTCCAAAAAATGACTTCATCCATATATAATACATAGTCATCTCTAAGCGAGATAGGTGGCATATAATATTATTTTATAATAATATAATTAATATAATACAACACAACACAATACAACACAACACAATAATAAAAGGAAATTGCCAACATTTCTAGTCACGTTGAACTGCTGAGGAAAATAAGTTTCTCATCTCAAATGTAGCAACTATATACAGTATTATAGGGAAGGTATCATTCCAGAGATTGGCTATGTAAAATCCTTTCAGGTGGATAGAAAAAAAAATATTAGAACTGAAAAGTTTATGAAAAGTGGTCAGAATAAATGTAAGTTTTGAGTAGCTATAGTTCACAGTGGAAAAGTTTCCTGCCAGCCTGAATTATGTGTTAACTCAAAATCCACATAACTGCAGTAATAAAAGATATTTCTGTATATATTTTGTATTATTATATTGCTACATGGAAACAAATGTCTTATGAAAAAAATCAAAATCATACTGTGTTCAAAAAGAATTTCAGGTCAATTTTGGCCCACTCATTAAATTCAAAAAAAGAAGGACTGAAAATCATGGAATAAACTGTTATTAATAGTGACAGTGTTAAAATGTCTGTCTTTCACTGGGATTTTTTTCTGTTCAAAAGTTCAGTTTCTGAATGACCAATTTTCTAGATATTTTTTGTTCCTTTTAGTTCACATTGATTCCTTTTAATCATAAACCATTCAAATATGTTTACAGTGTTACTTTGAAATAATAGAGCTGTGGTCTTAATCTCTTCTCTGTTCAATTCTTTCACCAATTTTTAAGAACCTTTAAAATCAGTTCTGTTCTGCTTTATATAAATTCCCTTTGTATAGCATTAAAAAGTGCAATTTGTTGCAAATTTTGGAAGGGTTTCAGGCCAAGATTTTGAGAGCTGCATGAGACTCTAGAGCAGGGGTGTCAAATTCAAGGCCTGGAGGCTGGATCTGGCCCACGGGGTACTTAGATCTGGTCTGCGGAGCCACCCTGGAAACAGCAAAGGATCGGCCCGCAGTGCTTCTGCAGCGAAAACGGGCTCCTGAGCTTCATTTTCTGCTGGCCCGGCCTCCTGCAACCCTCTGCCAGTGAAAACGGAGCTCCGTTTTCACTGGCAGAGGGTTGCAGGAGGCCGTGACAGCCAAAAATGGAGCTTGGGACCCCGTTTTTGCTGGCAGAGTACCCGGGCCACCACAGGTGCCCCCGACAGGAGTGATGTCGAGCTGGCCATGCCCACCCTGGCCACGTCCACCCCAGTCCTCTGAGATCAAACACAACCCCGATGCGGCGCTCAATGAAATCAGGTTTGACACCCCTGCTTTAGAGTATGCTGTTCAGCTCTAAAACTGTGGAAAGAATTGATCAGCATGGGGAGATGTTAGAAAAGTAAATCTCAAGTAAATCTTCTTCCTTGGATTTTTCAGTTAGCTTCAAAAAATGTGATAGATTATAATCACCATCATTTTGCTGAAGAATATGGGAAGCTGTCATACCAAGGGATTATATACCTAAATAATATGTTATAATTAAGTAAATGGTTGTCAAGCATTCAAAGTTATTGTTCAAAAATCAAAATGTCAGATATCTGCGAAGAATGGCATTGCAGCCACAAGTGAGAAAACCAGCATTTTTAATTTAAAATTGTCTTCATTTATTTAAAGATTAATTGTAAGGCAGTTAGGAGGCACAATTAGAAACTACATTATGGAAGAAAAGTCTGTTGATCCTACGGATAATGTGCTGCTACAAAACCATGCTGAGTGTTAGCATGCAAATTAGCGCAGCATTATTTTATGCAGTGTGATACCACCACTGTGATATTTAAATTTCAGGGTCTTTGTTTATTTCAGCTGTCATTTGAGCATTTGACATCATGTATAAATAATTCATTGACATCCAAAATGTTTATCCTGTCTATGATGCAAAATAACCCTGACCTACTTGAGCATTTTATATGGAAACAATGATGTAATTGATTACATTAACAATCCTACTTTTTGCCCTGAATTATAAAAAGGGTGATAAGAGGTTAATTGGTCTAGTCCAGATAGAGGGGCCTTCAGTCCTCACCTCTCTTCCTTAGCCAATCATAGTGACAATATTCCATAACTGCTTGAGTCCCAAAGAATTCTGAGTACAAAATTCTTACCTATAATCATATATTCTCATCCCAAAAGTGAGATTTATTTAAGTGATCAATATTTCATTCTTCTGACAGCAACATAACATGTAATCATTTCTAATTGGTTTAGTTTTCATCTATAAGTCTGGGAGATCAGCATTATTTGGTTTGAGAGTTAGAAATTTTATTCCTTAGTTTAGGCTGGCTAGATCTTACTTTGTGTTATTTTTCTTCTACTTTTCAAACTACTCTTCTTCACCTTAAAAATTGTCTGTTAGAAGTGTGCTACTTATTTGGAAATAACCTAAGGCAATTCTCCCATTTGACTATACACTTTAGTTATGCTATACCTTATCAGCTATGTATATTGCTTTGAGAAGAAACGTATGGAAAGGAGTTGATTTTCTCAGCAGTAACTGGAACCATAGACTGGATTTTTACCTTCCCCAATTAAAATTTCCAGAGACTTTAAGCATAGGAAAGAATCACATAATGGAGACAGAGTCATTTAAAGAAGACTCTGATAGAGTTAAAGCAGCTTTTTTAGCCCCATGTATAGGAAATGTTTACCAGAAACTATGGGTCCAAAAAAGAGCAGCAAAGAGAGCAAAAAGGAGATGGCAAATACACTTAGCTGCTGAGCAGTAAGATCAGGAGTGAGAGGTGCCTCAGGGTGGAGAGGGACACCCAGCACAGGCTAGAAGCTGTAGTCCAACAACATTAGAGAGTCAAATACTCTTGTCTTTCTGCCATGAAGATAATGTCAGGGTTCCAAGTAATAGACCCATAGCAAGCAAAACTCCAAGGTAGGTAGATTCCTCAAAGAATAGCTTTATTGGATATATCATATTGGCACAGATCTGGTGAAAACCGACTCTGAAAGTTCCTGCAGTTTTCACCTAATTAAAAGTAAAAGTTTTCCATCAACCCCAAACGATCAGTCACATGGTCCAATCAATGTGCTATCTGGTTGCCCGGTGACATCACTCCTCCTTCCTCGGGCCAGGTGTGACAATGTCCTTGGTTCCGAAGAGAAAGTATTTTATCCCCAGCTATCTCTAACCCTAACCTCAGCTATCTCTAACCCTAACCCTAACCCTTACTCTAACCCTAACCCTAACCCTATCTCCCCTGTCCCTATCCCTCAACTCTAGTGTGGCAACACTGAAGCTCCAAGATGGCTTCGGTCAGGTCAGCTTCAGGGTTGACAAATAAAGCTGAGAAACTGATTCTTAACAGAAATCATGGAAGCAACTGCGTTAAATTCCTTAGATTTATAATCCTTGGAGATTTCTTCATATACATACATAGAGTTGCATTAAAAGGCCACAATTTCTTTTTGTATCCAGAACTTTACTTTCTCCCAGAAACATGCTGTGTCAGTCTCCTACAGTGAGAGAATCTCATTTTGTATTATTCTGTTTTTTCTGCCATCCTTTTTTGAATGGTGATTTTCTTTATACTTCTGTGATTGCTGGCTTATAGGAAGCTATATGACTGAGAATTCTGATTTAGATTCTTCTTAGTAAAAGTTATCTGCCTCCCACTGTCAGGAAAGCAGATAGGGAGGGAAGAGACAACTTCTGTCAAACTGTTGAGTTTGAAATGGAAGGCTTCAGCTGAGCATGAAAGCTAAATAGAAACAATCAGGTATGACCCTTTAGGTTAATTACTTGTTGCAAGGGCCTAATTGCAAGAATTCCTGTCACTAATGAATAGCAATAGCAATAGCACTTAGACTTATATACTGCTTTACAGTGCTTTACAGCCCTCTCTAAGCGGTTCACAGAGTCAGCATATTGCCCCCAACAATCTGGGTCCTCATTTTACCCACCTCGGAAGGATGGAAGGCTGAGTCAACCTTGAGCCGGTGAGATTTGAACCGCCGAACTGCAGCTAGCAGTCAGCTGAAGTAGCCTGCAATACTGCACTCTAACCACTGCGCCACTTCGGCTCTTGAAATATCACTGGCTAAAAGATGGACAGATTGGACAGATTGGTTGGACAAAAAAGCCCATTTTTTGTGACCCAGTTGATGGCACAGAGGCACACACAAATTCAGTTTCCCACTAGTCAGTTACATAATCATTGTTATGAAAGAAAGAAAACAGCTTTTAAGAAGATTATTTTTTCAGTCCTTTATTTCTTGGATCAATGTACAATATTGGTAGAAGAAATTGTATTTTTCTGCCTTGTTAGGTTGAAACTGCTAGTTATATGAACCCAGGATGTTAAACAAAACTGTTCCATGGCCTCAGTGGATTTGTTAGGGTTTTAAAGTTTAAGGTGATATGCTTGCATCTGCACACACAACATTAGTGCAGCCAATCTTAGCTTTGGAATTTGCAATATTATTATATTAACAAGTACCAGTATTGTATTAACTAATTCAGTCTATTCATAATCATGAAACCTCAAGAAGTTTTTTTCCCCTCCACATTCCCATTTCACCACAATAAGGTGGAGTTAAACAAAAATAGTCATTGCTAAATGCCTTATAAAATAGATTAAAAGACCCTGCATCAAGTGGAGAATTTGATTCATATAATCTATATTCATATATAGAATTGTTAATTTTTAATTAAGCTTCAATTCATTATTTTAATTAAGGACCACATTCTCTTAATGCAATTTACCTGGCCAGTTCAATATCCCCAGGAAAAACTTTTAGCAGTGTCCCACTTTTAGAAAAGTGAGAGGTCTTTGAAATGACTTCTCAATGGACATATGCTTGTTCCCACCCATCTTCCAAAAACTGGTCAAAACTGGTCAAATCCTCTTCCAAAAGGATTTGGGCCTTGATCCCATCTTGATTTAGTTATAGTTTGGTTAATTTATAGTAAGTTGTCTTTGTTATTTTCTTCTTCCTCAGTGTTGAGAAATTTTATTATGGATGTTGTTATATATTTTTAACTTTATTACAGATTATTAGTAAGAGATTCAGAAACCTATGCTTACAGTTATAAGTCAAATATCAGACTAAGTAATAGATAACGCCAACTACACATGGTAACACCTACACCTAGATCTTAGCTGAACCTGGAAATTAAGTAGGATTGGATCTAGTTAGTATTTGAAAAAGGAGACCACCAGAAAAAGGAGACCACCAGTTTCTTCCCCAAACCCAAAAAACTTTAACCTTAGACTGTCTACTGTCGACCTCACCCCATTCCTAAGAGGTCTGTAAGGGGCGTGCATAAGCGCACCAGCGTGCCTACCGTCCCTGTCCTACTGTCCTATTGTCCTCATCTATCTGTATTCACTTTGATTATGTTTATGTTTATACCTATACCTGCTATCTTGTACATGTTTGACAAACAAATAAATAATAAAATAAATAATAAAATCTTCAGATTACATGAGGAAATAGAAGTTAAACATGACTCTATGGCCTTTCACGGGGAGCCCAAAAGAGCACGGAGGTTGATTGGTGCCATGAGAGCCCCCATCTTTTCCTTTGTCAACCAATTTAACATTTAATTATTGTTGCCTCTTTGAAAATATCTATATCTAATCTATATCTATATATAATCTAATATAATCTGCCTGCTGTGTGTGTGTGTATCCTTAATTGTACATGGCCAAGAGTACCTCTCTGAAGGAGAAGAGCAGTTCAGAAATGTGAAATATAAATATAAATAAGTAAAAAAAAGTTCAGAAGAAGGCAATGGCAAATGTCTGCATTATTGCCCCAAAATTATATATATCCATAGAATCACCAAGAGTTAAGTGTGAGCTGAGGGAATTGGAACTTTTTTTTACCTTTATCCAAAAGGTGGTTTTTCAAGAGGCAACTGGACTTTCTGGTTTTTCTTTGAAGACATTTTGCTTCTCATCCAAGAAGCTTCTTCAGCTATGACTTTTTACCTTTATGCTATAAGTTAGATTTGTACAATAAATATATTATTGTATCTGTGATAAAGGGAAAACATGAGCTTCCTTGTGAGAAAATCTTGGCTCTCTAAGGACACAACACAGCATAGCAAATATGTACGTAATATTTTATTGTACCACACTCCTTCTCCAACAACAGGCTGTTACGCTGGGTTAATTCTGTCCTTCTAGGACTTTTCAAGATGACATTGTTCCATTAATATGTCTAATACTCAATCCTTTATACTGTGTGTTAATTCTCAGTTTAAACAAAACTCTCAAAGTTTATAAAGTAGCATACATTGCCTTTTCCCAAAGTTCTTACACTATTTGGAAAGAAGTGCTGTTTCAGTGTGGTTTACTCCTCTTCCGGTTGATGCCAAGCTCCAGGCAAAGCTCCAAGCTCTAGGCAGGATTCCCACCAGGATATGCTGCTCATTGTAGCTTGTGATCCTGGCAGCTGAATGAAAGTTCTCTTGCCTGCCAATCTTCAGATGTCGCCTCTGCTTCCCCATCTGTGTGCTGTTTGCTTATCACCTTTGCTGCTACACCCTCCCCTTCCCCACTCTTAGCTGTGTTTGTTTTTGTAATCTCAGAAGACAGGATGGGAATGAGGCTGCCTCTGGACCAGCACATCCTGGGAAACATGAGGATGTGGCTAAATTATCACAGGCAGCACTTAGATGCCTGTTAGTATAGTTCTGAGGGAATGGGTGAATGCTTGAGGGAGGTATGGGAGAGCTTGTCTGCATGACTGCAGCTACTTTTGAAAAGAGCAGAGAGCAACCCCAACTTCACTCCCTCACACACAGCAACAGAATAAGTATGTTTACTGACTTTCTGCCTGCTGTGCATAAAGGCTGCTCTGATGAAGGAGCAGTATGAGGTTGGAGAAGACAGTTGAGGAAGACGGCAAATGCAAAGGACAACAAAAAGAATCCTGCAGAGAAAGCACCTGCTGGATTACTCTTATCAGGCCTGTATAAACAGACCCCCCACCTTTCTACACTGTCTGGCCTTGGTATAACTCATTGTCCAAGCAGAGAAAGGAGATGGGTTCCTCAGATTGGAAACCCTTTTTCCTCAGGGGGAAAGAACAGAAGCAGAGACTCCATCAATAAGGAGTTGCTTATATGCTCACAGCTGAAGTTGGAAGCCTTATTGAGACTGATGATGCGAGAACGGGAGAACAATGCTCAAACTGCCACTTCCAGAAGAGTTCCTTGGTGAGACATTTTATTTTGAATGTTTGAATTCTTGACTGCTGAGGCTCCAAAGAGTTTCCTTTTGTTTTCAATCTCTGCCCCTGAATGCTGAAGGGACTGTGAAGAAGAAACTTCAGTAGGCTCTGTACATCTGTAAAGAGTCCAGCTTTGCTTTCATTGGTCAGCTTGGTCTTCCAAGGATCTGGAAGAAAAAGGTCATTAGCACAAATTGATTGAGTTCCTAGTGGGCCTATTCACATAGACTACATTGGTTTCAGATTTTACAGTTCTCCATAGTGGGTGGAGCTAACATCCAAGAATGGGATGACACCGTCCCTTCAGCCAATGAGGACTGAGTCTGTCAAATTTATATCTTCGTCCTCCTGCCTTAATTCCCCCTCTTTGACTCAGTCCTCAGGCTGAATAGGATGTGTGTTTTTACTGCTCCCATTCTTGTGATGTGTTCTCCACCATCAGTCATCGAGTTTATAACCGTGAGTTTCTCCCCAGCTGATCTATATTTCATCGGAATCGCTGGGTCGAGGGCAGTGTGGGCTTCGGCTCTAACCGCTTGCCGAGCCGAGGGCCATCGAGCATAGGAGGGGGGGGTCCCTCCCGATTTTGGCCTCAGGAGCTTGCTCCGCCCGTTGTTATTCCGGCTCTAACGGAGGTGTTGTGGCCTGGTCATGACAGCACTTAACCTGATCGCTTGCTGTCAGAGCTTCGTGGTTTCCTTGTCACTGGAGCTGTCGCGCTCGTGTGACCAACGACCAGGGGAGCTTTGCGCTCCATTGCCGCTCAGGGGGTGACAGTGCGGACTGCAAAATCACCACAGGAGCTATCGCGCTCGAGTGGCTTGCTGTCATCTGCCCTCCGGCATAGGGGTTTTGGCCCCACAAGCCGGTGTTCGCTGCCCGTAATATCAGCATTCTTGGCGCCAGCCTCGTTGCCTGTTATCGGCCTGACTGTATGCTCCTGGATTTTGAGCCTGTCAGCCCTCACGCCTTTATTGTAACGCAGGCACGAACGGGACAATGGCAGCCATTTTGGATTGGCCACATTGTGAGATGGGGCCATTCTGTGAAGCGGCGGCCACCTTGAGTGAGGTGGCAGCCATTTTAGAACACCCAGGGCCATTTGAGTGAATCGGTGGCCATTCTGAGTGTGGTGGCAGCCATTTTACAACAGCTAAGGCCGTTTGAGTCACGAGGAGGCCAATTTTGGCTCGTTATTCCCTGCCGCTTTTTATTAAATCTCCTAAATGGCGGAAGATGGCAGTAAACAACATAAGAGCCACTCTGCTAAAAGGCAACCTAAGCAGGCGGCAGCCTCAGTCCAAGAGACCTCTTCTGAGATGGCCAGGTCTTCCTCACATAAGGAGAGGACCCACAAGCAACATCCCTCTTATTCTGTCAACCTTCCCAAGGTCTCCAGGGCAACCCAGAGGGATGAGAGCCGCAGGGCCAGGATGCTTGACAAAATTTGCGCCAAGTCCAGCTGCAGCGGCCCAGAGCCTTCTCCGGCTCACCAGTGTAGTCCTGCTTCAGTGGCCAGAGGCGCCCAGGATGCAACTCTAGCTGAGGTGGCTTCCCTGCACCCTTCTGAAGCCATGTCCTTGGACAACCCTGATTTGACCATTGTGGACAATGATGTTTGGGAGGTCCCTCCTCGTCAAGGGCCTCCTGGGGCCCCATCCATTTCACGGGCCTCGTCGACCTGGGCTGGGCTTTGGGCCCCTCCACCAACAACACAGTTTGACCCCACCAATGTACAGAGTCTAATAGCAGAGGCTATAAAGCAAGGTATTGAGACGGGGATTAAACAACTGGACAGGCCTATGGCCTGTCGACCTGTGCTGGGCTTTGGGCCCCTCCACCAACAACACAGCTTGACCCCACCAATGTACAGAGTCTAATAGCAGAGGCTATAAAGCAAGGTATTGAGACGGGGATTAAACAACTGGACAGGCCTACGGCCTCCTCTTCTGAGGTGTCCAGGCCTCCTGCCCATGCCTCTAACACGGCGGGTGATGAACGCGGGGGGCGGTCTTATGAAAGACACTTCCCTGAGCGATCATTGGGGTCTCAGTCAGATCTGGAAGAGGGCCAATTAGATCTGGACCTCTCAGATGATGAGGGGATCGCCCCAGACCCGCCGGCCTCATCGGGTCTGTTTCACCCCGGTCTCTTCAAATCGCTTTTGTTTAAAGCAAAGAACGCGGCCAATCTGGGGTCAACTATCTCTGAGCCGTATGAGGACAATCCAACTAGGGACCCATTGTTTGAAGAGACCACCTCTGAAGCAGAGGTGATACCCCCCCCTCTTTGTGGACGCCATTCTGCGACAATGGCATTCCCCCACTTCAGGGCCTTTGCCCAACCACTTGGACAAACGGTACTTTAATGTGGCACTGGACTTAGCACAACATTTATTTATTTATTTATTTATTTATTTATTTATTTATTTATTTATTTATTTATTTATTTATTTGTTTGTTTGTTTGTTTGTCAAACGTACAAGATAGCAGGTATAGGTATAAACATAAACATAATCAAAGTGAATACAGATAGATGAGGACAATAGGACAGTAGGACAGGGACGGTAGGCATGCTGGTGCGCTTATGCACGCCCCTTACA
>QLTV01001718.1:1239191-1275836 GCA_003457575.1 Thermophis baileyi
CCAAAAGGGGCGCGGGGGGGGAGCGCCCCACACCCTGCACCCCATTTTGGGCCTAGCAAGCCTCCCTGCAGCCCCCTGGGAGCCAAAACGATGCACGTGGGGACTCCTGGAAGGGGTGGGGGAAGGTAAGGTCACGAGCCTGGTGGGGAAGGTGGGGGGGATGCAGCAAGCTCTGGGGGGGGGCTAGCATGACTTACCTGTAGGCAGGAGGAGGCAGCTCAGTTGGGGCGCAGGGCAGGCACCACGTGGGAAGGCAGCTTAGGCAGGCAAGGTGAGGAGGAAAAGGAAGTGACTGGGCAGGGCGGCAGTACTAAAAAAAGCTTCTGCGCATGCACAGAAGCAAAAAACAAGATGGCGCCACCTATGGCGCCGCCGAGAGAACCGGCTCGGGGGCGTGGCAGGCCTGGGTCACTGCCGGTTGCAGAGACCCAGGCCGCCAAGTTACTAACGGTTCTATGGAACCGGTCCGAACCGGTAGGGACCCACCTCTGGTCTGTAGATATTTTCACAGCCCTCTTTTTGACTCGTGCAGTATACAGGTCCTCAATGGAAGGCAGGTTGGTAGCAATTGTTCTTTCTGCAGTTCTAATTATCCATTGAAGTCTGTGTCTGTCTTGTTTGGTTGCAGAGCCAAACCAGATAGTTATAGAGGTGCAGATGACAGACTCAATAATTCAGTTCCTGTAGAACTGAATCAGCAGCTCTTTGGGCAGTTTGAGCTTTCTGAGTTTGCACAGAAAGAACATTCTTTGTTGAGCTTTTTTGATGATGTTTTTGATGTTAGGTGTCCATTTTAAGTCTTGAGATGTGATAGAACCTAGAAACTTGAAGGTCTCTACTGTTGATACTGTGTTGTCTAGTATTGTAAGAGGCAGTAGTATAGGAGGGTTTCTCCTAAAATCTACCACCACTTCTACAGTTTTGAGTGTATTTAGTTCAAGATTGTTCTGGTTGCACCAAAACAGAGGTGGGTTCCTCCCGGTTCAGACCGGTTTGCCTGAACCGGTAGCAAGTTGGGAAATGGGTCATTTCTGGCCTCCGGAGGGCCTCCGGAGGGGTGGGGAATGCCCTTTTTGCCCTCCCCAGGCTCCTAGAAAGGCTCTGAAGCCTGGGGAGAGCAAAAAAATGGGACTTCCGGTCCAACCGGAAGTCAGCAAATGGAACATTTCCAGCCTCTGGAGGAGCTCCGGGGGGGGGGCATTTTCACCCTTCCCAGGTTCCTAGAAAGGCGCTGGAGTTTGGGGAGAAAAAAGGGCCTTCCCCACCCCTTCCAGAGGCTGGAAACAGCCTGTTTCCCAACTCCCAGTGGGCCCAGAAGGCCGGAAAATCAGTTGGCCGGCGCGCATGCGCACCGGACATAAGCTCGCGTGCCCACCGATATGGCTCCGCGTGCCACTTGTGGCACGCATGCCATAGGTTCGCCATCACGGTTCTATAAGAAAGGCTATGGAAAATTTAGGTTACCCATATACACATTTTAATATATGCAAAAATGCTAAATCCTTATCAGAGTTAGTTGTGGATGTATTGTATATATGGAAACTGAAAGAAATTGCCTTGGGGTGTAAAAAAAAGTGAAGATGACAGCCATAATAATGCAATAGATACCCTTCCTCTTTTGTGCAACAAAAGCACACACACAAAAATAAATCTTCAATTATACTGTTGTAGATTCCACTGACTTTTTTTGACTAATTTTGCAAACATCCCTGATCCAAGTTATCCATATAAGAATTGGAAGTAATAAGATCTGTATTTGGTCTTTCCATGATGGAAGCATCTCAGCTTCTCCACCTGTGAAATGCCAGATTCCCCATGTTGTTCCCCTTTTAAGGAAGATAACACATCCTAGAAAAACACAACATAGAAACTTCAGTAGAAGCTAAGACAGAAAGCATACTGAATGAAAATTAATGTTTAACTCTTTTAGACCAATGTGTATAATTGTTTGTTTCCTATCTTAACATAAATTATTTGTATTCGTTTTTAATTCTCTACATGGCTTAGTATTCCAATATCTGTTGAAACACTTCTTCTCATAAGTTCCTAGCCACATCCTCGAACCAATATTGAAAGTGCCTCCATGCTGAGGTGTGGGCCACTCACTGGTGGCCCCATGGCTCAGGATTATCTCCCCAGTGACCTGTGCCTTTTCCTACTGCCCTTCAGGGGCCAGACAAACATGTTGTTATTCT
This sequence comes from Thermophis baileyi, assembly GCA_003457575.1. Lineage (NCBI taxonomy): Eukaryota > Metazoa > Chordata > Lepidosauria > Squamata > Dipsadidae > Thermophis > Thermophis baileyi. Next base: position 1,241,387 of record QLTV01001718.1, read on the forward strand.
CTGAGATCTTTTAATGAATGATTTCTTTGCAATGGATTTTCCAAATCTAATATATTTCTGTTATCTTTGTTTGTACTGTTTGCTTTGCTTGAGAGATTTTTAAATTGAAATTTGAGAATGTTATATGCCAGCCTACGAAAGCCTGTCTTGAAGGGCAGCATATACATTTTTTTAAAATTAAAAATAAATTATTCACATCCCCTCACGGTTATATTCAGTCCCAGATAGAGTCTAATTATAATGCCCATCCTTACAGTCACTAGTAAATTCAACTTTCATGACCAGTAAATCCAATTTACAAAATTGAAGTACAAGTGTTTGTCTAGCCAGCTGACCCCTCAGGGAATCATGCAGCTGAATATGGTGCTTTTTATACCTCTGAGGGGGAATAAAATGGATGAATTGTTCACATAATTTAATATATATAACATAATTCATATATCACATAATTTTTAGAAGGGACATTAGAATATCTACAATTATATTGACTACATGAGTGTTTAAAAATATTTTTGGAAATGATGTGGATGTCCTAAAGAGCCGTAATATTTTTCTCTGGGCTCCGTGCTTGAAATTTATCTTATAGAGCAGATGTGGGCATTGTCAGGGTTCCAAGTAATAGACAAAAAACCCCTCAGCATTGCCAGCACCACTTTTAGAGTGTGGACATCAATATTTAATTATGTGACTGAAAGTCCCCCCCCCAATTCCAAACTATCAGTCACATGGCCAAGTGGGCTAGCATGTCCTTTATGACAGGCATGGGGTAGGTGTTTTCCATGCACACTGCCTTAATACTTCTGAAATCAATGCATAATGTCATCGACCCATCTTTCTTTTCTTTGGTATTTTGTTTTGACTACAACCCCAACTAGCTCTAATCCCCCCCCTCCCTATCCGTCAGCTCCAGTGTGGCAGCACTGAAGCTCCACAATGGCTTCAACCAGGCCAGCTTCAGGGTTGACAGGCATTTTATGGCCCACAGGCCACATCTATCCCTTTGACTTTCCCTGTCTCGCTGTGGCGGTGGCAGTGGGGGGGTCAGTGGGGAGTGGTGGTGGCTGTCCACAGCCATGCCAATTTCTCATGTGTCCCTTGAGAAAATTAATTGCCCATTAATTGCCCATAATTAATTCATTTTTAAATTTTGATCTCTCTCTCTCTCTCTCTCTCTCTCTCTCTCTCTCTCTCTCGTAATTCATTCAATTCAGAAAGAAGGGGATGACAAAATATCATGTCCATTAGTTCATGAAGGCACAAGGCAGAATCATTTCCAAACCAATAGATAAGTATTAGTCAAGTGGTAGATGATGTGATAGAAAGGGATGTTGATAACATAAAGACATAGGTTACCAGTAACAAAAGAAACCAGCATAAAATATTTTAAAAGTAGTTAGAGAAACAAGCTGACAAGTGACAGATATAAAATAAAGATACTTGATTTAATTATATGGTTTTATCATGGAGAGGCCCATTCAAATGTTAACACTGTAGGAACAAAACACAGTGTAAGATTTAAAATGAAAATAACTGAACAGCTGAGATAGGAATGGATCCTCAGTTTGATCTTTAAATTATTTCCAATATTAAACACTGGATGGATTTGGATTAGTTTGTTTTGAACCATGCCAACATTATACAACAAATGCAAGAACTTAAACAGATATTTATGTTTATATTGAGGCTGCTTTTATTGCCCAAGGCAGGATAAATTTCGTACTCATGCCCGTTCTGCATTTTGCAAACACAATCCATTTGTGTGTGAATCCTTGGCAGAAGGAAGGAGAACCTTTTTCTCTTAAACAGAGAAAGTCTCATGATGCAGAGTCTCACAGACTTTATTTAAATAACTCTAGGGAAGATGAGAAGCAGACAGGACAGCTGTGAGGATCTCTCATCATTTGTCCAGTGGTAAAAAACAGCTCATAAGATAAAGAGATGATGCAGCCTCCAACTCACCAGTTGTGGGTTTTTTCATTTTTTTCATCAACGTTAAAAACCTCTTTATTTGTGATTGCACAGATCAAGTACAGTGAAATATCACAGGAACTAAGAGACCCAGTTTGTTATGGTGGTTAAAATATCAGCCTGGAAATGAATACATTGTTAGTTCTAGTCCTGTTTGGGCACAAAGCCAGCTGGGTGACATTGGGCCAGGCCCTCTGTCAGCTCTAGGAAATAGGCAATGGCAAACCACTTCCAAGTCTCACTTCATGAACTGGTCAACATTGGAGATAACACTGATTCAAAGGGACCCCAAAAAAAGTTCTAATCATGTTTGTAATTTAGCATTTAAATACCTCATCTGGAACTCTTGGGGTAATATCTGATCCATATTAGTTAGAAAGAATCTCCATTTTCTAGGTGCTGAATTGTTCTTTGGGCTAGATGGTTTGTGTTTAATTTCTTTTTCATAGGCATTAGTGACTTTTCTTCTTTATGCAGAAGAATGGATTCTTAAGCGTTTATAATCTTCCTAAGGGATGCTTTGAACACAAATGTTGGAGAGTCTAAACAATACTATTCTAAAATGTGAATAAAATAATTCTGTTTTAAAATCAGATATTCATAATCATGATACTGTTTCCTCAGTTCTTCTTTCATATTTCCTCCAGATTTGAAGGAAGCATTACATTTAAAAGAAAATGACAATTCACTTCAGGCATTCAGCAATTAATGTAATTAATTGTGCTTGAGAAAAAAATGACAGCACTATTAAGATTATATTTTTAATAGCTATTTGAAATAATGTATTTTTATAATGAAAATTGAAGAGTTCACTATGTCAGGAACACATTTCCTTGGAATGGGATTACACGCTATACAGGGTTTATGGTAGCAAGTGAAAACATAGCAAAGCAATAACCAAATTATTTCCTTCTTTTGCTAAGATGGTTGGTCAGGATGCAATGGGGCTTGGAATTGGAAGACAACACTGTAATTTGTTACTACCTTGACAGTACTTTGGCAGTTTTGCAAGACATAAAGTTTCGGTAGTCACTATATCTATGTTTGGATGGAAAACTCAGACTGGTTAGAGAATGAGATGTGTAATGTTGGAAGGGATAATTAAGGCCACTGAATCCAGCCAGCTGTCCTTTTCAGAAATCCAAGTACAAGAATCCATGACAGATAACTCTCTAGCCACTACTTAAATAGAAACAGTGAAGGGAAGTACACAGCCTTTTCAGGTAGATAGTAGTTTATCACATCAATATTATTTGTGAGAACAAGGCTTCAGTATCTATAAGCAGACTCATCACTAGTACTGCTTCTGATTAATTAGAACAACAGAAACCCAGACTGACATATGTAGCAGCAAAATTAACATAATCCCTAAGCCACCATAACAAATGAATGTGTTCAACTTTCATGGTCCAGATCTGATGTTGTTGTATGCAGAATGTTTACCAGAGCATGCAGAATACAAATGTACACCAAGCCAATGAAATGAATATATTCTTTTAGGGTGTGGGAAACTCAATTTTCACAATGACTATAATTTAATGAAACTGAATTCCACTTCAGTTGCTTCAAACTGAATTTTTGTTTGACTCTTGATAGCATTAGTGTTTTTAGGATATATTATGGAACGTCATAAGAGAACTAAAGGCTTTGTTATGTAGCTGGTAGATACTGGAATGAGATCAGAGGAAATGATAGTAATACTAACTCACAAACATTCTTTCTTTCCCCCTTCTGCTTTTCTTGCAATGATCCTAAGAAGATTTGAACACTGCAATGTTATTCTTTAAGCCATGAAATTAGATATACCATGCTGTGGTATCTCCTCAGCAGCTTTCCATTATCCTTATCTTTTATTTAGGACACTGATCCAGGTTGAGAAAAGGTTTAGAGATAGGCAGTATCAGAGGTATCTACCTAGTTCATAGAGAGTAGAATGTGTGAGTCCCATCTTGCATATGTAGTTATCTTGTGAGCAAGTGGGTGGCCTGTTCTATTTCCAATCTTTTAGCATTTTGGAATTATGGTGGAGGCCCTGAATATTTGCCTAAGAAGGAAGAAGCCCCAAAGCCTGAAACAAAGACATGTGCCAGGTTCTAGTCAGGAAATAGGGAAAAGTATTGGTACACATCAGGGGTGGGTTCCACTTACCTTCCCTACTGGTTCGCATCGCAACGGAAGTGCGTGTTTTGCGCATGTGCATGAGCTTTGCTCGTGCACGCGCCTATGTCATGTCGCAGAAATGACCCTCTGTGCATGTGTAGAAGCGTCTGCGCATGCGCAGAGGGTTCTTTTGCCAGCCGCGGCGACCAGAGAACTGGTTCGGGGGTGTGGACAGCCGGCCATCGCTGCCGGTTCGCCAAGCGGATGCAAATTTCTGCCACCGATATGGGAGAACCGGTCCAAACCGGCAGCAACCCACCACTGGTACAAATATAGGCTTAATATCAGGAGAGGAAAACTGAAAATAAAAATTTAGGGCAATGCCCCAGTATTTCACTTTCTAAAAATGAATCACTTTTTCCCAAATTTAAAATCTTGTGAAGTTCTCTAGAATCAAACACATTAGTGCTCCAAAAGTGAAATTCCAGGAGAAGATCTGGCTTTTATTCTCTTGCTAGTAATGACATCTATAAAGAACATTCAGATATACTTTTCTTCCTCTTATGCACTCACATATGCATACATACTACAGTATGAAAGACAAAGAATTACAGCAAGATTAGCCAACTTCCTTGCCAAAAATAAAACACTCTTTCCCAAATTTTAAATCAGTGTGTACTATTTTACTGTTTTAAGAAAAGCTCAAAATTTCCAATAAAATCCAAAAATGAAAACAATGAAACATTTGGCATTAAGAATATAATGTCTCTCTCAAAACAGTCTCTTTCAAAGATTGTGTTCTTTTTAACCTGATTTCTACAATAAACAAGGGACTTCATCCAAACTTGCCTACATACCCTTCTATTTTCCCAACTTTTTGTTTACCTTTCCTTCCAGGGGTGGGGAAAGATGGCTCTTTTATGACTTGTGGACTTCAACTCCCAGAATTCCTGAGCTAGCATGATTGGCTCAGGAATTCTGGGAGTTGAAGTACACAAGTCATAAAAGAGCCATCTTTCCCCACCCTTGCCTTAACCAACACATCAGTGTATTTATGGCAGGAAAAGGAAAATCCTAAGAAATTTCAGATAGCAGACCAACTAGTTGGTTATGCCATACTTGAAATCAGTACTTTCTCAAATGGCTTGTTAAAATCAAGATAAGGTATGCCTACAACATTCCTAAAATTGTATTAAGTTACTTGATCAAAAAGTAACAATGAGTTATACTGAAAAGGTTTGTTTTTAACTATCCACTTAAGATAATGCATTGTTTTAAAGGTGCTTCATATCAATCTCTTTATGATGTCTTCTAGAATCTTCCATGACATCAGAGTCAGACTGATTGGTCTACTTAATAGTTTCCAGGATCTTACTTTTTTCCTCTTTTTGAAGATAGGAAGATCTTCTAGTACTTTTTCTTCTAGTCATTTGGCACTTCATCAGTTCTCCAGGTTTTTGGTAAACATAATACCAAGGTCATCAGACTGTTCCTTTAGCACTCTAGGATGAATAAATTTTATTTTAGCCGTTTTCCTAGTTTTTAATGCTTTAATTTCTGTTATTGATAAAGATTTTAGATATTTATTGTTTTAGCCTTGTTGGACGTGGTAGCTCAGTGGCTAAGACACTAAGCTTGTCAATCAGAAAGGTCGGCAGTTCGGCGGTTCGAATCCCTAGCGCCGCGTAATGGAGTGAACTCCCGTTACTTGCCCCAGCTTCTGCCAACCTAGCAGTTCGAAAGCATGTACAAATGCAAGTAGAAAAATAGGGACCACCTTGGTGGGCAGGTAACAGCGTTCCGTGCGCCTTCGGCGTTTAGTCGTGCCGGCCACATGACCACGGAATCGTCATCAGACAGCGCTGGCTCTTCAGCTTAGAAACGGAGATGAGCACCGCCCCCTAGAGTCAGGAACAACTAGCACGTATGTGTGAGGGGAACATTTACCTTTATGCTACCCAGAGTAACAGAATGATAGAGTTGAAAGGAACCATGGAGGTCTTCTAGTCCAACCCCCTGCTCAAGCAGGAAACCCTATACCATTTCAGACAAATAGCTGTCCAATCTCTTCTTAAAAGCCTCCAGTAATGAAGCACAACTTCTGAAGTCAAGCCGTTTCATTGGTTAATTGTTCTCACTGTTAGGAAATTTCTTAGTTCTAGATTGCTTCTCTCCTTGATTAGTTTCCATCCATTGTTTCTTTTCTTGCCTTCTGGTGCTTTGGAAAATAGGTTGACTCCCTCTTTTTTGTGATAGCCCCTCAAATATTGGAACACTACTATTGGAATACTACTATCACTATTAACCCCTAGTCCTTCTTTTCACTAGACTAGATGTATCCAATTCCTGCAACCGTTTTTCATATGTTTTAGCGTCCAGCCCCCTAATCACCGTTATTGCTCTTTTCTCCAGTCTTTCCAGAGTCTCAATATCTTTTTTTATAATGTGACCAAAACTGGATGCAGTATTCCAAGTGTGGTCTTAGTCACTTGCTTGTGAAATGGGCAGCTATATAAATTAGATAAAGAATTAAATAACTATATGAATAAATAAATACAGTCCAATTCAGCCTTGGAATTTCAGTTCTTTCAAAACTAGTCCCTGACTATGTTCCCTCATTCACAAACTTCAGTTCTGCCCTTTCATCTTGCTCTTCATAGTGTGTGTGTGTGTGTGTGTTTGTGAATGTATATACTATATGTCTGTATGTGTTTGTTACTAGAGAAGCCTAATCCAAAATAATAGTTCTTAAAGTTACACATTTAACTACCATTAATTTTCCTTAAAAGCAATTATTTCCAGCATTACACAATAACTTTCTTTCAATATTCCTTTCTACTTCCACTTCCTTACCTAAGGCCATTTCTCCTGTAGTGACACCTTAGTGCTTTCAAGTGTTGTCCAGCCATAGCTAAAGCAATGAAATATTTGTCCTCATTAATGTTATTTTAACACAGAATTTGTTATAGGGTGTAAAAGACTATCAATCACTAGTGAGAAATGGTCTAATTCAGTGATGGCTAACCTTTTCTAGACTGAGTGCCCAAAGCGTGCGCATATGCGAATGTGTGTGCGTGAAGCCCCCAAATGCAATGCGCGTGCACCCCTGCGTGCATCCTGCCCCCGTGCATGTGCGCATGCACCCCCGCATTTACCCCACCCTCTACGCATGCGCGTGAAAGACCCGAAGACCAGCTGGCTGGCAGAAGGCGTGTGCGCATGCATGGAGGAGCTGAGCTGGGGCGACGGCTCACATGCCCACCTCTGGCACACGTGCCATTGTTCGCCATCACTGGTCTAAGTCTTCCACTTTCTTATTCAAATTGTCCATGCTCTTTTGGTATCACCTTTAAAAAGTATCTCCTACAAAATTCTTCCAAAGGGAAGAACTGCCTCAATAAAGGAGAATATTTGTAGCTCAGGGTTGAAATGAAGGTTCCTTGGTTGTTTTCTTGCAGACAAACTAGGTAGCATCATCATTGCTAGTAAACAACTGAAAACAAACCCCATTCCTTACTAGCACTGATGATGTTATCTAGTTTGAGTAATGAAAAATCTGCAAGAAAACAACCAAGCTCGAAAGAAGCTGTTTTTCATACAGGAATGAACTTAGCATTAGAAATAGCAACATGTAGCTTCAATAGTTGACTCCAATATGTATCTATGTACCTATAACAAGCACCAAGATAAGAGTTTGCTAGATTTGGAGGCTGAGTACTCCATCCCTTGCCGTAATGGATCAATCAATACAGTTTTGAATATCTAATTTGTCATATACATTGCTGGACTCTCACTGAAAAGGCTTTACATTTATCAATTGATTTTTGTTAGCATTCATTTTCTTTCTTCCCCTTGTTTGCCTTAAATTTTAGTTGTAAGATTTTTAATTTGTGTTTGTATAAATAATAGGATGCAAGTGAGAAATTACTGATTCCTTCATATTTGAAAAAGTAAAGGTTTTGGGAGAGTAGAAGATACAACTGGTTAATCACTTGTACGTATCATCACAACCTTAACATAAAAACAAATAATAAATTAATGTTATTGTTGATTCAGTTTGTAGAGTGAGATGGGTGGCATAGAAGTTTAATATATAAATAAATGTAGAGATATCAAAGTTGTGCCACTGAAATAAAAATGTAAGTATTTAATTACACCATTTAGTTCCATGCCATTTGCTAGTATTATGTAATATACACATGTTATATTACATACATAGTGTATTTTCAATGGTAGATTAGGTTTAGCATGTAGAATTGTTGGTGTTCTCTGAAATTCCATTATCCTACTAGGTAATATCAGTACCGGAGTATTGGAGAAGTCTTATGTTCATACGATAGTAAATATGTTAGGAAGCAGGAGTTAAATATAGGTTCTCCTCAACTTACCACTGTAATGGAAACCTGCCCATTCTGGTCACAAGTCATGAAGGTTGTTAAATTGAGTGTTCACATGATCACCTTGTTTAATGACCCTCATCCCTGATGCAATAGTTAAGCAGAGTGTGGAGTACCTCAGGTGGGGGAGGTCTGGGAACACTTAGCACTGGTCTAGGGCCTCAATACATCACCTACACATGCCTGTTCTAGGCCTACCTATGCCTCTCCTATGCCTTGAGGCATCTCTAGCAGGGGACATCCCTGTGGTCAATTATAAGGGCAGGCAAATTGCCAAGTTCCTGAATTTTGTTGGAGAAGCTTGAAAACTGGGTTCTAAGTAGCTTTTCGGAAGTCTGTTGTAACTTTGAATGGTCGCTAAATGACTGGCCATAAGTTGAAGACTACCTAGAGTCTACCTTGACTACTTTACACCTGCTTTGATGGGATGACCCTATGAGCCGATTTTATTTTGTAACTGACTGACGCCTTCTTGAGAGTTTGTGTATTTGTCCAATAAGTGGGTGGTTCTGTCTTATCTGTGAGTTGCATGTTTTCTGGTGCTGTTCGTTTTCACAGGATAGCCCATTGGCAATTGAGCTATCCCATCAATTGATTATTCATATGATTATTAAATTGTGTATTTTCTATTTTTGTCTATTTAATGGCAATCATAACGGACTAATCAAGAATACATGAATATTAATAGATGGAGAGGCTAAATGTTCTGTGTGCCATTTTCCTGTGGTGGGTGAAATTGTTACATACTCATACATCAGTTAGATGTTCTCTCACTTTTTGTGTCTGTGTCTGTCTGTCGGTGCATCTATGCATCTGTGTATATATTCATTCTAATGGGATTGTTTTTGTCATTTGTGTTTTTGGTCCTGAAGGCTAGAGTGGCAAAAGAGAAAGATGGGTCAAGAAAGGGTTAAATTTTCCCCTTACATTTATTGGAGCCTTATTTAGATTTCCCCCAAATATCCTCAGTCTTAAGTAAAACCAAACAGAAAAATGCATTGAATTGCATGTTGCACATTTAATGTAATAAGTAGTTTGACCCTACAGTTAAATTAAATATTAATTATATTAAGTTGTTTATGTCCTGGTGTAGATGGCAGAGGCTGATCCCTAAAAATATGAAAATCTGATTAATTTTGCATGTTTAAATGTCCTATTCTATATGTATTGATACACTATTACAAAACAATTTCTAATATGAGCTATTTGCTGTGCTATTATAAGGAAGCTTTGAAAAAATTAATACATCTTGAACAGATCCTGCGAAGAGCTGGCACAGCAAATTATATGTACAACAAAATATTCAAGCCTGAAGCACTGAGAAAAGTACAATACAGAAGACTGAACAACTCCTCAATGTTTAATCTTACCAAAGCAATTTCTATATGTTTCATTTTATGTGCTATTAAACTGAACAATACTGTTCACCAATAAAGTCATTTAAAAAACCCAGCTCATTAAAACTGTTCCTGTAATATATAGCTTTCTAATTAATGTCAGTGGGTTGCAGAGCTTGGAAAATAGAATAACAGAATTGCCTACAATGTTGAAGAAATATTGTCTGTGTATGTATGTGTTGTGTGTGTGTTTGTAATGACATTTTAATGAAATCCCTAATGTTCTGTATTCATCACAATGAGGCTAACAGTTGCTTTGTTATTTATTTTTTCAATTTTTCCATTTCTATGCCACTTCATTTAATTTTACTTATTGCCAATGAAAATCATATTATTTTAGGAAAGTGTGTATAAGATAGTAATAATAGCACAGAAAATGCAGTGGCTTATATGTAATGGAGTATTTTATAGATCTAGTTTTCTGTTATTGTTAGTTGTAAAGTTGTGTCCAACCCATCCCGACCCCATGGACAACGTTCCTCCAGGCCTTCCTGTCCTCTACCATCCCCCAGAGTCCATTTAAGCTCAGTGACTCCATCCAGCCACCTCATTCTCTGTCGTCCCCTTCTTCTTTTGCCCTCAATCTTTCCCAGCATTAGGCTCTTCTCCAGTGAGTCCTTCCTTCTCATTAGGTGGCCAAAGTATTTGCGTTTCATCTTCAGGATCTGGCCTTCTAAAGAGCAGTCAGGGTTGATCTCCTCTAGGACTGACCGGTTTGATCACCTTGCAGTCCAAGGGACTCACAGGAGTCTTTTCCAGCACCATAGTTCAAAGGCCTCAATTCTTTGGCGCTCAGCCTTTCTTATGGTCCAACTTTCACAGCCATACATTGCAGCTAGGAAAACCATAGCCTTGACTATATGCACTTTTATTGGCAGGGTGATGTGTCTGCTTTTTAGTATGCTGTGTAGATTTGCCATAGCTTTCCTCCCCAGGAGCGTCTTTTAATTTCTTGGCTGTAGTCCCCATCTGCGGTGATCTTGGAGCCCAGGAAAATAAAATCTGTCACTACCTCCATTTCTTCCCCATCTATTTGCCAGGAATTGAGAGGGCTGGATGCCATGATTTTAGTTTCCTTAATGTTGAGTTTCAAGCTTTTGTACTCTCCTTCTTCACCCGCATCAAGAGGCTCTTTAGTTCCTCTTCACTTTCTGCCATTAGAGTGGTATCATCTGCATATCTGAGGTTGTTGATATTTCTCCCGGCAATCTTAATTCCAACTTGTGATTCATCTAGCCCCGCCTTTCTCATGATGTGCTCTGCATATAAGTTAAATAGGCAGGGCAACAGTATACAGCCTTGCTGGACTCCTTTCCCAATTTTGAACCGATCAGTGGTTCCGTGTCCAGTTCTCACTGTTGCTTCTTGACCCGCATATAGGTTTCTCAAGAGACAAATAAGATGGTCTGAAGTTAAATAGGCAGGGTGACAGTATACAGCCTTGCCGAACTCCTTTCCCAATTTTGAACCAATCAGTGGTTCCGTGTCCAGTTCTCACTGTTGCTTCTTGACCCGCATATAGGTTTCTCAAGAGACAAATAAAATGGTCTGGTACTCCCATCTCTTTAAGAACTTGCCACAATTTGTTGTGATCCACACAACAATCAAAGGCTTTAGCATAGTCAATGAAGCAGAAGTAGATGTTTTTCTGGAACTCCCTAGTGTGAAGTTTCCGAAAGATGCCCTAATTAATTCATGAGCCACGAGCCAAGCTTCAAAAGAAATATAGTCATTTATTAGGAGTGACATTTTGGCAATACTCTGATGCAGTCAGAACTGAGCTCACGTAGGTTATATGCCCCCATGACCCTGTCTCCCCCCTTCTTCTGGGCATGTCATAAATCACATTCTCCAATGAACCACGTTGGCGGGCTGTGAAACCCACACCCCTCCTACTGACTCCTGTAACCTAGGACACAATCAGTAAAAAAGGCATTTGTGGAATGTAGTTTCAGTTAGGACAAGCAGCAACTCCATCAGTTCTCTCCCCCCCCTCTTGCTTATGGCAACTTGAAAGCTTTGCAAGTTGACACCTAGCTTTCTCCATGATCCAGCGTATGTTGGCAATTTGATCTCTAGTTCCTCTGCCTTTTTGAAATCCTGCCTGTACTTCTGGTAGTTCTCGATCCACATACTGCTGGAGCCTAGCTTGTAGGATTTGAAGCATAACTTTACTAGCATGTGAAATGAGTGCAATGGTGTGGTAGTTTGAACATTCTTTGGCATTGCCCTTCTTTGGAATTAGAATGTAAACTGACCTTTTCCAATCCTGTGGCCACTGTTGAGTTTTCCAAATTTGCTGGCAAATTGAGTGTAGCACTTTTACTGCATCGTCTTTTAAGATTTTGAATAGCTCAGCTGGAATACTGTCACCTCCACTAGCTTTGTGGTTGTTCAGATTTCCTAAGGCCCCTTTGACTTCACATTCCAGGACGTCTGGCTCGAGGACAGTGACCACCCCATTGTGGTTATCAGGGACGTTAAGCTCGTTCTTGTATAGTTCTTCTGTGTAATTTTGCCATCTCTTCTTAATCTCTTCTGCCTCTGTTAGGTCCCTGCCATTTTGGTCCTTTATCATGCCCATCTTTGCATGAAACATTCCCTTCATATCTCCAATTTTCTTGAAGAGATCTCTGGTCCTCCCTATTCTATTGTTTTCTTCTGTTTCTTTGCACTGTTCATTTAAGAAGGCATTCTTATCTCTTCTAGCTATTCTCTGGAATTCTGCATTCAATTGGGTGTTTCTTTCTCCCTTACCTTTCACTTCCCTTCTTTCCTCAGCTACTCCCTTGCTTTTCGCTTCCCTTCTTTCCTCAGCCATTTTGCTTTCTTGCATTTCTTTTTCTTTGGGATGGTTTTGTTGCTGCCTCTTGTACAATGTTGCGAACCTCCATCCATAGTTCTTCAGGCACTCTGTCTATCAGATCTAATTCCTTAAATCTATTTGTCACCTCTACTGTATATTCATCAGGGATATGATTTAGTTCAGTGATGGCGAACCTTTTCAGCACCGAGTGCCGAAAAGGGAGCATGCACACGCTCATCTGGGACACGACCCGGAAGAGGAGCTGCCCAGGGGGCATGCATGCGCCAGAAAATGCACTTCCGGTTTTGGGTGGGCGCATGCGCGCCGGCCAGCAAGACTTATGGTTACTGGCGCACATACATGCGTGACAATCAGCTGGCCAGTGCACATGCTCACGCCAGAAAATGGAAGACCAGCTCTTCCAGTTTCCGGCACTGCCGCACGCACGAAGGCCAGCTGATCATCACACATGCGCATGCGTGCCAGAAACCCGGAAGAGGAACGGGCAATGCCGCACATGCCGTGCGACATGGCTCTGTGTGCCACTTCGGGCACGTGTGCCATAGGTTCGCCATCACGGATTTAGTTCATACCTGAGTGGCCTACTGCTTTTCCCTACTTTCTTCAATTTAAGCCTAAATTTTGCAACGAGAAGCTCATGATCTGAGCCACAGTCAGCTTCTGGACTTGTTTTTACTGACTGTATGGAGCTTGTCCATCTTTGGCTGCAGAGCACATAGTCAATCTGATTTCTGTGTTGACCGTCTGGTGATGGCCATGTGTAGAGTCATCTCTTGGGTGGTTGGAAAAGAGTGTTTGCTATGACCATTGTATTCTCTTAACAAAATTCTACCAGCCTGTGCCCTGCTTCATTTTGTACTCCAAGGCCAAACTTGCCTGTTATTCTGGTTATCTTTTGGCTTCCTACTTTAGCATTCCAATCCCCCATGATGATAAGGACATCATTTTTTGGTGATAATTCTATAAGGTGCTGTAGGGCTTCATAGTCGGTCAACTTCATCCTCTTCAGCACCAGTGGCTGGGGCATAGACTTGGACTACTGTGATGTTGAATGGTTTGCCTTGGATTCAAACTGAGATCATTCTGTCATTTTGGGGATTGTATCCCAGTATTGCTTTTCCTATTCTTTTATTGACTATGAAGGCTACTCCATTTCTTCTGAGGAATTCTTGCCCGCAGTAGTATACCTGATGGTCATCTGAATTAAATTCATTCATTCCTGTCCATTTGAGTTAGCTGATTCCTAAGTTGTCGATGTTCAGTCTTGTCATCTCTTGTTTGACCATGTCCAGCTTGCCTTGATTCATGGATCTTACATTCCAGGTTCCTATGGAGTATAGATCTTTACAGCATCGGACTTTCCTTTCACCACCAGATATATCCACAGCTAAGCATCCTTTCGGCTTTGGCCCAGTCGCTTTATTCTTTCTGGCGCTACTAGTACTAGCCCCCTGCTCTTCCTCAGTAGCATATTGGACACCTTCCGACCTGAGGGGCTCATCTTCCAGCGTCATATCTTTTTGCCTTTTGGTACTGTCCATGGGGTTTTCATGGCAAAGATACTGGAGTGGGTTGCCATTTCCTTCTCCAGTGGATCACATTTTGTCAGAGTTCTCTGCTATGACCTGTCTGTCTTGGGTGCCCCTGCACGGCATAGCTCATAGCTTCACTGAGCTACGCAAGCCCCTTCACCACGACAAGGCAGTAATCCATTAAGAGATCTAGTTTTGGAAGAAAGCAAATATTAACTATTGTTGAGAAGTAAACATCAGTGGTCTTAATTAGCACTTGTCCACATTATTTTCAATAAGAAACCAATCATATGAATGTGATTCTACCAATCTCTTTTTTCAGCAGATATTGATTGCCTACTCAGGATGACATACTACTAATATGCAAGAAATAAATTCATATTAATCACAGGTGAAAGTAGTTTAAAGCAACTCCTCTCATTGTCCATTTTGTTTTGTTTGCAAGATGACTCACCCAAGTTTTGATTATTTGTCATTTGATTATTTCAGCTTGTAATACATCTTAATCCTTGCTCTTTGGTAGGATAGCCCTCCAAGTTTGCTAAAAGGGCTTTGTGGCCTCAGGAATTTGCATGAAAAACAAAACAATGGTTGATGAATATTATTATTATTACATTATGGGAGGTGCATGAACGTGTATTAACACACAATATTATACCAAAGTAGAGTTTTGATAAAGCAAAAATATGAAAATCATAAACATAAGTAAGGTATGCTTAATGTTGAAAAGATCAATGCAAATTCTTTATTAGTTGATCAGAAAGGTTTATATCATTTTCAGGAAATTTGACCTCTCAGCCCAGTAGGTCCTCCATAGAATGAAGTCCTCTTTATTGAACCTTATTCTGAACAAGCTACCATGTTGTCCTGGGCAGACTGACAGAAAGATATATTTCAACTTTCCAAGCTAGGATTGAGAGGGAAAATGACAGCTGACTTCTGTTCCTAAAGGAGAACTAGAAAGTTGGTTTCCACATACTTAGTCCAGCACTTTAATCATTACACCGCAATAATTCTCTGAGATACACAGATTTTATAATACTGTATAAAAATTACTTTAGATCTTATTCAGTTGGGGTTTTGTATGACTGTACTCTGACGCTTGGGTATATTTTGATAGGTTTATCGACAGAGGACTTGGGTTCCAAGGAAGTTAAATGTAGCTTTTAAAATAGTGATCAAAACAGCATCTTTTCTTAACTGCAATACTGTACAGCTCTTTGCCCAGTTCCATTTATTTCAAGAGAAGAATGAAAATTTAATTAGGCTGGTGAAGACATCATGTAAAATCTTTGCATATGGTTATAGAAAGCTTCATCCTAAGATACCTTCCTACATTATAGTCTTGTCCTATGAGGAAGAAACACTATGATTGGATGATGAGCAGTAATTTGTAGATATAGATTAGATTGAGGTAATCTGACATACAATAAGATCGGGATGTGTTGATTTGCTGAGCTGTTCTATCCTTCAACTTGGATAATAGCATCTTAATTCTACATAGCATATATGGTCATAATGTAACCCTCATGAAATAGCTCTGAAAATATAATTAATCTTAAATGTCTATGTAGAGTTTCAGTCATCCATGTCATGGTTGTCCCAAGGTGCTTTTTCAGGAGGCAACTGGCGAAACGTCTTCAAAGAAAAATCAGAAAGTCCAGTTGCCTCCTGAAAAAGCACCTTGGGGCATAATTAATCTTACTACATACAATACAGTCGGTCTATTTGAAGACACTTAGATGGTACAAGTGCTCAGTTGGCTGCCTAGATAAGCCACAAACTTTATTTGTGCATTACAAAATACTTTATTTTGTATACTACAAACTTTGTGCATTATAGGTTTACACATAAAACAGTCTCTCTAAACATTGCTGGTCAAAATCTTTGTCTATCATCCTTCTACCTGGATTTCTTCTGAACTTCAATTTGACCAAACATTTGGTGTTAATCTATTTCCCATCTATTAAAATTCTATGTACAAATGTCCTCACTTAAGAGATATTTGTTTCCTTAATCCCCATGACAATAACTCCCTTGACTTGTGCACCATCACCTGTTGGGAAGGGAATCAGGGACCCCATTGCACAACTAATATATAATGTTCTAAAGACCTTGACTAGGTAGCAATAATGAGACAAAGCCTTAGGCTATAAATCACATTGATTTGGGAATTGTAGGAACTCATTCTGTTTTGCCTGCGGCAAAGGTCTTCTCTGCTGTCAGCAGTGTTTCCTAAAGACTCCTGGATTCCTCTGTCATGGTAATCAAGTGCCAACAAGGCTGGTTATAAAACTGCATTTCTTCTTACTAAATCCCCAATTATTCACTACTATTTTAGCTCATGTAATCCCAATAGTAAAATGAGTGTAACACCGATGAAGATTCTACTGAGGAAATTAAATTGAATATGATATAATCAAATATAATATATGTACACACACACACACACACACGACATTCCCTTGGTACATTGGAAATACAGAATATTCTTCTATAACAAGTTATAGAGAGTTATTTTGTAATTCTCAAATGAAGAAGTTTTACCAATAAAGTGCTATCTTTCATTGGAAGCAAAAAGTTAGATCTTCATTTGTTTTCTGGATTCTCTTCTTTCAAATACACAAACAAGCCAACAAAATATTTTTGTTAACAATGCAATACAAACATTTTCAAATGTATATCAAGAAAAGTGCTGCACCGCCCTAAACCAAAACATTACATGGAAAGGCTGAAGATGCATCGGAAATGGTATGCTAATTTTGCAAGTATTTCTTATGTCTCCAGAGGAAACTCGAAGCTGCAGGAAGACTAAGAAGGCAGCAGCTTTATTAAATATCAATTTTCTAGCAATTTGAAGCATTCATGTGCATCAGGCAGAGCCCCAGGAGTATTTGCCTCTGCAACCCCTTGGCATGAAGTCCAGGAGTGTAAAATGGAAGATGAATAGCTGTTGGGCGACATGTGGCTTTTACCCTTTCAGCATATAAGACTTCTACAGAAAACAACATACCCAAAGATGTTATAAAAAGTATTGAGTTGAGTGAAATAATCCTCACGTTGGAACCAAACTGGATGTCATACAGCAGTTGGCATTCCTTTCTTTTCTTTTAAAATGAAAAATAATGAAGGGGACCTTGGATTAAGAGTAGAAAAATGATCAATGTTGAAGCTGCTTAAACTTTCTGCTCGGTCTGTTGCTATTGTTCTTGTTGTTACTCTCTGAACAATTAGTCTCAAATCTGTTTCTTTCTTTCTTTTTCTTTCTTTCTTTCTTTCTTTCTTTCTTTCTTTCTTTCTTTCTTTCTTGGCGGCGAATCATTAAAGAAGAAGTATATAAGTGCTACTGTTTCTTTCTTTCCTCCCTCCCTCCCTCCCTCCTTCCTTCCTTCCTTCCTTCCTTCCTTCCTTCCTTCCTCCGTTCCCCCCCTCTCCAGAGTTACATTATAGCTAGCATGATGGAGTCATGGGCAATATTGCATTTCACAACATACCACTTTTTGCAATAATCATTGATAAATCAGGTTATAAAATATCACTTACAAATATAGCCAGAAGCAAACCACATTTCAATCCAGGATAAACCTAATCTGCTTTTCCAGTATCTTGAAAAACATGTTTTTAATTATAAGAAGTTATTTATTTATCAAATGTTTATGACTGTCCATTTCACAAAAGATTACTCTGGGTAGCATACAACAATTAAGTTTGTGTACGTGTGTGTATGTGTTTTAACAATATAAACTAGTATTATTAAAAATACAAACCACCAGGGCAGGAAAGAATAAATATTAACCACAATGATGGAGCCAACTTATTGTGTCACTGGTCCACTGGGAGTTCCAGATTTGATGACAAAGCCAAGTCTTGAGGAAATAACAGGATTCCTGAGAGGGGAAAGATTGCAATGGGCAAGATTCTATCCAATGACTTAGCCACTCTCTTATTCCAAGTGGCAACCAAGGCTTCAGACGAACCATGCAGGAGATCAGCAGGAATAGTCCCAACTCTCTCTGAAACCCATCCAGATCTAGCCATCACTAGGGACAGACCAATCTAATGGATCCAGCCTTTCTGCAGTGGATAGTGGCACTAGGGAGACAACAAAAGCTTCTATTGTCATAGTCAGATCACATAGCAATTGCTTTGCCAGGAATACTAGATCGAGTGTGTGATTGCTGTCCAATGTTGGGTTCTGGATGACTTGGGATAGCCCATGGCCTCATGGTTTCCATGAATTTCCAAACCACCTTTAACCCACTCCTAGGAAAGATATGTTGCAAACCATAAGTCTGGGAAACTCCACTTGCAATCCAGAAATGGAGTCAAGGAATTTAGGAAGAGAGGTTGCTGTGTCATCAGGAAGCAGATACAACAGTAACAATCTCAATTGATCCCTAGAGCCCAACTCAATGAACATATCTAGTGACCTGTGGTGCCGCATGCCTTAAAACAATAAGAAATTTCTGGATGAAAAGCATTATACTTCCAGTCCTGCCCTGAAGCCTTAATTGGTGCCATATCTGAAACCCAGCTAGGCATATTTCCAAAACAGCTACCCCTTTCTGGATCTAGCCATATTTTGGTGATACATGTCAGGTTGACCCCATCATCAATGATTAGATCACTAATGAGGAGATCTTATTACAGACAGAGCTGGCATTTAGAAACAGCAGTCAAAATCCAAGGCCACTGAAGATTTGTTGACAGGGTGCCAGGGCTGGGATCAAGGAGCTGGAAAGCAAATCCTTCTCTACAAAAACAACCTAATGTGGTGGGCTGGGCTGAGAATGAATGCCCCAAAGTTACCCAACTGGTTTCTGTGCCTAGGAGTAACCTAAAATTTATGATTTCCTGATTTTTAGGTTAGCAAATAATCATTACACTAAAGTGACATATATGCACCAACATGCATTTTGTGATGAGCTTTATTCAGTGAAATATGTTTCAAATTGCATATTTTGTAAGAAAACACTTTCAATAATTTATATTTAATTGTGCATTTATATATTTCATGAGATATAGAGGATAAACTGTCAAGCTGTAGACTTAAGCAGACCACTGAATCTATAAAATATAGTTTATATTCTGAACATATGCACAGAATTGCACATTGGACTTCAGTTGGGGTTTTTAAAGATTATTTTCATGCATTCTAAAACAAAAAATAATTATTTAAGAAAATCAGAATGAGAACATACCTTAAAAGGTCAGTCCATTGAGAGAAACAGTGGCATTGACTCTGATTTATCTCCATTTATCTATAAAGTAACACAAAGGACAGCAAATCTATTTCTGTTTTTCTAAAATCAGGCTAAAAACAGACATTTCTGGTTTGCCTATAAAATATAATGCATCATTTATAGCATAGTCTTATATTCTGCCTTCCCTACTGTGATGCCTTTTATTTTCTGAAATTCTAATAACTAGTCAAAAAGTTCTAACACCAGATTAAAAAGAAAAATAGGCAGGGAGCCCCCTTGCCTTGTACCACAACAAAATCTAATTAAGAGGAAGACACACCACCTAATAATCTATTATTTTCAGAGCTGTCATGGCTCTGAAATCCAGCCAGTATTGAATGAAGAACAATCCAGATGGTATCAGAAGAACAACATAAAGTGCAAGATGACAGCTAACATTTTGACACCCACATTTCTCAGACAAATAGATAAGTAATTGGAAAACATAGAATTCTTGCTTGTTGTGGGAAGAACGATCATGGCCCTCACCCCTTGAAAATGAGGGCTAGAAGTCTATTTTAAAAAAACCCTGATCGTATAACTCCAATAAAATAGGAGATATTATTGTATCATTCAGGTGGAAAACTACCAGGCTTCCTTCTACAAAAGCCTTCCATAGCTTCTTATATTTATTGTAGAGAAAGGGTGAAGTGAGAGAAATAATCTTGTTGTGTGGCAGCTGTGGAAGTCCCAATTTCAGAAGAAAATAAACTGTTCTGTTAGTGAAAATCTAAACTGTACATTTTGTTGTTGTGTTTTAAAGTTGATTAATAGAACTAGAATGTTTTATCACATAATTATTTTTAATATAAATGGTCCTTATTGAAGTAAGGATGTGGATTCTTATTAGTTATATACAGTATATCTAATTTGATCTCTCCATAGTTCTGGGGGTTTGTTCTTATCTATCACATTATAGCTTAACTGACTTTACTTGGGTGTATTCTTTCAGATAGACATGTAAAGAAACTTAACAACTTAGCTTTTTCTGAGTTTTTATTTCCATATTCAGAATTTTATTATACATCATTTATTTTTATATATATTCATAAAGCTATGCACCATTTCCAAATGTCTAGGCTTTAGTCTGTTTTCTCCATTATAATAACTTTATCTGGTCAGCTTCAAATTGTTATTTTTTCTCAACTCTCTTGTTTCCCTGAACATATTTATTTGTCAGAGGGACCTTTCTCTTCTTATTATCACTTCTCTTCCTTTAATCTTTGAGGTAATTTATTCTCAAACTTTATTTATGGTCTCTTCTCATTCTTCCTCCTCCCTTATTACACCCAGAAACTTCTAAATGTATGGATACCTGGGTCTGTAGTCATTGATACCTCTCAGTTTCTTTTTGAGGTTTATTGTGACTCTCTCTTCTTCCAGGACAGGTTTCATCTATCTTCTCTGCTTGAAGTAATACTATTTCTTCCTCATAGCCTTTCAACCTCTCCTGAAAGCTTCTGTGAGTATTCTCCTCTGTCTCTGATGCATGCTATCGGCCAGAACCTTCAGTATATTCCAAGCATGAATGTGAGATTCTCCGGGTGGCTCGTTCCTCCTTTCCCAGCCCTCATGGATTTTGCTCATCTGCTTTCTGGTCTCCTCTATGAGCTACCAGCAATTGTCCCCACTCTTTGACTCACCTCATTTCTTTCATGGTGAGTAAGCCATGCACTAGGACATACATACATACATACATACATACATACATACATACATACATACATACATTAAATTTATTTGCTGCCTATCTCATATTGAAATGACTCTGGGCAGCTCAGAACATTAAAACATTTAAATTCTACCAGATAAATATTTCTAAAATGATAAAAATGGAAATCAAAACCACAATCAAAATAAAATTATAGTTAAAAGATGGGGAGGAAGGGAACAGAATGTGAGGGGTGGAGATGGGATTGCTCCTTAATTAATCAACCACCTGCAATATGATGCTCCCCACTGAGTTCTCCATTCAGCTTTTGAGCTTAATGTTCTTGACTTGGGGGAAGTACTACTACTGAAACTTCCAAATACTTCTCCTCTCTTCAGCTCCTCTGCCCTGGAGGTTCTTTGCATCAGCTGGCTCCCTCTTATAAACATGTAACACCATCCCTTTTCCATCAGATCTTTCTTAGCTACGGATACCTTCATGTCTCACTTCTCTCTTGGACACATCATACACGCTTAGAATTTTCTTCCTCAAGAGCATCACTAGCAAGCCATTCTGATTCTTGGCTGTAATGTACATAGCTAGTCTTTCCTAACCATACCATGTCCCTTCTTATCTTTGAAAAAGTTAACGATGTGTGTGCATCTGGACATGCTCTTCTAGTTAGTTACAGGTGGCACATTTTTTTGTGAGAGACAGACTGAAGCCATGTCAAATACTTTAAAGTACTTGCAAGAAATCAGAGAATGAAATCACTCAGGGAATAGATAAAATATTAAGAATTATTCATTTCTAGCAATTTAACAATCTAAGTAATTGTGTTTTATTTATTTGTTTGTTTTTAAGAAGCTTTGCAGGAACTTCATGAATAAAAGGTAGCCCATCAATGGTCACAAATTTAATCAAATCCCTAATAATGATAATGACATTTTCTACAATCTCTTGCTCCACCAGTATAGTAAAATGTCTTTCAATAATGATATAAACCATTCGACATACATATTTAAACTATTATCAGATAATGATTAACTACACAGTAACATGATCTGAAATAATGTTAGCACATGCTTTAACTTCAGATATCAAGGAATGAAATAGCAAGAAATAATCTAAATGTATAAGGAAGAAATAACAGAAGGCCAAATTAAATTCACCCATAATTTCCAAGGATTATGAAAAATGTATTAGTGTGTAAAATGTTACTAGAAAAGTTCTAGGGTCTCTAAGTATTATATGATCTATTGAATTAGTATTTGTCCTGGACAATCTGTGGCCAAATTATTAAATAGAGTTAAACATTGACCTCCATATGATAATAGGAAGTGTGATAAATGTAAAATTTGGAAAGTCAAATATTGTTGGATGATTATAATGTGAAAACAATACAGAATTATGGAAACAATTTAATCCGAATAAATGCAACCAATGCAAGAGTTAGGTAAATAGAGTTTTTCAGTGACAATATTTTTTCTGTTACCAGCACTGTCTTCAAGCAACAACAGTGCAAACTGTTCAGCCGAAATCATCAGATAAACAACATCAGAATCAAATAGATTACAGGTAGTCTTCAACTTGCAACCATAAATGAGCCCCAAATTTCTGTTGCTTCTGTTGCTAAGTGAGACAGTTGTTAAGTGAGTTGCATTTCATTTTACGACCTTTTTTGCCACAGTTGTTAACCAAATCACTGCAGTTGTGAACTGAATCGCATCATCATTAAGTAAATCTGGCTTCCCCCATTGACTTTGCTTCTCAGAAGCTGGCTGGGAAGATTATAAATTGTGCTCACATGACCCCGGGACAGTGCAAGTGTCATAAATGCATGCCAGTTGCCAAGTGCCCAAATTTTGATCACATGACCGTGGGCATGCTGCAATAGTCATAAGGGTGAAAATCAGTCATAAGTCACTTTTTTCAGTGCTGTTGTAAATTTGAGTGATCACTAAATAAATGGTTGTAAGTCCAGGACTACCTGTACACAAACAGATTAATAAAAATAATCCAAAATCAGACAGAATATTGAAAAATATATATATTATCGGTTCACATATGAAGGTTACATTTGGAAAATTCAAAATAATAACAAGATTTAATTTGGTTGGTATGGGGTCAAAATATAAAATCGGAATTAATTTGGCTTAATTTATGTGAAAGGAAACTTGAAAACTTATGGGAAAAGTTAAATGTTGAAAAATAAAGCAGAATAAAAAAGGAAAACTAACCCTAACTCAAAATTGTAAACGTAACTAGAATGACTTTAGGGGTAGTAATTCAAATTGCCATATATTTGAGTTTGCAAAAACAGCATTCAGTGTCCTACCTCTGAGTAGCTCCTCAGAGTAAAACAATTATCATCACTCCCACTCCACACAACAGAAAAAGATAATAAATTCCAGCTGCCTCACTCCCTCACATTTTCAGTATTATATTATATGCACTTCTCAACCATTTATTGCTCACTTACTTATTATTGCAGCAGGAAACCACCCTTCCGTGAAGAGACTAATTCTGTTAGGTGTGGTGATGCAAAAGGGATAAAATCCAGGGTGATCTACTGATTAAGAAGTTGGACTGACCTCAGAAAGAGCCAAGCTCAGGTCCACCTCAGCCATGGAAGCTCACTGGGTAACCATGATATAGTGTCCTCTCTGTCTCTGTCTCTGTCTCTGTCCCTCTCTCCCCTCCCATCCACCCCCCAATGAAATCCACCCTCAATGAAATGATCACCAGCTGTTGTTCTTGGGCCATTCACTCCCTCTCAGCTCAACTCACCTGACAGAGTTATTGTTGGAAAAATAGGAAGGAGTATTAGATATGTTTCTCACCTTGACTTGTTCATAAAATAATAACAATAATAATGGCAGGATATAAATAAATGCTGAGTTTGTTTTATTTACAATATTTATATAGCCACCCATCTTATAACCAACTCTGAGTGGATTGATTCATGGAATTTCTACCATATATACTTATACATATGTACTATATAAACACTACCGTGATTCCCTGAAAATAAGACCCTGTCTTATATATATTTTTTGCCACCAAAAAAGGCACCAGGTCTTCTTTTTTGGGGGGATGTCATCCACTGACTCACCTCACTTTTGCCCTCGGCCTCCTTTTCACTGTCAGAGGCCTTCAGGAACTTCTTCATCCGGCAAGGCCAGCAAGCCTTTCCTGAAGGCCTCTGTAGCTGATAACAGAGTTCTGGATTGATCCAAAGCTCTGTCATCGGCTACAGAGTCCTTCAGGAAAGGACTTTAGGAAAGGCCTCTTCAGCGATAACAGAGCTCCGGATCCGGAGCTCTGTTATTGGCTAAAAAGGCCTTCAGGAAAGCCTTGCCGGCTGCAGCAAAAAAAATGGGCCAAGGTGTGCAAGGCCTGGCTGCAACTATCTGAAGGTAAGTAGTAGGGAAGCTCCACCCCCCCATCCCCACCCTAGCTGAATTTTTACCTGTGCACCCTGGAGTGGGTGGGGTCTTAATTAGGGCTTATTTTGGGGGTAGGACTTATATTGGGCACATGTGTAAAAATCAAGCTAGAACTTACTTTCTGAGTAGGTTGTATTTTCAGGGAAACACGATAGTTTCTTATACATGTATTAATGCTGTATTGTATTTTTTAAAAATTCTGTGAGTAGTTCTCCGATCATAAAGGAACACATTTCGTTCACTAGTATTAATTATAGAAGAAAATGTAACATAATCCTGTTGCGATACCACAGTCAGTATCTAATCATTCCATTATGAAGTTCTTACTACTTTAACAATCTTTAACAATTTAAGCTTCCTTAATTTAGCTTTAAACCAAACATTGAAGTTTGCTTCAATATCTTTAAAATACACATGAAGCAATAGA
Organism: Thermophis baileyi; assembly: GCA_003457575.1. Lineage (NCBI taxonomy): Eukaryota > Metazoa > Chordata > Lepidosauria > Squamata > Dipsadidae > Thermophis > Thermophis baileyi. The sequence continues at coordinate 1,266,378 of QLTV01001718.1, forward strand.
AAAATCCCCATTTTCTCAAAGTGACTTGTGTCCATATCTGAACTAAAAAGGTATTATGTTTGTTTTATGAGTTGTTTGTTCAAGAAGGGTAATTCTATATTTGCAAAATTGTCTTGACCATAATAATATCATTTAAGATTGTGGCAACTTTACTATCTAATCAGATATGTCTACATCTATAAATAAACATTAAAAAGTTGACTGCTAGTCATATCCAAATTTTAGAGTGATCACTGCAATATAGTGCTGTTGAGTATAAAGAAGTAGTCTTATTTTTCTACTAAGATTAAAAAGTCTGTCTTATTTTATTTCAAAGATTAATAATGCTTCCATATTTGCCATTTTAGAAAGGGTTCATGCACATGAAAGAAGTAATTCCTGCAAAAGCTTGTGACATATAATACATTGTTCAGATTGATGGGCCAAATTGTACAACAGGTTATTTTAATGGCAAGTATGAGCAACTAATCATTTCTCAAGGGTAAGAACAAACAATATTGGCCTCTACTCACTTCCAACGAGGAAGGCAACTTTTGTCTTTTCCTGCTACCCATTAAACATAGTGTTCTCCAGCTTTTACTGGCAAAACAGTTTATTTATGTATAATTCTTGTGTGACTACTCAGAACCACAACTCTGGATAGCTCACAACCATTATATAAAAACAGACATCATACCAAAAAAATAATAAAAACACAATGGAAACAGAAACAGAAAAACCTTGTGCCTCAATCTCTGGATACAACTAGCATCCTTCTCTTCTAACTTCAACTTTACCTTATCCCACTTGGGGGAAGAGCTAGCTCTTTATAGCTTTCCTGTTATGGTTAAGAGGGTAGGGGCCTGCTGGATCTCAGTGGGGAAGGTGTTCCACAGGGCAAGGTGTCTACAAAAAAAAACATACTTCCTACGTCTCCAAAGATGGCAACATTTAAGTGAAGGGATATGGTGTATGCCTACTCTATCAGATCTGGTGGGACAGAGGGTACTCTCGGAGAGAGGCAGTCTTGTATATAGCCTGGCCTCATACCATCCTTCTGAATCTTGACTCTATCTGCCAAAGTTGCTCCCCACCAGCTTTGTGTCATCTGCAACTTTGGTGAAAGCCCCTTCAGTCACCTCATCTAGGTAATTTATGAAGATGTTAAAGAGCACTGGGCCCAAGAAAGTACCTTGAGAAATCCCACTGGATACTTCCCTCCATGTAGTTGGTCAGCCAACTGTGAATCCAGCTAGTCATGGTACTGTCTGTTCCACAAGAAGTAGGCTGTGGGTACTTTATCAAATGGCTTACTGAAACCTAAGTACGCTATATCCATAGCATTTCCTTGGTCCACTAATTTAGTTGTTTTATTCTCCCCTCCTCCTCCTTTCAAAGAGGATAAAATCAGGAAACAGATTACACAGGAAGAGTAGACACTAAGTTTTATCAAGCTAGGCTATAAGTGCAGAATCCTTTCTTCCTTCCATTTTATGTTCCAGGGTGGAGTGTGGAGAGTAGCCTAGTCTCAGTCTCTTTCCAATCTTTATAATACTCATCCACCACTCTGGACTTAACATATTTCCTTTGCACCAGGTATTTCCTTTTTGGTTTATTAATTTTTTCCCCAACGCCATCTTTTAGCCTCTTTACAAAACCTGAGCATGGAAGAGGATTCAGACAGGGGCATGGGTTTTATTATTGACAAATTGAGATGGGGAAGTAATTTTCAATAAAAAAATAATGTTGAAGTAAGATAATCTCTTCCTTTATGCATGATTGTCCTATATAGATTACATATATATCATGTTGCTAGATTAGACTATATGTAGATTAATATATACCGTGTTTCCCCAAAAATAAGACCCTGTTTTATATTTTTTTGAACCCTGAAATAAGCACTTGGCCTTATTGCCATGCACTCAAAAGCCCAATTGGGCTTATTATCAGGGGATGTCTTATTTTGGGGGAAACAGGTAGTCCATCCCTAAAGTGTAGGGTACAAAATAGAAATGGCAAAAAATTGAGAAAGATGTTTAGAAATAATAGACTTTCTTTTGTATGGAAGTAAAAGAATTCCACACAAATTTCCTCCCAATTCTTTCGCCATCGCTAATCCAGCTACAGATAGAATAGGAACACAAGTAAGAATTCATAGGGAATCTGGACATTACAACAAATACTTATAACTCAAGAAAACAATGAGATTTTTTTTTTCAGCAAGAAAATTGTTCAAAGGTTTCCTTCCCCAATTTTCCAATTTTCTTTTGCTACAGAAGCCTAATGACGTACAACTTTTAAAGACCTGCCAGATCCTAGTGGGATCAACTTAGTTTTGAGATTCCCAGCATGAAGAACCTTGCAAATTAAACTTGCTCACCTCCACTCATAATTTTCAAATGGTTGGACTCCATTTGAAAGAGGGGTGGGTTCCTCCCAGTTCGGACCGGTTCTCCCGAACCGGTAGTGGCCTGATGGTGACATCACGATGACATCACTGAACAGGATCGGTCGGTGCCGGTCTGTGGGAGCCGCCATCTTTTTTTTGAATTTTTTTGAATTTTTTTTATTTTATTTTTAATTTTTATTTTTCCTTCTGAGCATGCACAGAAGCCGACTTCCGGCACTGTGCATGCGGTCGCCATCTTTTTTTCGGCTTTTTTTCCCCAGATTTTTTGTTACTGCGCAAGCGCACACGCTCCCACGTGGCGTGGGAGGGAGCGAACCGGCAGCAAGGTAAGTTGGAACCCACCCCTGGTTGGACTTCTTTTTCTGTGAGCTTCTGACTAAGAAACACTTGGGAGCTCTTTCTGTTTAAGCAAACACATTTGTGTGGTAGGACTCTTGAAATTGGGGCTGTAAACATCTCCCTATGTGACAATGAGCAATACAGTTGCCTTTCTTCTTGAATGTGGTCAAGCAGTTAACATGGGGAATTTCCTCAAAAAGTGAGGGCAAGATAATTGCTTGATGGTGCCAAAACATTAAACTTGAATGAAATATTGTCCTTTATGACTGAGTACATGTCATAAAATTGGCATGCTGGAAATGGCTGGCTTCTTAACCTTCTTAAGAATTCTTAGCTTTCAATTTGAAGATCACAGGAGTCAAAATAAGGAAGATTTCTATCTGTTTCTGATGAATTTTGATCAGGTTAGATCACTATAATTCTCAAACCCTGCATGATCAGACTAGGAAATTATTCTAGGTGAACAGGTATTAATTTTTAAAAAATGGAAAATTAATGTTAGGGAATTGTACAGATGATTATTTCCTTTTGTCCCTTGCATTAAAACAGCTTCCTTTCAACCTTTCCTAGTGAACTGTAAAGTCATCTCAGGCAACTTGACAGGGAAGCTTGAAAACCCACTTACACAAATAGCAATCACAGTCATTGTTTCAGACAGACAATGACAGGAAATGATCGTGCTTTCTACTTGCATGCGCTTTTGTCACTTCACTATCTTGGGGCAAAGCCAGCAATAAACTATTGTAGTAAATGAAATCATTCTTTTCAACTAGCAAAGCATTTTGAATTTGGTTTTATCCTGGGGTTTTTTGATAGCATATTTCAGTCAAGGATCCCTCCTATGTAAAAGTCTAACATTTTTCAGTCTCTGGGCATTTAGAAAAGGACTGTTTTGTGAATTTCAGTGCTTTCAGCCTGGTGTATGAAGAAGTATAAGGCAAAAAAATCTTCCTAAGTACTAGATTTGATCTTAGCCAAAAGACCAAGAAGAGTTGGACTAATTTGCACTGAAAGATTGGTCAGGATTGAACAGAAGAAAAAACGCTTTTTATTGAGCAGCAAAGTAAAATTAACCTGCTCTCGCATATTCTTATCCCCAAACCCAACCTTGAAATCTAGATTGTTAAATCCTTCTTGATATTATTACTTGCTTAAGAGTTATTAGATTGGCAAAGTTTCTGCAAAGCTGCTTGTTACTAGTGATCTTCTATAGTGCTTGCAGCTTTAAATTTTATTTTAAACTTTTTTTCCTGCTTCAGTGGAAATAGAATTCTGTGTCATTTTTGTACAACTCTGGAACATCTACTGTTTTGTGAGTTCACTTGCTGGAGGAATCATAGTATTCCTATAGAAAGGGCTTCATATAGGCCAGTGATGGCTAACCTTTTTGTCATCGCGTACCAAAAGCGTGTGTGCACCTGCCCGCACCCATAAAACAATGCGTGTGTGACCACCCCGCATGTGCCTGACCTCCCGTGCATGCGCTTGTGAACCCCCATGCTCCCCCACCCGCCTGCGCATGCACGTATGACCCCCTCCCCTTGCACATGCGTGCATGACCCTCCCTGCATGCACCCCCCATGTGCACGCATGTGCCCCCCACACACCTTGCCCCCCTATGCCCCCACATGCATGCGCATGCATCTCCCGCATACGCCCCACCCCCACACATGCACGGCAGAGACCCAAAAACCAGCTGGCTGGCGGGAGGCGCGCGCGCATGCGCAGTGGAGCTGAGCTGGGGTGACAGTTCACGTGCCCGCAGAGAGGGCTCTGCGTGCCACCTGTGGCACGCATGCCATAGATTCGCCATCACGGATATAGGCTGTCCTCTAATAGGCTGTCCTCAAAAGATTTTGCCTGATCTTCAGAGTTATTGAAACAAAACAACTTATACTAATGATTCTCCTGAAAGAATACTGGGAAATTTCAATATTTTGAAAAAATGAAAAACAAACTTGATTTAGGAAGCCTGCATAAAAAAGATATAGAAGGGTTTTTTCTGTGCTAAGGGGAACAAAATAATGAAGATTTCAGATAAAGTTGTTTTAGGTCAGAAAGTTTACAGAATTGCAATGCTCTCTTTTTTTAATGCATTCAAGTCAGTGTTGACTCCTGGAAACTGCATTTTTCTTGGCAAGATAGTTTGAAAGTGATTTGCCATTGCCTCTTACCTAGGGCTGAGAGGGAGTGACTGGCCAAGCCTTACCCAGCTGGATTTTCTGAACTTTACTAGAAAAGTTTAATATCTGTGAGAACATATAACAGAAACAATAGTTGGGCAAGAATAAATATTTGTCTATTTATGTATTTTATGTACAATACATATATATGTTGTATGTGTTGTACCCAGAGTCAAAAACTCACCATTTTCTTGTGAGATGGGTATCTATACAAAATGGTAAACATTTCTCAGAATCTCTATTCCTAAGATTCTCAGGATGGGGCCTTTAATAATGAAGACCAGGGAGCTGCACAAAATTGATTTCATTGAGATTTTTAATTGTTTTCTAACATTAGTTCTGTTTTATTACACAGATAGGTCTATATAGTAGTTAACTACATAGATCATCCTATTTCATGCAGATATATGGTGAGAAATTAACCCATGATAAATCTGTTTTACTGGTTTTTATTTTTTCCAAAATATGTATATCTACCGGTAAATATAAATGCTCAAAATGCATTTTAAACATATTTTGATATCTTTCAGTGGAAAATTTGTTGACACTTAATATAAATATGAAAAGTAGTGGATAATTCAATTCAGATCCATATGAAATTTTTGGATGTAAGTAATGAAGAAAGACATGGAGGGCCAGGGCCAGAGGTGGGTTCCTCCCGGTTTGGACCGGTTCGCCCGAACTAGTAGCAACCCGCTGGTGATGTCACGATGATGTCACGGATCCGGTTTGGTCGGTGCCGGTCCGTGGACGGCGCCATCTTTTTTTTGAATTTTTTTTTTAATTTATTTTTTTTTTAATTTTTTTTAAAAAAAATTCCGGGTTTTTTTTTCCCTTCTGTGTATGCGCAGAAGCAGAGTTTCCGGCACTGTGCATGCGTCGCCATCTTGTTTTCAGCTTTTGGGGGGGATTTTTTTTGGTTTTTTGCACTGCGCATGCACATGTGCGCGAAGCACGCGCACGCCCATGAGGCATGGCCACGCAGCGCAGGAGGAAGTGAACTGGCAGCGAGGTAAGTTAGAACCCTCCCCTGGCCAGGGCTATTCTGCCCCTTCATTTCCACTACCTTTAAAGATTATTAAAGCCATCCCTTTAAAAATGGTCTTGGTTAGGAAGACTTGTGGTGTGAGGAAAATTAAGAGTTTGAGTGAAAGAACAGAGACAGGGGACTCAGAAGAAAAGAGCTTAAGTCCCAAAGATGCTGAAGAAGAGAACCTGCAGAGTTAGTGCCCAAATCCGAAAGTGATAATGAGTGGTAATTGGTGGGCTGGAGTAGTAGTCTTGGAAGATTATGTGAGGTCAGGATAGAGTTTAGATCAGGGGTGGGTTCTACTTACCTTCCCCACCGGTTTGCATCACGATGGAAATGCACGTTTTGCACGCACGCGATCGCTCTACTCGCGCACGCGCGTCCCCTCATGCAATTTTGCTTCAGCACATGCTCAGTAGTTGAAAATCAGCCCAAAACACAGCTGAGGAGCTGATCAGCTGGGCTTCTGAAGAAGGAATAAAGGTCATTGTAAACCTGGGGGGCAGGAGGGAGGGCCCACTTTCAAGCAGCAGAACAAGAAAAAACTTCCAAAAACTAAAAAATTCAAAATAATAATAATAATAATAAAAAGATGGCGGCGCCCACGGACCGGCACCGACTGATCCAGTTCAGTGATGTCAGCAGCAGGTTGCTACCGGTTCAGGGGAACTGGTCCAAACCAGGAGGAACTCACCTCTGGTTTAGATGAATTAATACACTTTTAGATTTATTTCAGTGAGAGACATTTAACATCTTGATTGATATCAGTATTCTTTCTTCTAAATGCTTAATTCTGGCTGGATCATGCTGCTTGCTTTATTCTTTTCAATGTTCTCAGCAAAATTCTGTACCTCAGAAATAAATATTGTTCTACACTGATTATTTGTAGAATCTTTTTTGATGAAACAATGTAATTTCTGGGCAACAGAATACACTATTTGTGTTTATCTGCATGACCGCCTTATGCCACATTCCTCCCATCGACCAGTGAGGTCGCACGGGGTTGGCCTTCTTCAGGTCCCGTCGGCCAGACAGTGCCGGCTGGCGGGACCGCGGGGGAGGGCCTTCTCTGTAGCCACTCCGACTCTGTGGAACCAACTTCTCCCCGAGAACCATACTACCCCCACTTTACTGGCCTTCCGTAAAGCCGTTAAGACCTGGCTTTTCCGGCAGGCCTGGGGCCAATAGTTGTTTTGATTGGCCCATGCATGGTTGTGTGAATGTTTTATTTTAAATATAGATGGGTTTTTTTTTTAAATTGTTTTTATATGTTTTATTTTTTTATGATGTAAGCCGCCCAGAGTCCTTCGGGAGTTGGGCGGCATATAAATTTTATAAAATAAATAAATAAATAAATCCCCCCCTCCCCCATACTTATGCTTCTCAATCATATACAGACAAATTGGACTGTGGCTATTATACTTTTTTCCTGGTTTGGTTTAGTTGAATGTTTGACAAGCAATTTTTTCTTTCTAGTATAAAAACAGAGTTTTCATTTCCTCCCTGCCCCAAAGGCTTTCCTCATACACCTGTGAATTTGAGTTTTGTGAAGCATTTCATAAAAAAATGAAGGTGTGTGCATACACACATTGATTTATTCACGTTACCCTGTACATAAATGAAGATCCTTGCAACATCAGGAAAGGTTAAGGCAGCAGCTGAACACAATACATTTTATTGACAACTCTGATGAAATTGAGCCACCTCTAGATTGAATTTAGAACGCAGTAAAAAAAAATTGGTTGGTAAAGAAGTCATGAATTTTACCTCTGAATATAGCTGTATAATTTGCACAGTTGCCATTAATAAGCATAATAATGGAAGTCAGGCAGAATTTCAAAGGTGCGCTTTAATATACAATGTACTAAAAGTATGTCAGTAGTTGCAGCAATGTATGAAGTGATGGATATTTGTAGAAAATAAGGTATAAACTGAACAGAAATTTTAACGGCTGAGGATAATGTTGAATGACAAATGTAGGGGAATTAAGGAGAAGAAAGTAGGCAACCTCTGGCTTCATACTGCATACTTACATACCCTTCATGCTCCTTTTTGAGACAAGCAGACTTCATACAAAGTGTAGAAAAGGAAAAGTTCTCAGCTGTTTCCTCTTAAAAATATCAACTCCACCCATTCACTCATTGCTCAGTCTTTTCTCTTGACTCATTCTTCTTATGTTATATATTTGTTTTTTGAGATTTGGTGCTCATTCTTTCTCTCTAGACAGCCTTTAATTTATCTCTAGGTAGTCTTCTGATACTGGTCACTCATTTTTATATTCAATCTATATTCCTTTGGCATACATTCATTCTTCATCCTATCTCTTTTTGTCTTAAGTGTCCCATTCCGTTTGTTTTAAGGCAGTGTTTCTCTCTGAGGCTAAGGCTGAGAAACACTTTCTTACACAAATGAAATGGGAATGAGACACTTAAGACAAAAAGAGATAAGATGAAGAATGAATGTATGCTGAAGAGAGAGAGAGAGATGATATAGATATGTCTGCTATGTCTATTACCACTAGTGTCTTCTGGTACTTGTCTACTACCACAATGTCTAGTTGATTGGCCAGTACCTATCTATCTGTCTAGACCTGGAAGACCCAAAGGATCTTAGCTTTCATATTCTCCGCAACCTGTTATGGGATCTCCCATTTACATGTAGGAGGGTCTAGCCCATATTCTGTACAGATGTTTCTGTACAACTACTTGGTTGTGCCATTCAATGTACTCTTTTCTTGCCTGCATCTTGCATGCAAGGTTGACTCATTCTTCCATCCTTCCGAGGTGGGTAAAATGAGGACCCAGATTGTTGGGGGCAATATGCTGACTCTGTAAACCACTTAGAGAGGGCTGTAAAGCACTGTGAAACGATATACAAGTCTAAGTGCTATTGCTATCTTAAACCCTACCATTATATGTTGGACTTTCTCTGAGGCCTCTCTGCGTAGTTTGCACCTTGGTCCTGTCTAGACTGGTAAGATCCTTGCTTGTATGGATCTGGTCCCTGTACTTGTGCTGCTATGATCAGTACCACAGTGTTGTTGTTTATTCCAGTATGACTCAGCACTTTCTTTTAGTCCAGCCAACTAAATATATTCTATTTAAATATATATTCTTTGCCTTCTCAATGGAAAGAGAGAGTTCACCTCACCTAGAGCACCAAAACACCATACCATATATTGTTGTGCACTAGGTGAGGTCAACTCTTTCTTTCCATTAGGATGGCTAAGAAAATACCACAAAATATTAGAATAGTGTGAATAATAAATACAAACAAAATAACCAAAATAATACCTTATTATAAAGTTTAAAAACCCAGTCCTTTCTCCCTGAAATACTTTGATTGCAAACATGGTCAAATCTCCTCCACTGTTGCCAAACAGGTTTTAGAGGAAAGAAATTAGGATTTCATTCAAAAGTATATAAAGCTAAGATAGGCTGCCTTTTATTTTTAGTTTAGTGTAGGAATTTAGCAGAGTGTATGCTGATATTTACATCCTGCCCTGGTTTTTTTTTTTT
>QLTV01001718.1:1304726-1322239 GCA_003457575.1 Thermophis baileyi
ATGGTGGAAGAAACTTTATTATCTTTGACTTTTGTTGCAAGTCTTTGTTCATTCTGAGCTTTTGCTTTCCTGACTTCGTCTTTGTGTATTCTGGCTATCTGCTGATATCCTGCCTTAGTTTTGTGTCCCTCTTTCCATTTTTTTTCTTTGTACTTTTGTCTTTCAATTTGTCAGAGAGTTCTTTGTGCAGACATGCTGGTTTCTTCTTGGATTTCTTGTTTTTCTTTTTCAGTGATGTTCTAAGACAGCGGTTCTCACCCTGTGGGTCGCCACCCCTTTGGGGGTCGAACGATCCTTTCACAGGGGTCGCCTAAGACCATCGGAAAACACATATTTCCGATGGTCTTAGGAACCGAGACACTGCTCCTCTATCCGTCCACATACGAGTACCCGGGGACGGTGCGATGCACGGGCGGCCCTCGAATGCACAGGCGCCGGTGGAAGGGCCGCGCGCGCTAGCCCGCCATCTTGGTGGTATGCCCCCTTTATCACTTCATCGCCACCCTTTGTCACCCCATTGCATGTGGGGAGGGGGCGGGGGTCGCGGTGGTGGGGCGGGGGTCACAGCATTAGGAAGGTTGAGAACCACTGCCTTAAACATTACAGGGTTAAGATATTTTGCTCCTCCCTGCTCCCTCTCCATCAGAAAAATCATCTTGATGGTTTGGAAGGGTTCTTTTTGAGGGATGCTGTAATATGAATCTAATATTTAAAGCATTCATTGCACTGCTTAAATCCCCTACTTTGTCCCAAAAATGTTTATAAGGGGAGAGAAAGATTGAATCCCTGAACTCCACCCACTTGGCAGGGTTTCTGGAATTTTAAATAAGGTGCCAGGGCAGGGGTGGGTTCTGGTTTTCTTCGCTGCTGGTTCGCTCAGTGTTGCACCGTGCGGGCGCGCACGTGCTTCGTGCATGCACAGTGCTTAAAAGAAGCTTCTGCACATGCGCAGAAGCAAAAAACAAGATGGCGGCACCATAGGTGCCACCGAAAGAACCGGTTCAGGGGCATGGCAGGCCTGGGTCGCTGCCGGTTCTAGCGACCCAGGCCGCCAAGTTAATACCGGTTCTATAGGACCGGTCCGAACCGGGAGGAACCTACCTCTGTGCCAGGGGCTGCATATTTCTACTCTGTCAACATTCCTGTGCATTGTTACAAATCTCATTGAATCAGGAACCAGTTGTATTTTTTTTCTTTTTTTCCCCCTTTACACCCAACTCTGACACATTTCATTTAAACATCTGGTTTTTGACAAGTCCATAGAGTGAAAAAATTCACACATTCCAGTAAACAGGTGGTTTGTATTACAAAATGAAAGAATATTCAGTTTCACACGTGTTCTATTTAGACTATCTTTGGGTGGAGATCCAGAAAATTCAACTCCTCTGAGACAGCCCCGAGACTAGAACACAACATTTTGGCATATTACACCAAAAATGGCATAATATGTGCAACAAAAGCCAAAGAAATTGCTGATCTAAGTTGGTCACTATTTAACAGACATAATATATAAATATCTATTGTGTCATTTTCAGTGTAACAGTCTTAGCTAATGAGAGAAGAGACTGAATGGCTACAGTACAGCTTAACTTGGCCACAAACTGAAGCTCTAACATGCAAAAGACATTACTTTTTTTTTAAAGGGGGGTGACATTTAAATTTAAAATTTAAATTTATTCCAAAGGGAATGTTACTGAAGTTTTAGAACATAGTATAAATTAACATCTAGAAGAAAACACCCATGTATTTTTAGAAAGAATAGGATTCATAGTAGACGCCTACTTATTATCCGAGCCTAATTTATAGTAGAAGGATATCAGATGACAAGAAGGCATACCTCTTATTATCATAATACAGAATTTAAGCAGACCCTATCACAGCATGGGAATAATGCTAGGAAGAAGACAGAATTTAATTCCAACTGAAACTAATAAGTAACCTGGTTTGGCAGTACACAGTCTTCAGATGTCAGACTTTGATCTATCCCTGTCCTTTATTCAGGGGTGGGTTCTAACTTACCTCACTGCCGGTTCGCTTCCTCCCGTGCCGCATGGCCGTGCCTTGTGGGCGCGCACGCACTTCGCACACGCCCGCATGCGCAGTGCAAATTTTTTTTAAAGCCGAAAACAAGATGGTGACGCATGCGCAATGCCGGAAACTCGGCTTCTGCGCATGCGCAGAAGAAATTTTTTTTTAAAAAAAGATGGCGGTGCCCACGGACCGGCTCCAACCAAACCGGATCTGTGACATCATCGTGACGTCACCAGCACGTCGCTACCGGTTTGGGCGAACCAGTCCGAACCGGAAGGAACCCACCTCTGCCTTTATTGTATGTGTTTCAAACTAAAACAAATATGCCCACATAATATACCAATACTAGCTATTTATTTTTCTAAGAAGCAAAAGAAACAATATGGAATAAAGTAATTTCCCCAACCCACAATCTGCAGCACAACTGATTGTTAAGTATAGTAATATGGATTGTCGTGCTCCTGCAAACATTTAAAAAAAAATAAAAAAAAATAAATTAAGGCTGAGGGGACTCTCTGCAAGGCGATATATCCAACATGTGAGAGGTGAACAGCAACTCTTCTCAATTGCCAAATGTTCCCAGAAACCAATTTCAGTTCAGTGACAATTGGGTTTGGGACTTACCAGAGCACTTTCTGTCATGAACTCTGGAAGTCTGATACCTGAATGGGGCTTATGTTAAAATTTAGTGTAATTTGAAGCAAAATAAAGTAAATAGAAAAATAAAGCCCTGATAAAGGCATTTCATCACTGGAAACTATATCTGTCAATCACAAAACTCTGCCTGTGCCTCTGTCCATGCATCTGACTGAACTTTTATTTTTTGATGGAGGTTTGGATGAGTTTGTGGGACATTCAAGTTATGAGGTTAAAATATGTTTTTAGACTCTCCTACTCTGAGTCAGTTTGTTTCCTCTTAGACTTGGAGGAAGATTTGAATATGTCTGAAGTGGAAAATAATACCTTCTTAAAAATTAATCTGGTAGAGTTGCTCTCTTGTGTTGGTCAGCTGATAGAAATGATAGCATTAGGACAATCTGCTTAAAAAAGTATTCTGGGAGCAGGAAATTATACAAAACGATATACAATAATACTGATATCACCGGATGTAGAATCATGTTTTTACCTTATAGCACCAGAAAATATATTTGCTATAATAAAGTATTGTTCTATTTTTTTTTAGAAATATTATTAAAATATAAGATGAAAATTGTAAATATATAATGCGATATTAATGCTTGCAAAATGTGCACAAAGTAACCATATTAATGGAACCCTATTATATTTTTATATGCAATAATTTATACAAGCAAGACATGCACAAAATAGCCACATTAATAAAGTCCTATCATATACAATCATTTATTCAAAGTCTGGTACTTGGAGACACATGTTTTACAGTGTAAAAGAGAGGAAGAAAGTGGCATTTGTAGTTTATTACCACCTAACAAATATTTCTTTGTCAGAACCATAAAGACAAATTGCAAGGTACAATCTGATTATATATCATTTGGGTATGAAATGTGTGTTCTTAAATTATGCATAAACAATTTTTTGAACAAAAGGTATGTAGATGAGTCTAAATCTGTATGGTTTGCAACAGTGGTGAAATCCAATTTTTTTTACTATCGGTTCTGTGGGCGTGGCTTGGTGGGCATGGTGTGGTTTGGTGGGCGTGGCTTGGTGGGCATGGCAAGGGAAGGATACTGCAAAATCTCCATTCCCACCCCACTCCAGGGTAAGGATACTGCAAAATCTCCATTCCCACCCCACTCTGAGGCCAGCCAGAGGTGGTATTTGCCGGTTCTCCGAACTACTCAAAATTTCCGCTACCGGTTCTCCGAACTACTCAAAATTTTTGCTACCAGTTCTCCAGAACCTGTCAAAACCTGCTGGATTTCACCCCTGGTTTGCAAAATTTTCCTATATTTTTATATTCTCACAATTTTCTGCAAAAGAAAAAAGAAAGAGAGAAAAAAGAAAAGAAACGATTTGTAACTGTCCCTAACACTCTTCTGTAGAGTTTAAACATTTTTTTCAAGTTTTATATTCTTATGCTAGGCATATCTTTTTCAAATATGCATTTCCTTGTATATATTTGTGAAGGTGTCTGAGTAGAGCGTGATGGACAGTAGGGGACTCTATTTATGCCCATGTATTTTTGTCCTTTTTGCAGACTGCACCATTTCCCTTTCACCAATGTGCATATTGAATTTAATTTATATCCCCAATCTATTCCCTGACAATGGCACTCAGGCTTTATGCACAGTGGTATCAATTTGCATTTAGTAGGGCTGAATACTCTTCAAAAGTGATTTGAAGTGCTTCAGGTCTCATGCAGAAATAGCATTTCTTTGCTGTTCATTAAAGCAACCTGATCTTGTTTCAGGTTTCCATATAAGTATGAAAAAAAAGTGATATCCTTTAAGGAATTCATCATCAAAGTTAGGGTGACTCTTGAAGCAATAAGAATCTGAAAAATATCATGTTCCCTTAAATGAATAGTAGATGAGAAGTGTATGCTTGCATTCAGGTCAGGTCCAAGGCACTTCTAAACCATTTTCATTGCGTGCACAGCCCTATATTTATTATGCTAGGAGTAGGTATTCCAGAAATATTCTTTATGTATGACTCTAGCTGAAGGATATTGTTCCTTCTTAAATGCTTCATAAAGAAACAATCTGATGTCTTTTCATGTTCTGTCATTTGCAGGAAACCAAAATAAATTGTGTCCGGCTAGCCACCAAAGGTATGTTCAAGATCTCTTTCTCCTATCTTTAAATTATGGAAACAAATTCCTGCAGTGATTTAAAGTACAAGTACCAAATGATCTTTAAGATGCTCCTGAATGTTTCTTTCTTTTGTTACCAGAGAATAACAAGGCTGTTTCCCCCCCCTAAAAATATATATAGTTATTGTCATTTACACAAAGCCATAAAGTGGAATATCCATATGTTGATTTAAATCAGAAAAGCCACTGTTGATTTTTTTTTCCAAAAAAAAAAGTTTGCTTTTTTCCTCTACATTCTTTCAAATAATTCTTATGCTTTTAAGAATACCACGCTCCAGGCAGAGCTTTCAGTTTTGATAATGATATGGAAGTGATAATCAAGCTGGTAAACAGAATTCAAAAGAGAGCACATGCCTTGATTTCCAATGAGAGTGTTTTCACAATATCTAAAAGTTCAGCCTTGATTTGTACAAGTTCTGCTGATGTGCCTCCAGGGACCTTGACAAGAATGACTTAAAATTAATGGTAATTTAAGATGAGAAATCAAACCATTGGCCACATACTAGTGTCTAGCTTAATCTAAACAGAATAGCGGTGCTTTGTTAAAATAAATTTGACACCCCTCAATCTAAATGACAGAGATGTGATTCCTTTGGAAAGGCATGAATCAAGCAGGTAGCTTTGCCAGCAAAGGTGTCAATAGAACAATTTATTTGTAACAAAAACTAAAAGCAGAGGAATTCTTGTCTGCCAAATCATTTTCCTCAATAAAAATGTCCTTGAACACAGTTGCAGAAATGGGAAAAATGTGCATATTTTAAAACTGTATTACAATCAGTTTAATATAGACATTTCCCCCCCAAATTTCACTTTGGTACCAAGCTGAATAATAGAATTATTATTGTTCAATTTATGTCAATGCTATTTTCTCACATTATTGTTTTATTTTTCCTGTAGCTTCTATTCTTGTAATTTTATGTGAAATCTAATTATCACTGTCAAGGTATAAAATTCACTGAGTATGAACACAGTATTTAAATATTTGGGGAAACCTCTTCTTACTGTACAAGAATTAAGGAGTAAAGAATAAGACAAGTAGCTATCTATACATTTCGTGATTTAAAACAATGTTCCTGAAATAACAAAACTGTTATCAGTGGAGTCATGAATATCTTCATTGGTCTCTTATTTTAGAGGAAATAACTAGAGCATTTTAAGCCAATAAAGGAGTTCATCATAACATTTAAACTTCATTTATAGGTTAGCCTTTTGCTCCACAATATATTTTTCACATTGACAATAAAGTTTATTGGCTTTTCTTCATTAGCTATAATTACAACATCAAAGGATTGGTTTGGCAACCCCAATTCCATTCTCTGTTTCCATGATCCTGACTTTGTCTTGTCTTTACACTATGATTTACACAGACTTATCCTTCTGTTTTCCATATCACAGAATACTAACTAGCCACAAAATGACAAAAAGTCAGAACAATTCATCATTATACTGACAGCTGTTTCCATCAGCAAAAGTTATTTTTCTACTAAAATTCGCCACTATGAAATGCCTCCATGATACAAACTAAGGCATAATACATTTGTTTAGTTCCAGCTTTAAATAGTGGGATTTGTAAAATCAGGTTTGTGATTTAGCATTATGTGTGAACCCAGCCCCTATGACCCATTCAGCATTCTTCTTCTTCTTCTTGTGCCATATCCGTCATCGGACATTGGCAATCATGTTGGCGATCCTATGATCATTCAGCATACCTTGGTTAAATCAAAGCATTGATAAGGCCTGTGATGATCTCAGAGTTTAGTCACTGGATCACATCTGAATGTAATATTCCTTTGTATTAAAGCTCCTGCTTAAAAAGGAAGGGAATTGGTCAGGGGTGGGTTCTAACTTACCTCGCCGCCAGTTCGCTTCCTCCCATGCTGCACGGCCGTGCCTCATGGCCACGCCTTGTGGTCGTGCACGCACTTCGCACGCGCACATGTGCAGTGTCGAAATTTCCAAAACAATTCCCCCCCCAAAAAAATCCAAAAAAAGATGGCAGCATCCACAGACTGGCACCGACCGAACCGGCTCCGTGACATCACCAGCGGGTTGCTACCAGTTCGGGAAAACCGGTCCGAACCGGGAGGAACCCACCTCTGGAATTGGTAAAAAGTCTTGAAACATTAATGTGGAAATATCTGTCTGAAAATCATGCTGTGTTAACAGCAATGCAAGGAAGTTTTTCTGCAACTGTCATGAAATTAAATAATCACATTAAAATGACATCAAAAATCCTTTTAAAAAGTGAATCATATTAAATTGGAGTCAGAGGAAAAAATCTTAATTCTTCAGACTTGTCATCCAAAGGACTTCCCTACTAATTTACCCAAAAATTAACAGAAGTAAAAGAAGGAAGATATTTTTGGGGTAATAGAATTTTTAGCATTTTTCACAGCTTCTCTCCTGAGATTTGGAAAAAAAAATCTACATCTGTATTTAGAAAAGGAAAAGAAAACCAAAACAATGGGATCTCAGAGTTTGGAAAGCAGCACCCTGGTGTGTCCTGAACAACAACGAATTTGTAACTGATAAGGCTTGTACCAGCTTGTATAATGGGAATAATTTATTAAAACTTGCTTCCATTTTGCTAAGGAGCAAAAAATACAAAGCAGGTTTTGAGATACGGCTAAACCAATGGTGATTGGCAAATGGTTTCCTACTAGCAGGTGACTTTCAGAGTGATGCAGTCATGTATCTATGTATCCATAGCCTTTGGGGTATTTGTAGAAGTATATGCAATGGTGAAATTCAGTATTTTATCCTGTCTATCAATTTAATTTTATTTATAGGTTTTCAAATAGAAAAAGTATTTTAATATTATTTATTGCACAGAAAAAAATAAAATATGCTAAGGAAAATGGAAAGACAAAGAAAAGAAAAGAGAAACATGTTGTAGATAACCAAGAGTTTTAGGAAAAAAAATAGAAAACCTAAAGATGACCTAGGGAAAAAGAAGTGCTAAGCCCAACTCATAAAGTATGATAAAGCTGCATATACATTTATCATTCATATAGTATTTTAGGTGGTTATAGTTTGGTGAACTTTGAGAACCCTAAAACTTCAGTTAATTTCTCAATTGTTTAATGATTCATGCCAAGAAATTTGGATTCTCTACTTTCTCTTTAATGCCTGGAAGTAGACTCATAATTAACCTTTTTTTCCAAAATAGCATAGAAAGATTACTTTCCCTGTGGTTTCCCTGTTCTTTTGTAGAAAAAAAAAAATCTTCTTTTAAAAAGAAATTGTTTTTAGCAATGGGGTGTGAAAGATGTAATGTAGATATAACAAGGAAAAATCTGTACATAAATCTGGCATCTATCAAAAGAGTTTGAAAGGATATTTCATTTATTCATTTTATCCTCAAATAGTTTTATAGTAGAAACATGTAAGCATTTGAAGTATGTGGCAAATTAGTATATATGCTTGTGATCTATTAATTATGATCTGAATAAAGAAGGAATTTTAGAAATAACACTAGTGTGTAATAAGAAAAAAAAATAAGAGTGAGAAAATTGCTAAAGACAAAATTGAGCAGTGGATACACCATCAAAGTCATCAATACCTGGTCTATACGTATGAAACAAAATAGTGCTGGAATTATTAACTGGACAAAAGCTGAACTGGACAGCTTGGACCAAAAAATAGAAAACTCATGACTATTTACTATGCATTATATCCCTTTAATAATATTGATAGATTGTACCTGCCCTACAAAAATGGAGGCAGAAGTTTAATTCAAACAAATTGTTGAAGAAGAAAAGCATGTATTAGTTGGTTATGTAAATGACAGTCAAGAACACATACTGATTCAAGCTAAAAACTGAAACTTACTGAAGATACATGATACAAAACATGTATATTGAAATAATTTAATAAAAACACAAGTAGAATTTTGGCAAGGAAAAGTACGTCATGGTCAATTTCTGCAAAAGATCAAGAGGAAAGTGGATAAAGATAAAACTGGCAATGGCTTACAACTGAAATATTTGCAAAAAAAATGTTAACAAAAATGAAGGCTTGATTTTGGCTACTCAAAGCAAGCCATTTGAACTAATGCAATCAAGACCATAATTGAAATATCATCAAATGATTCAAAGTGCATATTTGTAAAGAAGCAGAAGAAATATTACATCAAATGCTGAGATTTTTCAAGAAGATCACATAAACTGATTATAAAGAACAACGTAACAGTCACTGAAATTATTCATTGGAACAGTGAACAGAAAATTATCATGTGTCAGTAAGGAAAAATTGGTGAGAACATAGAGTTGAACAAAGTAGTTGCCAATATTGTGTGATTTCTCAATACAAATTGATGAAATCTTGGTTTATAACCCACCAAATTTAGCTGTGGTGGAAAAGAAGAAAATATGGATTAAAATTTGGCAATACCAGAGGATAGTAGAATAGAAGACAAAGAATTAGAGAAGATTACAAAGTATCAAGATCTGAAAATCAAAGTTGAAAGGTTTCAAGATGCTTCCTACCATCTATAATAACCATGTCATAAGGTCAGACTATTTAAAGGACCATCTTTTCCCCATCATTTCTGCTTGCCCTACAAAACTTGATCGAATGGATACATTTTGTGTCCAATCCTTTAATCAATGTTATCTAATAGGACCTAGGAAGTATGCTTTCTTTGTTGTAGTGCCTGCCCTTTGGAGTAGCATCACCCCAGAGATTTGGACTGCCCCAATCAAGCAAGGTTTCAGATTATTTCTAAAAAGTTGACCTCCGTATAAACTACAGCCATTTTTATGCAGGTTTCTAGTTTATGTGGAAGTCAGTGAACTGTACATGTGAAGACTTTCAGCCTATCTTTAATGATGCTAAACATGTAACAGGAATCTCTTGAGTTTGCTTGGAGTAAAACACTTGAATAGAAATTATGACAAAAGTGCCTGAGGTGCAGTCATATGACCACAGGAGAGGGACAATTGTTGGAACTTTGACACTGAGTTGCAAGTACCTCCAGGGAGACCATAACTTCAAATGGTCACTAAGCAACTAATCATAAATTGATGACTACCTTTACCTTGGGACACCACAACTATCATAAATACATGCTGGTTGCCAAGTGTCTAAATTTTGATCACATGACTATGGGGATGCTGTGATGGTCATAATGAACAATGAGATACTCTCTCTCAGCCCAACCCACACCACAGGATAGTTGTTGTGGGGAAAATAGGAGTAGGAAGGTATGTTGGGTATGTTTGCTGCTTTGAGTTATTTATAAAAAATAATAAAGGTGGGATACAAATAAATAAATAAATAAAATAAGTGTGCGGACCAGTCATAAGTCCTTTTCATCAGCACCATGGTAACTTTTGGTCGCTAAACAAATGGCCGTAAGTCAAGGACTTACTTGTGTTTTTTGCACATTCTGCTCTCTTCTGAGGTTGTGAAAGACTAGTAACTTCTTCTCATTTACAATAGCAATAGCACTTAGACTTATATACCGCTTCACAGTGCTTTACAGCCCTCTCTAAGTGGTTTACAGAGTCAGCATATTGCCCCCAACAATCTGGGTCCTCATTTTACCCACCTCGGAAGGATGGAAGGCTGAGTAAACCTTGAGCCTGGTGAGATTCGAACTGCCAAATTTCAGGCAGTCAGCAGTCAGAAGAAGTAGCCCGCAGTACTGCATTCTAACCACTGCGCCACTGCTCTTAACAATGCACTTAACCAAAAAAACTGCTTCTCCAAAGGAGGTCTATTATTTCTCTGATTTCTTTTTGCCCATCTTCTACCATTCCTGAATAAACTGGGAAAATATCTGGTCTTACTGTGAAATCTTGTAGTCTTCAGGTATGGGATAGCATTTCCAATTTTAACCAACATTAATTACCAGTGCCTCCAAAATGAAATATTAGAAGCTGGTGTAAAATGTCAAGACGTATTATCTTAGTGACAAGAGTATCTAACATAAAGCCCCATGATAATTGCTAAAGAATGTAGAAACCAAATCAAAATTAATTCTTTTTCATTTCAGGAATTTGGGTGAAATAAAATATGAAATTCCCTATCATGAAATTAAATAAGGTGGGCTGCGCTGAAACAATTTCAAGAGGGGGGAAAACAAGAAAGGTGATATTTAATATCAGCATCTGGAAGGTAGCTTCTTAACTTACCAATTTCCATTATGTCAATGTAGTACTCCTTCCATGGTAATCAAATAATCTGCAGGCAAGATGAATTTATTCGGGGGGGGAAAAAAAGTATGCATGCAGATTTCCCATTGTACGATGCAATCCCTGTTTAATTTAGGAGGAAACTGGCTAACAGGACTTTCTGTCATTTCTGTGTTTCTGGAACTTTAAAAATAATGAAAAAGAAGAAGACATTGGTAAAGAAATTATTTTTTTCCATCATTTGGAAATCAACTCATGGCTGCTTATCCTGAAACCCAACTATTCACCCAATTAAAAAACGAGGGATGGACATTTTGGTCAGTCCTTGAATAAAGTAAGAATTGTCTTCTGAAGCAGTTCAAAGTTTAGTGACCACAACTGGGACTGGCAACTCTGTTGTTAAGGGAAGGAGTTGTCAGTCAAGCCCCAACTGTGTTTACTTCAGCTTTCCTTTGCTTTACAGACCTGTGAAGCAGGGGTGGGTTGTGACTTACCTCATTGCCAGTTCGCTTCCTCCTGCGCCATGTGGGCATGCGCGTGCAAAGTGCGCACACGCACGCATGCGCAGTGCTGAAAATCCAGCTGCGCATGCGCAGAAGCAAAAAAACAGCTTTTGCGCATGCGCAGAAGCAAAAAACAAGATGGCCACCGAGAGAGCCGTTCAGGGGCGTGTCCAGCCGGGCCATTGCTGCCGGTTCGGTGAGGGGGAAATTCCCGCTACTGGTTCTAAAGAACCGGTCCGAACCAGAAGGAACCCACCTCTGCTGTGGTCATGAATGCGAGGATTGGTTCTAAAGTTACTTTTTCATCACTGTCATAATTGCGAACAATCATTACACAAAGCAGTTGCCAAACAATGACTACCTGTACCCTTTATGTGTACATGTGCACTTATAAATTTAACAAAAATGCAAATAATTTTCTTCTCAGTTAAGTCAACTGAAACGAAAAGTATATGCCTCTGATATGTATATGCAGTTATTCCAAATAGTGAATTTCCTGAATTTATTATAATGTTCAGTATATTACAAACATACATGCAGACAATATGATTGATCTACTCATCTGCACTACTGCACTACCCTATATATCCCTCAAATGAATATAAAACTACTATCTAACCTTTCTTTCTTTATTATTAGTACAATCTGTTTTGTGTCTTTAGTCTTTTTCATACTTGAACTTGTATCCATGACAAACTAGTTTAAATGAGAAAGAGGCGGGACATTATCCAGAATTTTAAAAACAACAACAGTGAACATGTTTATCAACCTTAATGTGCATCATTAGTAAAACCAGCATTCCTTTCAAATAAGATAATAATTAAGCCTCAATTTATTTGTTCTCTGCCACAGAATTTTAATTGTAAAAAAATATGTTGTTGCATACTTAGTTTCTTTAATGACATACTGTAAATTTTATATTCTTTAATATGGTATGGGTTTCTTTTCTTTTCTTGTAAACTGATATTTTTCCCCTTGTCCCCGAACAATATCTGTTAGCATTAACACATTATTTGTGAAAATTGCATTAGCTTGTGAACGGTATGCAATTGATTCATGTAATGCAGAACATATTTCATTAATTATAATTGAAACCCAGGCAGAGAGCTCATAAATGGTTCTTTATCTCATACATATATATATGTATAATAAAATTTTGAGTGCAAATTTTCAGGATTAAAATGCAATTTTCTGAAGTGGCACATTTTTATTTTTATTTCCTTTTTTCTTTTCTCTCTCTCATGCATGCTGCCTGGAAACTGTTTTTCTTGTTCTTAGCAGTAATAGGTAGGCAACAGGTGACCACCCGAAACCCACCCATCCTCATGAGCACAGGTGATTATCAGTACAGGAAAGGAACTGTCATAAAAATGCAAACATTTTGACAGTTACTGGATTGTTATGTCATATATTGTCTGTATGTTGAAGCACATATGCTCTCATTTATCATTCTGATTTGTTTAATAGCATATTTCTTAATATTTTTACACTCTGCCAGCATAAGTGCAGTTTGAATATCTGCAGATAGCAGTTAAATAATACCTTCATCCAGAATGACACTCCATTACCAAACTAGCCTTAAAGTTTCAGGTATACTAATACTGGGAGGTAGTGATCTTCGGATTGTTTATCTCAATATTTTCCTAATAAACAAAACAAGTTGGTAGCAATACTTTAAAAAAAATGAGAATCAAAAAAGGATATAGGAAAAAATCAAGTCAGAAATAAAGAAATAGAATAAAATATTAAATATCTTTTGAGATGGATTGACATGATAGAAAATATTACACTCATCAGAAAACAAGTAGTTTAATTTTTAAATTGATATACACAGCATGTTTAAGTTGGTTCCTTCATGAATTTTGTCAAAATGTCCAAGCTTCAATATCTTTTTGGTGTCCAGTTAATGAAAGCAAGCAAGAAAGTTATGTTAGCATTGTTTTATTCCAAATAGAAGGATGTAGAAGATCTGTACTACATTCCCATTTCTGACATCTTCAAGAATCAACACTCGGTTTTGCTTTGTAAGAGGTTATTTGACTCCCCTCATAATACAGGAGGATGTTATGTTTTCTATTCATTTTTCTTTCTGAATAAGGAATACATGCAGTTGCATAACACAAATTCAAGACAGGGTTTTAATCAGTGGTGAAATCCAATTTTTTTTACTACCGGTTCTGTGGGCGTGGCTTGATGGGCGTGGTGTGGCTGGGTGGGCGTGGCAGGGGAAGGATACTGCAAAATCTCCATTCCCTCCCCACTCCTGGGGGAAAGATATTGTAAAATCTCTATTCCCACCCCACTCTGGGGCCAGCCAGAGGTGGTATTTGCCGGTTCTCCAAACTACTCAAAATTTCCACTACCGGTTCTCCAGAACCTGTAATAACCTGCTGGATTTCACCCCTGGTTGTAATATATTTGCCATTTATTCATATTAAGAGAGTATTTTGGTTGATAGACTTGCAAATCATGGAAAATTTCTCTATCACATTTTCCCAGTATGTTGAACCTTTGAGGAATTGCATGAACAGTGAACTACAGTAGATCCACTGAATTCCAGGGACAATAAAGCCAATATATACTAATCCAATGAAAATATGGGAAATTTATCTTTCTGTTTTCCCTCAATATTCAATGTAACATGATTAGGATTGTGGTACTTATAATAATATCAGAGTATTATTTGTAGTTATATGAAGGCTAGTTTGGTGTAATAGTTACAGTACCACAATACAAAATTGTAGATTGTGACTTCTAATCCAGCCTTAAGCATAAAGCCAGTTGGTTGACTTTGGGTCAGTCATGCTTTCTCAGCCCTAGGAAGAAGACAAAAGTAAATCACTTTCAAAAAGATTGCCAAGAAAATCACATGGACTTGTCTAGGCAGTTTCTAGAAGTAAAGTCTGACATGAAGACAACATAATCGAAATCAGAAAGAAACTTTCAGGTGGGAACATGAAAGGAAAACAGCTATTTTCCCCCTGGAAGCCTGGAAGAACTTAGCATCTGAAGACAATTACTAAATAGCAATCCAAATTTTGGTTTGGAAGGCAATATGCTACTACACTATTTGTCTTCAGGCAGATTTTTAATTTCTTCTTGCTATGCTCCTACAAGCATTTGTTGTAAAATAGGGGAAAAAAAGTCGGTAAAATAGGACATCCATGAATCTCTCTGAGTGCACATTGAGGTAAAGCCACAATAGACATCAGCACAACTTGTAATTTGCTAATGTATAGGAAATAATAGCCTATTGAACAAAAAGAAACACAGATTTACCCACTACTCAATATATGAATAGCTCTATAACATCAAAAGTCCGTTCTTTTGAATAATATTTCATTTACTAGGACTTGTTCTTTTGTATTATTAAAGCAATTATATTGTTTGCAAAATATTCTACTTTCATCTAGGTCAAATCTATTATTTGCTATTTGTCTTTTCATGTACTTGGACACTATTCATTTGACAAGTTCTTTCTTTGTTCTATTTTCACACAATTTTGGTGCATTTCTTCCTAGGTTAGATTGATGAATATTGTCTGTGCATAATCACTCCAAAATATATACTGAAATGTAGGTTTATTTCATACCATGATCAAATTGTGAAAACAACAATAGTTATATTCAGAATAATAAATACCTAAAATTGACATGCTTGTTCAGTTTATAAGAGAACCTTTTAAAAAAAAGAATAATCATGATTTTTTAAACATGTTCTTGAGGTGCATTTTGAGAGTGTGCTTATTAGCTTAATATAATTACAATTATTGTTAGAAAATTTTACTAGGAAAATAAATGGCATTAAGCCTAATTCTATGTGGACAATTGTTTTTCTGTTCCACTATTGTCCTAGACATACATACACACATAAATAAAATGGAAGTAATTCATTCATAATCATTGAACTGAAACTTTTCTTAATATTAAGTTTCAGTTATATGTATTAAAGAAACATTTGAAACAATCACCAGAAGATTCAGAAATGGCAAACATTTATATGAATATATTTGAAGATGACCTAGACAATATTTCCCTTATTATATAATAGGACAAATGAAAAGGGTAGTTTGCAGTAAAATCACTTATCCAAAATGCCTATACATTTCACAGGGCTTTATTCAGTTAATTGCAACCTATATGAAGAAAGGAAAAAGCATTGCAATGAAGGAATATTACACTTTGATCCTTGAGGAACAAAAACTGTTTCAATGGAACAATATAAAGCACCAGTTTCAATTATCTCTGGTTATTTCAAAGGGTTATGATTAATATATTATAGCTATACAGGGTCCTTAAAGCTAAGCTTCCAAATTTATGATAAGCCCATGCTCCTGTTAATAAACCATCCTTAGCTTTCTTGTGTACTTATCTGATTCTACTAATGTCATCCTTAATACATCACATTTCTTTTCTTTTCTTTTTTTGCATACATTTGCTAAAGAATATATGCAATATAACAAACTTTTAATAATACTTGGAAAATACAGTTTTGGGAGAAGGAGAATTTATTTACACCAGTCATGAGCCTTATGTGAGCACTTTTGGAAAATATGGAATTGGGGATGATATTGTGATCCGGAGCAATCCTGGGTTTGCACACAAGCACACAATCCTGAATTTGCACACTATCAGTCACACAGAATCAGAACCACCTTGTCTTGTCTATTCCATGCCCATCTTTTTGTTTTGCAAGTAAGAAAATAATTTAATTTAAATTTATTAAACATGGTTAAGGGGAACCCCTCAATGATAGATCTGTGTTTCTACCTCACAATAGCAAAGGAATCTATGTAGTAAACTTATTATTAAAGACTAAAGCTTATTCTTTTTAGAAATTTCTCTGTCCACTTAACAGGATTTGAGAAGGCTCAGGTAGTATTTCATTTCACTGTACATCCACAAACTCCATCTCATTTTCCACTTGGATTAGTAGAGTGGAATGTGTTTCTGTATAAATAAAATGTTATAGAGAGAAGACATTTCCTTTTGACTCCAGGAATTATTATATTTTTATCCAGATAGACTAGATTATGTCCAACAATTTACCATAACAGAAAAGTATCTGTCATTATATCATGAAATCATAGAGTTTCCTACTGTTAAATTGTTCTTCATGTTAAACAATTTCCTAATAGTTAAATGGAATTCGACTGGTTGCAATTTAAGTCCATTTTCCCAAGATTTGATTTTAGAAATGTTGAAAAATAGGTCAGATCTTGACCAACCTTATATTTGAGTAATCTCACAATAAAATGTTGCTCAAGGTGGCAAGTCTGACGAATACCAGATGGAGAAGAATAATTATTTCCCATGACTCAGAAACTATAATTATGTTATTACAATTTAGCAATAGCAATAGACTTAGACTTATATACTGCTTCACAGTGCTTTACAGCTCTCTCTAAGCGGTTTACAGAGTCAGCATATTTCCCCCAACAACCTGGGTCCTCATTTTACTGACCTCGGAAAGGTCAGTAAAATAGAAGGATGGAGGTTGAGTCAACCTTCAGCCGATCAGGCACTCTATCTACTGCATTCTAACTACTGCACCACCACAGCCCTTTGCAGTTAACTATTATTCCAGTATTTTTTTCACAAGTAGTATTAACAAGCCAAGAATCCTTCATGAACGTATCCCAGGATAATGTTGCAAGATCCAATCTAGGTTGGTCACCAGGATCAGAGGTTTGGGCTTGGGCTTGACAGCACAAGGAAACAACACTAAGCTGGCAGGAATAGCTAACACCCTAGAAGATAGGCTCAAGATCCAGATGGATCTTGACAGACTTGAGAGCTGGGCCCTATCTAACAAAATGAAATTCAATGTAGAGAAAAGTAAAGTCCTACACTTAGGTAAAAAAACCCAAAAGTATACATATAAACTGGGTGAAACCAGGATTAATAGCAGTGACTGTGAGAGGGATCTTGGAGTCCTAGTGGACAACCAGCTAAATATGAGCCAGCAGTGTGCAGCGGCAGACAAAAAAGCCAATGCAATCCTAAGTTGCATTAACAGAGGGATACAATCAAGATCAAACGAAGTACTAAT
>QLTV01001718.1:1322567-1344399 GCA_003457575.1 Thermophis baileyi
GAAAGTGAGAACAATCAACCACTGGAACAGCTTGCCTTCGGAAGTTGTGGGAGCTCCATCACTTGAGACCTTCAAGAAGAGACTGGACTGCCATTTGTCAGAAATGGTGTAGGGTCTCCTGCTTGAGCAGGGGGTTGGACTAGATAGCAATAGCAATAGCACTTAGACTTATATACCGCTTCATAGTGCTTTACAGCCCTCTCTAAGTGGTTCACAGAGTCAGCATATTGCCCCCAACAATCTGGGTCCTCATTTTACCCACCTCGGAAGGATGGAAGGCTGAGTCAACCTTGAGCCGGTGAGATTTGAACTGCCAAACTGCAGCTAGCAGTCAGCTGAAGTAGCCTTCAGTACTGCACTCTAACCACTGCGCCACCTCGGCTCTATATAGATGACCTACAAGGTCCCTTCCAACTCTGTTAATCTGATTTAACAGCCAATCACTGACCATCATCACACCAATCAACCAATAGGAAGGGACCACATTAATAGGACTCATAGAATATCCCAAAACACATATTCCAGTAGAGAGAAGTTCCCTGAGGACAGGTTCCAGCACGAGTCCAAAAGCTCAGAAAAGTAAACCTCTTCTACCAATGACTGACCCAGATTGGATTTTGCAAGAATCCTTCATTTTATACCTATGAATCTGATCTCCTTTCCTTAAGGGAAAAATATCCCATCTGTATTAATTTGTTATTTTCAACCCATTTCATAAATTTATTGAAATCATTTTAACATAATTTCTGTTTTTAGCATATTAGTTGTCCCTCCCATTGTTTGTCAACTGTAAATTTAAGAAGCATTAAGAATTGGTTGCAATTGTGTCCAAATATAGATATTTAGAAATAAAGATAAGGCTTAAGGTTTGCACTTTTCTTTGTAGCATGCAGTCCATGCAGATACTATTTAATTAAAAACATGTATTTAATATGGGAAAACTCATATGGGAAAGTGGTAGGCACCAAGGGGAGTATCTACGGGACATTAAATTGGTGATTACAGAGGAAGGAACATGTATGTAAGGAACCCAAATTTGATGAGAATCATGCACTGAATTAGCAGCAGAGAAAAGATGTATAACCAGATATATAATTTTTAGAAAATATAATTTGAAGCATTAATTACTTTGGGCTTGAAGTCTAAGGAATCTAAGAAATTGAAAGTGTAAGAATCTTGTGCTCAATTTTCTCACAACGTGACTCTGTTCCTGAAGAAAACTGGGATGCTAAATGTTAACAAAAAAAGCATTATTCTGACACAAAGTCCTCTACAATTAAATTTATTGAACAGGAAAAGGATTAGATTACCAAAATCTTGACAACTGAATGCTTTCACTTTAGTTTATCAGTTTTCAGCTTATCTCTAAATTCATTGGAGCAGGCATTTCTAATTGTCTTCATTAAAACTGTCTGATGAACAGAGGAGGTGGCTAACCATTTTCCTGATAATGGAGGAGCTACACATATACCGAGCTAGTAATTTTTTGCAAAGTATTATTCATTGTATTGAGTTCTGAGAAGCCTAAATCTTGTTTTCCTCATAAGGGATTTTTGTGGCAAAGTTAGCATTTGTTCACTGCTGAAAAGATTAATTCCCTCAGAATCAATTAACCCCTAATCTTTAAATGATGAAACAGGGCTTACAATTGAATACACATACACATTCACACTGACATCACAAACCTACACATATGCACTCACATGCTACACTCTTTGCATTTTATTAACTTGCTTTCTCCATGAAAAAGCTTCATTGTACAAGAAGCAATAGCTATCTTCTCAAAAAGTTCAGGTAAATGAGCTAAAGTTCTACGAAATTCATTTCACATTTTTGTGAAATGTTAAATTCTCAAGATAATGCTACTGAAGTGCCAGTTGTGTTCATATCTTGAAAAGACAAAGAGAGAGAGACAAAGAGAGAGGGGGAGGGGGGGGTTGAAAGTTCCAGAGAGCTGGTAAAGCCAGCATCTTGATAAAACATGAAGAAAATGTTTTGTAAGAATCACTTGTTAGCTTTGTATGTTAGATGTGTTTTGACATTTTATTGATATCAGTTATAAAATAGATTTATAGCTATAAATCTTGCCCTACCCACCTCCTCAAGACACAGCTTTTTTGGAGTGATAGAATTAGTGACATGAGGAAAGGGGCACTTTTAAAAAAAGTTATTTGTTTTAAAAGTTATAACAAAGCATTATGCTATACATCAAGGCTGTGTAATACTTTTGGTTTGCAGGTAAAAAAGGTACTTTGAAGTTCATCTTTTCTCCATATTGTTCTGCAGCTAGATAGCAAAGCTGTTTGAACGTGGAAAAAGATGGAGTTGCTGACAGTGGTTTCATGATCACCTCTGCATGCTCTGAAGCATCTTTTTCTGTTTACCTCTTTACCTCTAGTGGTGCACAGCTAGGGGTGTTCAGAGCCAAAGGGGAAAATAGATATCCAATGAAATGAATCAGTTATAAATGTTGCTTTTTAAAAAATGGAAAACCTATGATAAAATTGTTCCAATACAAACAGTTTTAAAATTCTACCTTCTATTGACACCGTGATGCAGATCTTCATATGGAATTGATAAATGCTATAGACAAACACAATATTTTTTCAATGTTAAATGTTGTAGCTGTTGATATATTATGACATCTGACATGATACATATCTTCTCCATATGACAAAAGAATTTGGATAATTTATGTGTAATTTCTTAGTTAATTTATCTATGGCAGTGGCTATTGGAGACTTTAGATGATAGAAAATTAATTTTATAAATTATTGCAGACTATTTGTATCATACTATGTACTCTAGCCATTATCTTACTCCTCCCTGATAGTTTGGAAGGTGAGTCATTAGGAAAGTCATATGAAAGCCTATCTAAGTTCCTCAGCCTTACTAGTCTACTTTATTTTTGTTTTTATTGATTATGTGCCATCAGGTCGGTGTCAACTGTTAGATAGAATTTCTCTATGATCATCTATCCTTAACCTGGTCCTTCAAATATTCCAAGTCTTCCTTTACTAATTGCCACTAAGTCCATGCACCTTGGTGCTGGTCATCCTCTTTTTCTCTTTCTACTTTATAGTAAAATAAAATGTTACCATAAAATGTTATAGCAAATTAGTCTTCATATTATTAATTAAAAGAGCTGAATAATTCTATTGGTGTGGAGGAGATTTGACTGTTGCTCTGAATTTGATTTCCCCATCCAACTCTTTGCAGAATAAATAAATGTTTGTTGTAGATTGGCTAAGATGTTTAAGACAGTAGCATTTGTGCATTGATATTTAATTGCTGAGATTCTAATTTGTTAAGAGTCTCTTGCTTCTGGTGGCTTATAAACAAATAAACAAAATACCATAGTTGATCATTTATTTAGATCATGCACATCAAATTACTTTAACAGTCACACACACACATACACACTAACACACACAGACATTGACAAACACAGACATGCGCGCACACATACATACACACACACACTTCCACAAACACAAGCAGTGAAAAACAGGTAGAATTTCACTGTACTCTGAAATGAAATGCACAATCTATCTTGTACTAGTTGTTTATGTAGTAGTCAGTGAGAATCAACTTCTTATATTTATTCCCCCAATTCTTTATATAGAGACTATGTGTACCTTGCAATAAGGAATGTAGCCTCATGCACATACTGAATAATGTTTTTTGACTATAACCAGACAGTTGAAAACTCTTCAAAATCTTCTGCTGGCGTTCAGTCTATACTCTTAGCAAACTGTATTCTCCAAATGCAACCTGCTTCACTTGATTTTGTTTGAGCGCCTCCAGAGATTGAAGATCCAATTTTACCAATTTCATTTGAGTGTTTTCTGGTTTATTGGAAGCCCTTAAGGGCATGAGAAATACCACTGCTATTACAATATGTTTCTGGACAATTGCAGCCGTTGAATGACACAGATCCTATTCAGATGCTCCCTTAATTGCTACATGCTGGAGGCAGTAATCCATAAAGTATAAGCTCTTAAAATGCTGTTCTACTAGTCATTGGGGATACTGGACAGAGCACAACTGTTATTGAAATTTCTGGCAGGAAGTCATAGCTAGGCATATTATCCTGGTTTGCTTCATTTAGAAATGAAGCAAAAATATTTTTGCTGACTGAAAGTGAGGGATGCATATTTAGAATAGCTATCGATGTTGTAAAATATGAGCAGAGCTATATTTGTATGTTGAGATCTTCCCGCTTTTCAGTTATGAAGCATTGGCAATTAAAATGATATTATGCTATTGGTGATGCAGCCATCAAAGCTCCAGGAATATGAGACAAAGGGTCTTCTCAATTAATCTTAATACTCCTATGTAAGATATATAATAATCCTGTATAAACAAACCTTCTTATAAAGAACTGGCAAGTTTGCTCTACTGGTTAAGGCACCAGGCTAGAAAGTGGGAGATTGTGAATTCAAGTCTCGTCTTAACCATGAAATCCAGCTGGATGAGCTTGGGCTAGACATTCTCTCTCAGCCCAGCTCACCTCACAACAGGTTGTTGTTGTGAGGAAAATAAAAGCTGTGTTCAGCATCTTGAGATATTTGTAAAAGTAATATATTTATACAAATAAATAAAATAATAATAATATTAAATACATACTTGATTTAATGGTGATCTATTTTTTCACTTGACACACTTTCCCGAGGTCTGACATCTTCATTAGACATAAAAAAGTGGTTGATCGAATAACAGCACATCCCACTTCCCCCAACCCTGCCCCATCTCCCTACTTATAATTGGATTTTAATGGTTGCTTTTATTTATTTTTTTAATGTAGATAGATAGATATTTATGATTGTAAGCTTTCCAGAATTACCCTGTGGTAAGATGGGCAGCCAATAAAAATTATAAATAAATTAATAAACAAAAATATTTTTTAAAAAAAGAATGGAATACAAAATTACATTATGTGGTAATGCATGATAAATTTACTGAAATGGGGTTATGTTTGCCATTTAGTCTGTTATATCACAGAGCATACTGTTGGAAGGGAGAAACTATTTTTGTCATATTTGGGGCAAAGATACATTTTTCTTTCTATTATGGCCAAATACAGGTTTGGCTTTTTGTTGCATTTGAACAGTTGTTGAAATCTGATTTACCTGGGATTTTTCAACAATGCTTTTATTTTCTCCTTTTCTACAACTTCTTAAGGAGCTTCTACACAGAATTCTAATGTGGTGGAACCAGAAAAACAGGTTGATAATACGGTGAAAATGGCTGGAGTTATAGCTGGTCTTCTGATGTTTGTAATTATCCTTTTGGGAGCGATGCTTACAATCAAAAGGAGGTATGTTTCTAAGATCTCTACATTGCCTTTATTTGGGAATGTTTATTATTGCTTATTATTATTGAATGTTATCTTTTGTTTAAATATTTAGCATTTTATTGGTGCATATTTTATGCTCATTTGGGGATGCAAAGAGTGAGGCAGTTTAGAGGTTTTTCCTCTTTTCATGGAATTTTATATACATGGCTAAAGGAAAGGTTCTTCTCTGCATGGGGATCTTATTCTGATTATATGTTGTGTGGCTGTGATGTATGTATATTTTCCTTCAGCCATTTGATGGAATAATGAATTGTGATTAACTTATTACTAGCTTGGTGAGTGTGGGAAACATGCAGAACTTTTTGATATTTATTTACCATGGGGATAAATATATGGATGTTTAAATATATAAAAACCCATTTTAAATCCTGAGTTCTCAATACATGTTGTCATATCCATAGTATAGATTTTTGTTGTTTATAAACTCATTCTTTCTCCCAGAAAAGTCTGGGATTTGTAACTCTGCCAGTCTGGGAAAGAAAAAGTCATTTATAACAAAATGTACAAATTTTCACTAAACTACACTTCCCAAGATTCTTTGGTTGAAGATATAATTACTAAAATATTATTCCAATAGTAATATAAATTTGTGGTTTATCCAGGCTAGCTTGTATTACCTGAGCAAGTCATTTCACTTAGCTACAAAAAGGAAAGTAGTTTCTCACAGGTTGATTATACTTCCACTCCCTCAGATGTTCAATGGTGTACAGATATGTATACAATTTTATTAACATTACATGTTTGCATTTTTCAAACTGGAATAATTCATTAGAAGACCATTATATTCAAATTGTGTATGTTGGGTATGTGTATGTGTGTACTTGAAGACTGCTACATATGCAGTTCATGTGTTATGATGTTGCTTGTCTGCTATTGTAATTACAAGCTATGAAATGTGTGGGTTGCTTCCAAAAACTCCCTTTCTATTCTTTTTTGAAGGAGCGGTGCAGTAGATCCAAGGTGATTATTAATCAGCTAAATGTGGCTTGACTGTGCATGTTCAATGACAGCCATTTCCTCTGGACCATCCACTCAGATGGACAAACTTATTAAAATTTGCTTGAGAAAGAAGGGCTGTATGAAGGATTTGTTTCGGTTCATATGACCACCACTTTACAAAGTTGTTGTTGGCATGTATTAGAAAAAAAAGTTTTGAAATAGGCCATTTTTTTTTTTTTTTTTCTGTATATGTTTTCTATGTGAACCACTGGCTATCACACTTTGAACCAGCATGGCATGCTGAGTTTCCTTGCTCTCATTTTATGATCACCATGCCTACTACATATTGTGATTTAGTCATTCAATTAACTTGGCAGTTTCTAGCATCAAGGAAGCATTTTTGTATTGATTATATACAAAAACTACTTATATTTCAGCATAGTTAAAGAAACCCATAGAATACCAATCTGAGACTATGATAGTCATGGGAATCTGCTCATACCAGGAGATTTGTTTTTCTTTTTTTAGTTGTGTTTAACTGAACTCCTTTAAGTTTAGAACTACAGTACAGCTCTCTATATATGTGCTGTAATTATATATAAGTATAATTTATTGTATGTTCTACAATAAATGGTACGGGGGGAGGGAACCTGTTTAACACATTTTTCCTGTTTCTTAAAAATATTTTCTGAGAGTTAAATCTATGTTATAGCAAAGACAAGCAGTCCATCAAAAAGCATGCATAAAATAAATTCTACTATACTAAACACCAGTTCCCATTTGTCTCTATAAATCCCGAGGATGCTTACAAGCAGCAATCTACAAATGTAGCCTATGCACAAGCATTAGAACTCTTTGTAAAAATATATCCTGCATACATTTTTTGCACTTGAATTTAAATTCAGTTCAATGAATTAAATATTATACACTTTTCCATCTCTTTTGCAGTTTCTCTTGCTGAAAATGGGGGGGGGGGAGAGATAGCCTCCTGTAGGGGTATATAAAATGACTGAATTTGAACCCTTTCAAATTTTGAACCATTTCATTATTAATTCAAACATTATTTAATGTGTGAACCAGCTATTTGACAACCAAACAGGCTGTTTGATTATTTTGGAAGGGTTTTAAACTAGACATAGAGTGGTTTGCACACAAAGCTCTTCAAAATGAGTCATTTGCTCTTGGGCTGGCCATTTTGGATTGAAAACAGTTTGAACTTACACGTTGCTGTTCATCTGTAGCTTTTTGCATTAAATGGAAGCAAATTAGCTGATTTTACACAACTAAGCTAAATCTGGGGGCATTTGCTTATAGACTTCCTTTTCTCTCCACTAATTCCAATAAAATATAATTGAAGCAGTAACTGGAGTAAAAATAATACATGTCTTTTATAAATGAATGATTTTGTATGGAACTACATTCTACCTTTATTTATTTATGAGTAACCATTGTGTTTGAATATTAATTACATTTCACTATGCTGCTATTTATCATCTAATTGTTTTAAAGTATATTTATATGAAATTTAATATAATAACACTGGAATGGAAGGAAAAAAGTAATGTATATATTTTCTTCCTATAATTATTTATCTTTTCACTAAGTGTAAGCAGATTAGAACAAAGTGTGTATAACAAAAACATGTGTGTGGTATAAACTATAATTTATATACATACGGCAAATAAAACAATAGCAATTACAGGTAATTAATATTAACACAGAAATGCTGAACCCTATGCTTCCTGTTGATCTATATTCCCTAGTAAACTTACATATCAAAGTATTAAAGATCTTGGGTATGCAAAAATAAATCTGCATATACATGTATTGATATTGGTTCCAGTTCTAGATGCCACACTGGGAGAAAGATTTAGAAAAATTGGGAGTGTTTCCAGTAAAACCAATGAGGATAACCAGGGGGCTAGGAACTGAATTCTATAAATGAGTGTGAAGTACCTATAGCTATGTTTAGCCAGAGGGATATAGAGGATATGATAGCATTGTTGTAATATTTGAACATGTGACATGTGGAAAGTATAATATTGGTTTTCTTTCATTTCAGAATACAGAACAAAGAATAATGGATTTAAGTTAATAGGAGGCAGATTCACCTTAAATTATTGTGGGGAGGGAAACCTGCTCCAAAGTAAAGGCAATGATCCTGAGGATAGATCAGCTGAAAGAGCAATTAATGGATCAAAAAACATTGAAAATAATTTGCCTGACTGCTTTTTCTTAACTGATTTCCATCTAGACAGAAAAGGGCCATGTACACTATAAACTTACTCTTGTTTTACTAATTGACTCTTAATGCCTCAGGTTTAAACTATTTTTTTTTTCTGTGAAGGTTCTGTTTTCCCCGTAGTGATTTATGACCAGGATGGTAGTTAGCAAATTTCTAACCTACTATAACGAACTAATTTCAGAAAATGAAGGATTGCCAGAAAGATAAAATTTGCACCCAGGAATTTAATATATACCGTGTTAAGACCATTAGTATTTCTATACAAACACATTTTGGGGGTTTTATAATCTTGTACACAGTCAATTTTCAAACAATAATTAAGAAAACAGCAATAGGGGCCCACCAGCTTTAACAAAAAGGATTTCGGTTCAGTTGTCTTTTGTCACTTACAAAATAGAAGCAAGCTAGAAATAGACATTAAACAGGACTATCTTGTCAACAAAATCTGTTGGTGCCCTGAAGTTACTTTTATGCCTTCATCTAATCAAGTAGGTCAGAAGTTGTACAATAATTGGATCACAGTGGAAAGTATTGTCATATTGAGAGACATATGGTGTGCAAAAAATCTATCGTGCTTTGAAATGAGAAGCAAATTAAAAAACATTGGTGAGCTGGAATATCTGAGGAATAAAGGAACTGAGTCTTCAAAAACTCAGTACTCACAAATAATTAAATAAACAAATAATAAGATGGATATTACAAAAACAATAATTATGTATCCTAGCCATTCTGAATTCAGCCTTCAAGAAAATGAGTAGTCTTTCAGCCCACCGAGCAACAAGGACAAGATTCTCTTGTCTTTTAAAGCAATGAGGCAGAAAAATAGTAATTTAATTAGACAAACTTGAGGCATTACCTTCAGATATCAGAGTGGCATCTGCTCACAGCCTAAGGCATTATAGCTGATCAGCAACAGACACAATTCATTTAATTTTCCTGATGCATTTTGCTAACCAAAAGGGAGAGTGATAGCAGGGCAGAACTAGGTAAAGAGAAAACATTTTGGAATTAAATAGCAACAAAATTGCCACAAAATTGAAGTAATGTTGAAATTAAAGATGGATAAGTAGTCAAAAGATTTTATCTAACTGACATAAACACTAAATCAAACTGAGATGCTTTTGAGAAGTTTAATTAAAGTGATTCCGTGTTGAATATAAGCACCTCAGATTCATTTGAGGCCTATACTCAGGCCTCACAATATTAGTATTTTGCTGTTCTACATGCTTCAGTTAAATAGCCAGTAATAGCCTTAGCACTGAATACAACTTCGACTTGTGACCATTCATTCAATGATGGTACAAATGTACAACAGTCTTACTAAAAATGACTTACAACAAATCCTCGAAGTTGTGACCGTCACACCACTTGTAGGCACGTGATCAAAATTAGAGTGCTTGGCAACTGGCTCGCATTTACAAGGGCTATGTCTTGAGGTTATGTGATCATAATTTGAAACCTTCTCTACTGGCTTCCAACAATCAAAGTTAATGGGGGAAGCTAGATTTGCTTAATAACTTAATAACTTAATAATTATCATAAAATTGGGCTTGATCACCTGATGACTCACTTTATAACTACACTGATTTACAATGGAAATTTGGGTCCCAATTATGGTCATAAGTTGAGGACTACCTATACAGAAGATCTACCATGTTTAAAAAGGATCTTTCCTTCTCTGTTTATCTATTGGTTTCAGGTTCAAAAGATAGAAACACGCTATTTCTTACACATTCTTCCATCACCAAAATATTTCGGAAAGGGGAACTAGGGCTACATTCTAATCAAATTGTGTGTTAATCCTGTTCTGTTAGCGGTCTACTTTTTTCAGTCTGATAATTATTGGTCTAATTTTTAATTAGCAATACCAGGAAAAATCAAAATATTGACGTTAGAGGTAAATGAAGGCAGGACTTTAAAAACTTTTATTCTCTGTGTCTGAATTTACAATTTACCAACTACCATCCATTTTTTTTAATGCCCCTAGTGTTCAGGAGTTTCTTTCTTTCTTTCTTTCTTTCTTTTTTAATGCTTAGTGTGGTTCCAGGAATGCTGGCCTATGAAAATAGGGGCTTCTCTCCTAGGACTTCTTGGACTGACTATGTCGCCACATAGTTTTCTCTAGTCACATGGCCTGTCAGACAAGCTGTAGGAACAAAACCTATTTCTTTTGTCTATTCAAACTTAAGAAGCATTTTTACTTTTTAAATTGAAGATTAGTTGCATAGAAAGGGTGAAAAGTAGAAAGTAGGACAGCAGCTTTTAGCTCGTCTATAAACTCCCTTCTATGGGGATAATCACCCTTTCATTTTAAATACTAATGAATGAATGTGCTATTGAATAAATCCACAAATTGCCTTAATCCATTAAAATAAATGCTGGAACCTTTAAGAATAGATTAGTTTCACACATACATAGCAGTGAGACAACTTTCGGCAAATAAGAATTTATTACTAGACATGTAGCAGGGAAAGGAAACTTAGAATCTAAAAAAAACCATGTTTTACATTTCAATAGAAGTACTAAATTTTCTTCCTTGTAATAGTCCAGATTCCTTGTATTTCTCTTTCTGCTGCTCCATTGATCAAACCATATTATATTCATATCTATCTCTTCTATTGCAAGAAGATATTAAAATATATCTCTGTGGTTGCCAGGAGTCAAAAATGACTTGATGGCACATAATCAATCACTAAAATAGGATCAATGCAAGGTGCTTATCATTTAGGACATCAAGCAAATAGTTGTAGAAATGTGTATTTTCCAATGATTCAGAATCAGTATCAGATTACTTTTTAGAATAGATAGAATAGAATTCTTTATTGGCCAAGTGTGATTGGACACACAAGGAATTTGTCTTTGGTGCATATGCTCTCAGTGTACATAAAAGAAAGGATACATTTGTCAAGAATCATGAGGTACAACACTTAATGATTGTCATAGGGTACAAATAAGCAATCAGGAAACAATCAATATTAATATAATTTGTAAGGATACAAGCAACAAGTTACAGTCATACAGTCATAAGTGGGAGGATATGGGTGATAGGAACGATTATGTACTTGGAATATTTTCCCGAATTCAACAGTGGCTTTAATGTCTTTCTTTAAGCATATATGTGCATGCAGCTGGACTAATTTAATGTATTCTTTTCCAAACAACTCCCATGAATACCATGGAAGATTCTTCTGATCATTCTATTCTAGTTTGTGAATCTCACAGGGGGAAAAAAATCTTTCATCTGTACATAAATAGTGGAGAAAATTCTTTTGATATTAAAGATTAAATGACCTATGGTATCATTGGTATTTTTATGCCCATTGTTTTATATTACATTTGCTCAATTTCATCAGGACCATAGGCTAACCTTGTGTCTATTAGTAAGCTGGAACTAGAAACTACTCTCCAAAATTTTGATTTGTAGAGTCTGTGATGAGAGTCCCCTGTGAATCTTTAGAAAGTTCACTGTTATTACTTTTTTTACTATGTGTAGAATTTGAATTAATTCCTATTCAAACCTATTCACATAACATGAAAAGTGCAATGAGAACATGGACAGAAAGTTGGATGATTTTATACAGGGTATACAGTACTCTTTGACTTGGAAATGGAAATGGAAGAAACAAGAAAAGGAAGATGATGAGTGTCTTAAATACACCTTTGTATTTAAAATGCTTTATTTTTGTTGGCTTTTTTTGTTTTTCCAAGAATAAATAGCTTCATTGGGAAGAGGAGGTGCTCGTTATGAGAACTATGGGAAGATGGAATAAAGAAGTATAGCCCCATGGCAAGATAAAGCAAATAAATTTAACAAATAAAACAAATAAATACAAAGTGTTGTGGCCAAACCTTCATTAAGAGACTTTTAAAAAATATTGAGAAAGTAATAGGAAACATATTTATTTTAATTTTATGTATGTATGTACAAAGGAAAAAATGAAAATGATATTCCTTCCTTATCTAGCATCTTATCTTTGTTTCAGTAAAGCAAAGATGCACTACTCCATCTTTTTCTTTTTTTTTAAAGCATTTAGTTGGTACTAAAACTTCAAACATTGTGGATATTTGGAGGGAAGGGCTATTTTTCTAATAAAAGCAAGTATCATAACCATTTGATGTCTTATATGCCTGCCTTGTTCTCTTTAGATTTCATAACCTAATAACCTAACAAAGCTTAACAAAACTTCTTATCACCTCATTGATTGTCAAAATATATAAGTGTATTTCATGGAAACCAATCAAGTTTCTAAAAATTTCAAAGTCAGGTCCTTGTTTGTATACAGATCTGAAATCTGACAAACGGTGGACAGGTTTTGCATTTCTGTGGTGAGACTCATGTATTTTCCAGAAAACATATAGTAGGTCACAAAATCAAAAGAAATAAGAAGCAATTATTTAACCACTGTTTATAAAAACAGTGTTATAACACTGTTTATAAAAAATACCAGCATGTGCAGTAAAAGTCCATACAAAACATATTAATTATTGAAATGAACATATAGAGAGGAGCCTATGTACTTTTAAGAGAAGATAGAAGTAGAATGACAAAAATTTGGGTACAAAGGGTAACCAAAATCCCAATAATCAGTGGGAGTTTAGAAATTAAGGATTTAGAACAAGAAGAGGAAGAGGAAAAAGAATTTCTTCCCCATCAGTGCTTTGCATAACTGAGACAGTTATGAGAACATTTTCATCCTGGTCTATTTTAGACAAGCCTCCTTTTGCAATAGTAGATGCCACAGATCCTTAATCAAAGATAATAGTTTCCAGGGCACATATTTAGAGGAACCATTCCTTTAAATAGGTAAACAAGATTTATATGTAGTTTTGTGTGCAATAGCAAGCACTTCAAATTTGGAAACATGGAGAAAGCAATAAAGTTCACAGAATGGAAATTCATTTGAATAGTTAATATGAATTCAGCAGTATTTTGTTTGATAGAATAGTGGAGAGCGAACTTTCTGATTTTTAAGTTTATTATGAACAAAATAAATAATGCATCTCTCCATGTACTGTAGATGTGTTGTACATAACAATTCTACATAATTTTCCAAGACATTTTTCCAATTTATCCAGTATTATGTAGAGATCATTTAAAATATTGGAGGTTGGGTCATTTTTATAGTAGCCAAGTGAGAAAATGAAATCTTTGTATTATCATAAGTGATTCTACACTTAAAAGCTCCCATTGAAATCATTGGATCTAAGTTAGTCATAATCAATGTCTCATTGATTTAAATGGAACTAATCAGTAGGATGAAATCTGTAATCAATCAGAATGAATGAAACATGGTAGGCAATGAGGTACCAAATGTGCTTGAAATTACATTTCATGCATAAGTAATTGAAACATAAATATTCACACTATTAATTCCATATATTGGTACCATAACATAATGAACACGGAATTGGAGTTTTTAAAGGATTCAGTGGAATGTGAATGGAAAAAGAGGAGTCTTTGAAGAACCTAGTAGTATCAAGCCTTAATAAATTTGAATCATGGTACACTGAACACTCACTTGTTTGTTTAAGTTGTGGAGACGATGCAGTTGTAGCTTTGTTTGCTAAAACCTCATTGTGGTGGGTTGCTAATAAGTCTAAAGTTAATGCACAAAGCTGTAGGGCATGGTACACACTGCATGTATAAAAGCTTTGAAAAGACTTAGTATGTAAGTCATTTATTTTGTCATCTCTGGCATAGAATATTTGCTTTCAGAAGTTAAGTATTCCCTCTGTGCTATGTTCTCATTTGTATGCTTCTCTTTGTTGGAGTTGGAGAAAATGATATCATTCATTCCAAACATATAATGAAGTTTGAGACATATGTTGTTGTTGTTATTTTTTCTGGGCCCTATGTATTCTTAGTAGGAAATTGGCAAACTCTAATAGTTATTTCAAGAGTCCTTTTCTTGTGGCACTTGCAGTAATGAACTGTATATCTTAAAACATAATTAACATGATTATTTCCAGTGTTTGTAACACTGGACATGTGCATCAGTGGTGGGTTTCACTTACCTTTGCTACTGGTTCGGGAATGGGAGTGCGTGCGTGCGCCGCTTCTGCGCATGCGCAGAACGTCTGTGATGATGTCCGGGTGGGTGGGCGGAGCCTCCCGCCACCACCGCTACAGGCCAAACCAGTAGAAACCCACCACTGATGTGCATACTGATAACACAGAAAATAGAAAGGATGCAAAGGAACCAAAAACTGTGCCTACATTTTCCTCCTTGTGACTTAGTTTTACAAATTGTCTTAGTTAAATTGGAATTTAGGAAGAATAGACAGCAGAGCTAAATTAATCCGCTAAGAAATCCCACCCCTTGTTTAACTGAAAAAAATTGTATAAAGCTTTGTCTTTAGAGCAGTGGTTGGTTGGTTACAAAAATGTTTTACCTGACTATTTCTGATATTCAAGAACTACCAATGATCATACCTCTTGAAACTGTAGTAATATTTTAAATCTGTTAAAATATTAAGCGTAGCTCACTGTATAGTTTTAGCTTTTGTCTGTTGTCTGTAATAGTATGTGACACATTTGTCAAAAGAGAACAACTTGTTCCTTGTTTTACAAGGTGACTTTGAGGTGTAACACATTCCAATATGAATGGATGAACTTCAGGAGGTTAATGACTAAGTGGGAAGAACATGATATATCATCAGCAGGAGAAGAAATTGAATGCAAGGAGTATTTGAAAGTTATTATTTCTAAAGCAGATAATTTAGTATGCACTGTGTGCATTGACTGTGAACATGTGTGTGGTTCCAAAGTGCTTATGCACAACTGCAAGCCTTATTCATGTACATCTCAAATAAAATTCACTCCAGAGAGGAACAGGGATACAAATCATGTCTTCCAGCTTATTTCCTGGTATGACACCAATTTACTAATTTAAACTATGTATATGCTTTCTAGAGGTTTGACAAAACCTATGTTATATACTGTAGCTGCTTTGTATGGCTCATAGGTAGTTTGAGAAAACATCAAATGGATATTTTAATGCTCAAAGGAGCTGATATACCAGTGGGATATTCTGTGCAATTATACAAGATGTGTTTGCATGTGTGTTCATAATGCACGGCAATTCAGGTTTAATCGAGAATCCTAGATTTACAAGCATCCAGATTAAATATGTATGTGTACATTACTAGTTACAACTGTGTTTGACATTGTTTGAATCTTTGCCAAGGCAATACTCTTCCCAGCAAATTATTCTACATCAGCTTGCTTATAGAGGTGGCATTTATATCTAGAATACATAATTATGAGTTATGAAGTGCAGAGTTTATTTGTTACATTTTCATATGCAAAAGCAATTCCATTATTAGAATATATAGGATATGAATTATCAACTTGTATTTAGTAGAGCTCAGCCAAATAATTAATTACTTCATCTTGCTGTTTCCACATTGCTCCTTCCCTTGATTATTTTTGGGACAGCCTTGCAAATTGTTTATTCATGTAGTAAGTCTATTCTCACTGTGTGATTGTTCTTCTTTCTGCTTTTAGTCACTGTACTGTTCCCCCCGCTTTCTTTCTTCATCTAAGACAGGGGTGTCAAACTCACGGCATCACAATGTCATCATGTGACGTATCGCAACTTTTTCTCCCTTTGCTAAATGGGGTGGGCGTGGCCAGTGCATGACACATCTGGCCTGGAGACCGCGAGTTTGTCACCCCTGATCTAAGATAACTTTTCTCTTCCACTTATTTAGCTTCAAATAATGTCATGTGGTTACATGTGATTGACTTCTCTGCAGTTTGATTTGGCTTTTTTGTGACATTCCGAGAGTGTCAAATTAAAATATTTACTGATTATTCTGTAAACTAGCAACTAGAGGTTAGATGCAAAAATGGATGCATGGAATGCAACCATTGTTGCTGCCAGAATCACAAAATAGCCCCTTCTTCAATCCTATAAAAGCTTGCTTATGAATTTTTCATTCTTAAATTTAGACCTCAGTTACCTCTAAACTTGTGTTCATGCCTAAACAGGCTTAAAACAATTGGTAGGTATTGTTATTGTTTGGTTAGGAACTCAAAGCATTGTGAACTGACTTGCCCAGGACTATACAAAACATTAGTAGCAGTTGTACTTGTCAAGTGCAAACATTCCTGTTTGAGGAAAGTAGCAACCAGACCTTAGAC
Source organism: Thermophis baileyi (assembly GCA_003457575.1). Classification (NCBI taxonomy): domain Eukaryota; kingdom Metazoa; phylum Chordata; class Lepidosauria; order Squamata; family Dipsadidae; genus Thermophis; species Thermophis baileyi. The sequence continues at coordinate 1,339,257 of QLTV01001718.1, forward strand.
CAGTATTCAATAACTATAGGAGATGAAAGCAAATTTGGTAGTAGAGTCAGCTCTGCAATACTATGTACAGTTCAAACTTAAAATCCTTGATATGAAGTCTAATTATGCTTTTTTCCTTCTTCCCCACTATTGGACATTTCCTTCATCTGACTGCATATTTAGAAGAAATGCATATTCCTACTCCTATTACTTGTAAGTACCTAGTTGGATATAACAATTTCCTTAAGCATGCACAGCAGAGCAGCAGGATTTTGTTTCTTTGTTTATAAAATATTTTCCTTGATTTTTTTTGTATTACTTCACTATTTTTAAAGAGTACCATTAATGCCCACACTATTAATATCCCCAGCCACATATTTAAAGGGGAGAAAAATAGAGGAACACAAGAGAGTTGGTTGTGTGTGCAGATATAATCCGTACCCTTCCCACTTCATTTCCCCCTACTAGTCTTTGACTGTCACCTCTGTCTGAATAGGCTCAAAAGAAATGACTACAGGCAAGACTCTTGTTATTGTCCCTCACATTCCTGAAAATCAATACTGTGCATTAGGAGATCTTCATTTGGAAACATTCAATAGCTTTAGTTCCTTTTTTTAAATATATATATAATTTGCTATTATTTGGGCATCCTTTTATTGAGACTGCAGATTGTGGGAAAGTGTCCAAAGAAGATAAGTTTGAACACTTGCATATTCACAGTTGTAATCAAGATAGAAGCAGTGAGGAAAGTAAGATCCTTAAAAATATCTGCAGCCATGTGCTTCTGAAGAGATCAAATTAGAATTGTGGTTCATGCCAGCACCTTGATTAAATATTGTTGCATTGGTCTTATTGTTTGGGGTAAAAAGAGCAATTGGTCATATAATTCCTCAGCATCTCAAAGAAACGCCTGCATCTATTAATAAGGCCAGAATTGAACATTTTAACAGAGGTCATTAAATCTAAGGAAGTTGCATAATTTAAAACAAAATTAACTAAATGCTTTTTCCACAGTGTTCAGACTAGCTTTTCATAGAATTCACATACAGGATATCATGTGCCATGTATGAATCAGTTTGAGAGTCCACCTTTAAAAGTGCTTATTGCACTATTACTTTGCTAAATTTTGATTTCCACATTTTTAAAACATATCCTAGCATTTGAGTTCAATTATTTTGGACTCTGCTAATCCTTAAATTATGCAGGCACAGGTATTTTTGGCTGGCTTCCCTTATCAAATGTTTGTTTTTTGTTTTTTTAAAAGAGCCAAATGTGAGCTGAAAATGAATCATACATATGTTGCAGCGGTGGGTTGCTACCGGTATGGCCCGGATCTACGAACCGGTGGCGGCAGCTGTGGGCTCTGCCCCCCCACCCCGGACGCATGCAAACTGGTAGCAATGGGATTTGCAACCCATTACTGATATGTTTGTTTAAATTCATTTCTTTATTTCCAACTTTTTATATCTCTAAGAGCTATAATCCTGTTTTAGAATATCTTTTGCACTTAACAGGGAATTGCTATCATATTTTATATATATTATTTTCTCTCAAAAGAGAAGTCATAGAAGTCTTATGATTTTCTCAATTAATAAAAGGCAAGAACATTTATGTTCCTTTTTTTCTTTTTCTTGCTTCTTAAATTAATTCTTTTGCTTCCTGAAATGTGATTATCCTTCTGGTTCAGCCTTAGTATGTTTATAACATTAGGTTAATATTGCTCTAATGAATGGATTAATATTACCCTATTAATAGGATAATATTAACTTTTGTCTCCTATTCACAGTCTAGGGAGAGGAAGGACAGAATGTATGAATATCATTTGGTGTAATATATCCATAGATTCAATCTCCCAGTTCTCTTTAAAGAATTCACAATGTCCTTCCAGCAAATAGATTCTCTAGCTCAAGGGCGCAAAAAGTGAAGCCCATCATTACCTGTTTTGCAATCCCTACTTTAGATTTGTTTATAAAAATACACAGTCATTCAAGTACGAGGCCTAGCTGCAGAAAGCATTAGAATTTCAGAAGCCAATCCAGGGATAGAAGGTATTATTTCCAGTTTAGGTTTCCTGAAATGACTGACTCAGCTTGGTAGAAGAAGAAATAGAAAACTGGGTGTGGGGAGGGAGGGTGATGATGACGATATTATGTTGAATCCCAATCTGGTTAGGTTTTAAGTCATCTTTTCATTTACAAAATGCTCATAACAGCTAGTATTTTTTTTAATGAAAATGCTTTTTAAAGATACAACAATTAAAAATATTAAAATATATGCAAATGCTACATTCATTAATGCTTAGTCTACATTGTCCACTGCTTTCCATGGAGCCTAAATGTGATTTAACAGCATCTAGATGGAGTAGTGGTTAAAGCATCAGGCTAGAAACTGGGAGACTGTGAGTTCACGTTCCACTTTAGGCATAAAGCCAGCTGGGTGACCTTGGACCAATTAGTTTCTCTCAGCCCTAGGAAGGAGGAAGTGGCAAATCACTTCTGAAAAAAAAACTTGCCAAGACAACTGCAGGGACTTGTCCAAACAGTCTCTGAGAATTGGACCTGATTGAACTTAAGAAAAAAAATGATCCCACTGCCTTTGCTCTGGTTACAGATGGCCTGTAATGTTTAAGTCTTGTATCCTGCTTTTCTAATAATGTAGAAATTAAATAGAAATTGTAGAAAGTAATAGTGTTGTGAACTAGTCCATCATCCAGGTAGTGACTATTTTTAGGGTGGCTTAAATTTATATTGTTACAGCTTTAGATTTTTCTTTATGCTATTCTATAAGTTTCACATTGTTTGCTATTGAGGGAGCACTATTCATTTCCTAAGGGAAAACATTCGCTATGCTATACTGTAAGATAGGTTTTAGGTTTCTGTTCTAGTTTTATCTCTCTGACAGAATATTGTTGAATATTCTTTTGAAACTTTCACATGTATGCAAAATGAGTACCCAGGGATTATATGCAACCTTCTGCATGCTTAATATCATATATCAAAGCATATATTTGGTTTCCACTGCAATCTCATACATAAAGTAATAGAGTTGTTAAAAGAAGTGATTCAAATCATTTGGATAAATATGTATCAACTATTTTGTGAAATGTTATCATTTACATGTCGAATCTGTCAAATATAGAAAATAAATAAAACATTGATTCTCCTTGCATTTTAAGACTATAATTCCACAAGAATTGCTGTTATAGCATTTTTATATGTTTTAAAGGTGCAGATAAATTTCTCAAGTCAAATCTTTGAAATGAATGGAAATAACACTGTACAACTGCAATAATTTTAGAAGCTTCGCATTTGGAAAATATGATTATGCAGACTCCTTACCATTAAATCACAAGGTTTCCTATTGACAGTCACCTAGACAATTTTAGCATATAGAGTTGGATTTGCTGCCTTTGTGACTTTGTGAACCTGGTATTGCCCAGAGGAAAACGGCCATCTTTGTAACTCTCTTCAGTATGTCCTAATCATGTAAATTTAGGATGATCAGCAGGAATTATTTCACATCTTTTTAAGGATTTAAATATGATCTGGGTTTCTCTGTGAATACTTCTTTTTCATTTATTTAGTTATTTTGTGGTTACCCTTCCTTTCATCCAAGGGTTTTTACATTTTACCTCAGTACATTTTCTTTAAATAGATAGAGCCAGATCTAGAAGGCTGATCTAGATTTACTTCAATGCTTTAAGATACTCTGTGAGGGATTTCAAATCCTGTCTCCCTGGTCAAACACTGACATGGCACTCACTATCTGATTCAAAGGTGAAATCAAAATAGATATTTGAACAGAATTTAAAGATTTATCTCAGATGTTATGTAATTGTAGTCATTTAATAACCTAACTGAAAATCCAGTGCTTATTAGGTGCTAAGGAGGTTTCAGAGAGGCTTCTGTTTCTTATTGCCTAAAAAAACCTTTTAATATACTACATTCTAGTTTTACTGTTGATCAACAAAATGCAACACATGTATGAAAACAGTTAACATAAGCATTTTTTTATTTATCTCAGCACCCACTGGTTGCATTCTCTTCTGACAGTCATCTGGGAATTCTTTCTTCACCATTCACCTTGTCATTTCTGTAATGACCAAAACATAGTTATATACACACTGTGTATGATAACTGGCAGGTGAAATTCTTCAGAATTTCACATTTCATAAGCCTATGATCTGTAAAGGATTGACACTAATGTGATGAAAGTTACTTTTCCTAGATGCTTCAGTTATGTTTATGAGAAGCTGGTCAAGGAAGGGAACAGGAATTATCACTGATACAGCTTGTCATCACTTTAGAAATAGCATTTGAATTGCTTTCTTTGTGGAAGGTAAGCATTTCAGATAAATGCTTCTGTCACTCAAAAGACAGCTCAACACAATGACAGGTCACATTCAATACTTTAAAATTTATCTTTTTTTTCCCTTGACGCTTCTCACAATGGAAGAATGTAACTAGTGGAGTCCCCCAGGGTTCTGTCCCAAGATAAGTGCTTTTTAAATATATTTTATATGTGGCCTGGAATTGGGCATGACTAGTGAAGTCACCAACTTTACTGAGGATACTAAATTGTTCAGAGTAGTAAAAACAATAAAGGACTTTGAAGAGCTCCAAAGGTATCTCTGCACATTAGCAAAGTGTGTGTCAAAATGCCAGATGTCATTCAGTGTGAGCAAGGGTAAAGTGATACATGTTTGTACCAAAAACCCTAACTCCTCATATAAGTTAATGGGATCAGAGCTAGCAGTGATTAATGAGGAAAAATAATTTGCCAACATCATATTGCCCTTATATCAATCAATGATGCACCTGAAATACTGTGTGCAGTTCTGGTCAGCACACCTCAAAAAATGATTTAAGGGAATTTGAGAAGTATCAAGAGGAGAACAACTAAGTAGTAAGAAGTACATACTGTTTTTACTAGGTGGTTTAGCCCCGCCCCTTTTGTGACATCACTTCCGCTCCCCCCTCCCTTGGAGGACTGTGCATGACGTCACTTCCGGCCCACCCCTCCCCCCTTTGGAGGACTGTGCATGACATCACTTCCGGCCCCCCCCCTCCCCCCCTTGGAGGACTGAGCCACATCCCTTCCGCCCCCCCCCCCCCCCCCCTGGAGGGTTGTGACATCATAAAAAACCCCCCCCCTCAACCCCCCT
>QLTV01001720.1:15439-29445 GCA_003457575.1 Thermophis baileyi
TGACGCCTTCCGGGTTTCTCCACCCAGTTGAAAGTTCAAGCCTTTGTCCCCGCACCCCCAAGTTCATCACATGAACCAATCTTCATTGCTTCATCTTCTGGTAGCTTGGTTGGAACTCCACCTTCTTCCGTGCAGGTGCAGGACAAAGGATGACCTTGACAATCTAGAAGGAATTTGTTGTGGCTACATGCAGACATCCCTCATGCAACTGCCCCTCCCAAATTCCCATAGCAAAGAATACATTTTAAACTAGCATAAAGTGTGGCAGGCCAAAGATCCAAAGAAAATGGCTTCGGCCTGACATGGACATTTGTCCCACCTTAAACGAACTGGTGTGGCTCTGTTTGAGGATTGATGCCAGGTTGCAAGGGAGGAACTCTCGGCGTGCTGGCCAGGCACCTCCTGTTTCTCCTGACGTCTGGCCGGTTCCAGCTCCACGACGTGCCGCCCCGGCACCTCCTGTGCATCCTGTCGTTCGGTCGGCCCCGGCTCCACGAGACGAACCCATGGACCTTGGTGCTGCTCGACCCCGCTTGTCTGGTGCGGAAAAGGACAGACGTCGGGCTGGGGGGTTGTGCCTGTACTGTGGGGAGCCCAGCCATTTCGCCCGCTCTTGTCCCAGGAAGGGTCGTGGGCCCTCTGTTTACGGTCCTGCTTCACAGTCCCAACCGACCCTGTCGGGAAACGGCCAGAGCCCAATCTAGGGGACACTCTGGATCGGGCACGCACACGGAAGGACTCCCGCTCGGCTGATGTGGATTCTCGACCTCCGCGGCATTTGATTTTAGAGACCAAGGTTTTCGTCTACCACCAGGCCGGAGGGACCCCTGCGCACGCCTTGGTGGACTCCGGAGCGACCACGAACTTCATAGACGAGGCGTTCGCTCAGCATATCGACGTCCCCTTATGTCCTGTGGATCCGCCGATGATGGTCGAGACGATCGATGGTCGGGTGTTGTTCTCCGGTCCGATCACGGCCATCACGCAACCGGTGCGCATGACCGTCGGACGGCATGAGGAGGCCATCCAGTTCTATGTTACATCGGGACTCCATTTTCCCCTGGTTCTCAGATTGGCGTGGCTACGCACCCACGACCCTCGGATTGTTTGGTCTCAGAATTTTATTTCATTCCCCAGTTTGCAGTGTGTGGACCATACGCGCCAGGTCTGCACAGCCTTGGTACCCGAGTCTCCTGACATCTCGTTGCCAGCCGACCTCTCGGACTTTGCCGATATGTTCAGCGAGAAGGAGGCGGACCAATTGCCCCCGCATCAGCCGTATGATTGTCCCGTGGACCTGATCCCCAACGCTCCGCTTCCTGTCGGGCGCATTTACTCCATGTCGGAACCCGAACTGGCCACGTTGCGGGACTTTGTCGACAAGAACCTGGCCAGGGGTTTTAGCCGCCCTTCGTCGTCGCCTTTGTCTGCCCCTGTCCTCTTTGTCAAGAAAAAAAACGGGGACTTGCGCCTGTGCTGTGACTATAGGAAACTAAACGCCATCACAGTGCGCAACTGGTACCCTTTGCCCCTTATCCCAGAGCTGATGGAACGGCTCCGATCGGCGACCATCTTCACAAAGTTGGACCTGTGTGGGGCATACAACCTGGTGCGGATTCGTGAGGGGGACGAGTGGAAGACAGCGTTCGGGACTTGGTATGGCCACATCGAATACACGGTCATGCCGTTCGGACTCACCAACGCTCCGGCTGTCTTCCAACATTTTATGAACAATATTTTCAGGGATTTGTTGGACCAGTTTGTGGTGGTGTATCTTGATGACATCCTTGTCTACTCCACGTCCCAGAGCAGTCACCTCCAACACCTCCGCAAGGTCCTGCAGCGGTTGCGAGAGCACAATCTCTATGCTAAACTGGAGAAATGCCAATTTTATCAGACCACCATCGATTTCTTGGGTCATCGCATTTCTCCAGAAGGCATAGCGATGGATCGTGGCAAAGTCGAGGCCTTGAAGACGTGGCAACCTCCTCGCCGGGTGAAAGATATCCAGCGCCTTCTGGGGTTCACGAACTATTACCGGACTTTCATCCCGGGGTTTGCCACTCTGACCGCGCCCCTCACTCAGCTATTACAGAAGAAAGTCCCCTTCCAGTGGGGTGATCTCGAACAGCAGGCGTTCAAGGCCTTAACGGATGCATTCATGAAAGAGCCGATCCTGAAACACCCAGACCCTCACCGTCCGTTCGTGGTGGAGGCAGACGCTTCAGATATTGCCGTCGGTGCCGTACTTCTCCAGACTCGGCAGGATGGCGGTCCTCTGTTCCCGTGCGCTTATTATTCCCGAAAACTCTCTTAGTCAGAGCGCAATTACACCATTTGGGAAAAGGAGTTGCTGGCCATCAAGACCGCGTTTGAGACCTGGAGGCACCACCTCGAGGGGGCTCGGCATCAAGTCGAAGTGCGGACGGACCATAAAAACCTTGAGTTCCTACAGACCGCCAGGAAGCTGAATCAAAGACAGATTCGATGGTCCTTTTTCTTCTCCCGATTCAATTTCCGGATCACGTATATCCCGAGTGGGCGTAACCAACAGGCGGATGCCCTATCCCGCAAACCCGAATACACTCACACCCAGAACCCGCTGCCGCCTCGGACGATTCTGCCGGTCGAGTCCTTCGCAGCTGTCCAGACTCCTGTGGACCTCCGAGGACAGATTCGGGAGGCGCAGCAGCAAGACGGTTACGTGGCGCAACGGAAGCAGGAGATAGGGCCCGAGTCCCCTTGTACTTTTTCGGAGGACTTGCTCCGTTTCCGGGACAAGCTCTACATTCCCGCTGGCCCGCTCCGAGGACTGATTCTCAATCAGTGCCACGACAACCCTGCGGCAGGACATTTCGGCCTGTTCAAGACCTTGCACCTGGTGTCCCGCACTTTCTGGTGGCCTAGACTCCAGCATGACATCCACGCCTATGTGACCTCCTGCGTCCGGTGTCGCCAAGCCAAGTCAGCCATGGGAGTGCCTCCTGGTCTGCTGCAGCCTTTGCCAACGCCGGAGAGACCCTGGGGCGCCGTCTCCATGGACTTCCTCACGGACTTGCCCGCTTCACAACCGTGTTCGTGGTGGTGGACATGCTGACGAAGATGGCGCATTTCATCCCCTGTCGAGGATTGCCAACAGCTCGCACCACCGCCCGCATGTTCATCCAGCACGTCTTCCGGCTACACGGCCTACCGGATAGGGTCGTGTCGGACCGAGGGGCCCAATTCACTGCCCAATTCTGGAAGGGGCTAATGACGGCCTTGGACGTCCAGGTTTGCCTGTCGTCGGCTCATCACCCCGAAACCGACGGAGGCATTGAGAAAGGTACTTGACCAAGGCCAAGGAGGACTATAAAAGGGTCGTGGACCGCTCTCAGCGGGCAACACCACCGTTGGCTGTAGGGGATCGAGTGTGGCTCTCCACCAAGCACCTCCCCTCCGATCGACCGGTCCGCAAACTCAACCATCGGTACATTGGGCCTTTTCCTGTGAAGGTGGTCATCAATCCGGTGGCCTACCGTCTGACCTTGCCTTGGTCGTTCAGGGTCCATCCCGTGTTCCACCGGTCCCTCCTTGTTCCTGAACGGCCCGCCTGTCTGCTCCGTCCTCTTGATCGTCCCCAGCCGGTACCCCGTGATGGTGATGAACCATCCGAGTATGAGGTCGCCAGCATTCGAGACTGCCGGTGGATGAAGGGCCGGTTCCAGTACCTCATCGAGTGGAAGGGGTACGGGCCAGCAGACTTCACCTGGGTGGCTGCGACCTCCGTCCATGCTCCTGACCTGGTGAGTGCGTTCCACGACCAGTTCCCATCTCGGCCGCATCCGGACCGACAGACCCGGGGGAAGGGCCCTGCGGTGAGGGATAGTGTTGTGGCCCGCCAGCGTCCCGTGCCGGTGCTCAGGGATCCCGAGGACGATGAGGCGGTTCTGGCACGGTACCATCGGCCCGTGCACCTGGCGCTCGAGTCAGAGAGCGAGGAGGCCGAGGAGGCGGTTGTGGCGAGGTACCATCGGCCCGTGCACCTGGCACCCGAGTCAGAGAGCGTTGCTGTTCTTGAGACTTCTACGGCTTGGAAATTCTGGATTCTCCTTTTGTTGACTAATTCATCCCGGGCTTTTTGCCAACGTCTGTGAGTCACTGATAACAGAGGACCTAATTGGCTATTTACTTTGGGGGTTTGAATTCTGGCCAGCTTTCTACCAGATTTTTTGGCACGACGGACTTTCTTATGCTTTAATGATTTTAACCTCTAGTTACTAAGGAGTTTATTAGTACTAAAGAATATTATTGACAAAGTGTGTGCGTGCGTCATTTTCCATAGGGCGTGCCGTGCTAGGACACAACAGTGGGGGAGCCCACTTTGTGACAGAACCGGTTGAGATGTGGAGGGGGGACCACCGAGAGACTTTGAGTTTTATCTTAGCCCCTGGAATGGAGCGGCCCCTCTTGCTCGGATTACCCTGGCTCTGGAAATGGAACCCTCATGTGGATTGGAGGAAGGGTTTGTTGCGCATCCGCTCCACACAGCCGGGGAAGGGGGGAGGAAAACCCTTTGCATAGCCAAAGCCACGAAGGAGCTGGCAGCGGCAGGGAGTGAACGCATGGCTGGGGAGGAGAAAATCCCTAAGGAATATTGGGACCTCAGGGAGGCGTTCAGCGAGAGGGCCTCTGATGTGCTCCCACCCCATCACCCCATGGACTGCAGTATAGAAATCCTCCCAGGGGTGAAACTCCCCAAGCCAAAGATCTACTCGATGACCCCTTGTGAGCTGGAGGAATTGCGAAACTTTATTGATAAAAACTTAAAACGGGGTTTAATCCAACCAGCTAGGCCACGAGTGGCTGCCCCGGTGTTGTTCCGTGAAAAAAAAGATGTCTCTCTTCGTCTCTGCATGGATTACAAAAATCTTAACGCCATTTGCGTAGAAAATGTTTACCCATTACCCCTGATGAAGGACATGTTAGCTCATCTGGTCAAAGGGAAAATTTTCACTAAGCTGGACTTGAGAGAAGCTTACTACAGAGTTCGAATTAAGGAAGGGGACGAGTGGAAAACTGCCTTCAACTGCCCTTTGGGTTGTTTCCAGTTTAGAGAGCTCCCGTTTGGGTTACAGGGGGCACCGGCTGTGTTCATGCAATTGATTAATGAGGTGCTGCATGAACATCTTTACAAGGGGGTTCTGGTTTACCTAGATGACATTCTTATTTACACTGAAACCATGGAGGAACATGTGAAAATAGTGCGTTCTGTCCTGAAAAAACTCAGGGCTGCTGAACTGTATGCCAAATTGTCAAAGTGCGAATTTCACCAGATGAAAATTGACTATTTGGGTTACCGCATATTGCATGAGGGCATTGAAATGGATCCGGAGAAAGTCTGGGCAGTCATGGAGTGGGCGCCCCCACGCACCCGCAAGCAGCTGCAAAGCTTCTTAGGCTTTGTAACTTTTATCAACAATTCATTCCCTTTTTTGCTAAAATTGCATTGCCCATTACTAATCTCCTAAAGACCAAAGGGGAAGCAAAGCCAAGGCCTAGCCGCCTCCTTGAGTGGACCATGGAGTGCCAGGCAGCTTTTGAGAAACTGAAACGATTGTTTGCGGCCGAGCCCGTCCTTAAACATCCCGACATGGATACTCCTTTCATAGTCCAAGCAGACGCCAGTGACGTGACTGTGGGGGCGGTACTACTTCAAGCAAATGCTGATGGAACTTTACAACCCTGCGCCTACACCTCCCGTAAATTAACTGAAACCGAAAGGAGGTGGGCAATTTGGGAGAAGGAAGCTTTTGCTGTCCGATGGTCCCTGTTAAGCTGGAGACATTTCCTCAAAGGGGCAAAACACCCATTTGAGGTGTGGACAGACCATAAGAACCTAGAGGCCTTAAAAACACCGCGGAAGTTGTCGCCCAAGCAAGTCCATTGGGCACAATACTTTAATTGGTTTAATTTCTCTCTGTGCTACCTTCCTGGGGGAAAGAACTTTATGGCAGATGCCCTATCCAGATTGCCCCAATATAATAGCACACGGCCAGAAGTAATCTGCCCGGTTATCCCCTCCAAGCAATTGGCTGGTCACCAGAGCCCAGGGGAAGGTGGACCTGGATCTATCCACCGATTTAAGCGAGCAGCTAAAGGAAGCACTAAAAACTGATGACTGGTTCATGTCCCACTCAAACGAGTGTACTGTTCATGATGGCCTCGCATGGGTGGGTGCTAAGTTGTACGTCCCCTCCAGTCTTAGGGGAGCTGTATTACAACAGGCCCACAATTCGAAAGCCGCTGGACACTTTGGGTTCGTGAAAACGTTACACTTAGTTAAACGGCAGTTCTGGTGGCCATCTTCGAAAAAGGACATAGAGGCTTACGTCGCTAGCTGTCCTGTGTGTGCTTCTGCAAAGAGGCCACCTGGAAAGCCGCATGGATTACTCCAGAACGTTGCTAGACCTGGTGCTCCTTGGAAAGAAATATCCATAGACTTCATCATTGAACTACCCGAGAGTGGGGGTAATACAGTCATTTGGGTGATAACGGACTTGTTCTCTAAGCAGGTGCATTTTGTACCCTGCTCCAAGATTCCGTCAGCAAAAATGTTGGCTAAACTGTTTATTCAACATGTGTATAGGCTACACGGTGTCCCTGAACGAATAATTTTGGACAGGGGGGGTCCAGTTCACCTCCCACTTCTGGAGGGAGTTCCTAAAGTTGTTAGGCTCCGCCCAGGGCTTAAGCTCTGCCCATCATCCACAGACTAACGGAGCTTGTGAACGGACTAACTCGGTCCTAGAACAATACCTCAGGTGTTATGTAAATTACCAGCAACATAACTGGACAGACTTATTGCCATTTGCAGAGGTCGCTTATATTAACTCCATACATAGTAGCACGGGTTTTACCCCATTCAGGGTGGTTTCCGGTCAAGACTTTGTACCCATTCCAGAATTATCGCAAGAGAAGCCTCAAATCCCTTCCTTAGTGGAGTGGATTGAGCAACTTCAGTCTACCTGGCCCGTTACTCGTCAGGCACTAGATGAAGCTCACCGAGCACATAAAAAACAAGCCGACAAGAAAAGAGTTATGGCGAAGGAATACCAAGTGGGAGATAGGGTTTTCCTCTCAACTAAATATCTACAGACTACCCAGAAGTCGAAAAAACTGGGGCCTAAGTATGTGGGACCTTTTCCTATTGTGAGAATTGTGAACCCGGTCACGGTACAATTAGAGCTACCCAAAACCCTTAGGAGGATCCACCCTGTGTTTCACGTTAGTTTACTAAAACCCGAACATACCTCCTCACTTCGACCATACCAACCCCCCCCCCCGCCTGTTCCCATACTCATCGAAGGAGAACAGCATTTAGAGGTCAAAGAGATCCTCGATTCTAGAAAACATAGGGGGAAAGTACCGTATTTGGTGGCCTGGAAACACTTCCCTTCCTCTTAATCTGAATGGGTGAACGAGCGAGATGTCAGAGCCCCGAAGCTTTTACAGTTGTTCCACTCTAAATATCCTGATAAGCCTTGAGACTATTAATGTCAATGTTTTTACACTTTCGGGTTGTATCTACCTTGTGTTGTGGTCCGCCAGCGGCCTGTGCAGCTGGTAGCAGATTCGGACAGCAAGGAGGCTGGTGTTGTGATTCGCCAGCGGCCTGTGCAGCTGGTACCAGAGTCGGACAGCGAGGAGGCTGGAGAAGGCTTGTTGCCAGAGGCAGGGATTCAGCCAGGGCCTTGAGAACCTCCAGAGGCTGCCATGAGTGAAGAAGAAGAAGAAGAGGAGGAGCCTGCGCAGAGCTGCCAAAAGGCAGGAATGGCTCCTGAGGAGAAAGACTACTCGGGAGTAAGGCTTGATTTGGTGGCCTGGAAACACTACCCTTCCTTTCAATCTGAATGGGTGAACGAGCGAGATGTCAGAGCCCCGAAGCTTTTACAGTTGTTCCACTCCAAATACCCTGATAAGCCTTGAGACTATTAATGTCAATGTTTTTACACTTTTGGGTTGTATCTACCTTGTCCATGTTGTGTTATGTTCTTTTTCCCCAGGACTAACGTCTCTACTGCAGGAGGGCCGAATGTCAACCTCCATGATGCTTGCTTGCTATCGGCTGCCATAGAAATGGTGGTGGTGGGGAGAATAGGTATTTGGGTGGGGAAGCAAGCTGGTGGAGATGTCTCGTTGTGTGACCGAGAAGGGAGGAAAAGGGAGGTATGCTCTCATCGTCTACTGCGCAGCTGAATGGACTTGTTTATAGCCAGTCAAGGTCAACCGTCCTGGCATACCAGATGGATGGCACCACCTGAAGATGCACCCCACATGACACAATGGGGGTTGGGGATTGGACATTCAGCCAGGGTCCTTGGGGGGAGGGATTTGGGAATGCTTTCAATATGTAATTTTCGCGCCTTTAGTCTCAGATCTTGCTTTTCTTTTGTTGCTATCAGTTCATACTCAGTAAAAGTACCTTTCTCTATAAACATGGAGTTGGGGTTTTCCTTTCTTGGGTTTTGAATGGAGGCATGCCTGACATTGGGTTTATTTCTTTCCATATATCTTGTATACATATTTCTTCTGCCATTTAAAAAAAAGTCCTTGGAAGAGTCTTTCTTGCCTTTTTGCCTGCTTTACTACTTCTATAATCAAGTTTTGCATCTACAATTGCATTAAAATCTCCTACCACACAAATAGTTTCATAATCCATTTCAATTATCTTCTTATGAAGTTTTTAATAAAATTCTTCTTGTTTGTTGTTTGGTGCCTATATTGCTATCAAGAGTATCTGTTTTTTATTTATTACTACCTCCATCATCAATATTCTCCCTTCTTCATCTATATAAATTTGTCTAGCATTTATTGTTTCCTTAATACATAAAGCCACCCCCCTTTTCTTTTGTTGTGCTAATGAAAAATATAATTTCCCAATTTTGGGGTATTCCAGTAGTTTATTATGTTGTTTTTTAATGTGAACTTCTTGGAGACAAATTAAATCTAATTTTAATTTTTGTAATTTTGTAAAAGTTTTTTTCCTTTTCATGGGGGAATTCAGTCCATTTATATTAATTGACAACAACTTTATTTCTTCTTCCATCATTTCACTTGTATATGGGTCTTATTCTCCTAGTTGATCTCCTTTGCTCTTGCTCCTTCTCTCTCTGCTTGTTCTATTTTCTCGGCTTCGCTTTCTTCTTGTTGCATGTTCTTTTCCACTCTTGCTGGTTCCTCTTGTCTTTTACATTCTACTTCCTCTCCTCTTTCCTGTTCCTCATTTGTACTGAAGTGATGATCATAAAATTCATATGCTTTGTCTAGTGAATCCAATCTATATCTTTTATCATTCCAAGTGACTAGTATTCCTTCAGGTATCAACCATCTGAAGTTTACATTGTATTTAGTCAGCTGTCCTGTCAAGAATTGATATCGTTTCTGTAGATCTCTTAGTCTTCTGGGCACCTGTTTCAGGACCACAATTTATTTCCCTTTGTATTGCAATGGTTCATCTCTTGCTTTTTTAAGTATTTCATCTCTTATTGTCTTTTTAACAAACCTCACATGTACTTCTCTTGGGAGTTTATGCCTTCTCGCGTAGCTCGTATGTATTCTAAAGACTTCATCCATTTCTGCTTGCATCTCCTGCTTGTTTATCTTTAAAGCATCTGCCAACAACTCTGTCATCATGTCAGGAAGGTCTTCCCCTTTTTCCTCTTCAATATTCTGAAATCTCAGGAAGTAGGCGGCCTTCTCCATTTCCAACGTTATCACGGTTTCCTCTAACTCCTTGTTTGCCTGTGTCAATCTTTGATTTATATCATCTACTTTTTTCTCTGCTTGTTCTGATTTCTCTTCTATTGTCTGAATCCTTTGTTCATTTTTTACTATCATTTGCTGAAAGTTCCCTATTCTTTCATCCCTATTCTTTTTTATTATTATTATTTTTATAGAAAGAGCAACAGTTTCAATGTCTATATAAACTGTGTTGTCTGGTTACAATTAGTTTGAGCAATAATCATCATAATAGTAATAATATTCATTAGTAGTCATATAATAACAGTAATTTCTCATCATAATATTAATACTTATTAATTATTGATACTAATTAATATTAATCAAAAACCTATTGTAATAAGCCATCATAGTAAAGTTGGTCCTTCTCTTATAATTTTAAACTTTCTAACTTCTGTTTCTATTAGTTAACCATTGATAAAATGAATCCCATATTTCAAAATATTCCGTGTCTTCCTTCTCTTTAATTTCAAGTGTTAATCTATCCATTTCTGCACATTCTAGTATTTTTTTTTTATTATCTTCTCTTCTGTAGGGATCTCCACACTTTTCCAATGTTGTGCAAATACAATGATAGCCGCTGTTAACACATGTAGTATTAGATACATAGTGCCTTTATTATATTTTTCTGGTATGATACCCAACAGAAATATTTCTGGTTTTAAATCTATATGTTCCTTTATCAACAACAACAATTTATTACAGTCTTAGACCAGAACAAATAAAAGCACTCAGTATATATACACTTAAAACTTCTAGTATAAAATAATAAATAACAACTAAAATCTATAATAAAATCCAGTGTCAATTATACATGGTCTGACTATACGATAGTTGCAATCCCTAAACTGTGTGGCCCATTGTAGGTTCAACGCTAAAAGGGAAATGACTAAGCAGTGCAAAGGGTTTGCCACAATTATTATATAACATCGCTAGACACGTGTTTGCGACAAATCCCCAGTGCTGCTGCGCAGAATCTGGCCACCTGTGCTGTAGTTGTGGACTGTTCATCCTTAAGCAGCCACTGAAGATAGGTAGTCTCGGAATGGCCAGGATACCTAGCAGTTATTGGCAGAATATGTTTTTTCCTACTCTCCGTATAAAAGGAACATCTAAGGAGCATGTCTCCACCTTTCCTGAGCCGCAGGGACAGAGTCTTTCCGTGAATGGTATCCTTTTATACTTGCCATACAGGACAGCCGATGGAAGCGCATGGCATCGTGCGAGTGCAAATGCTTTCTGGTGGTTTGCTGACTCCAACTGACTAAGATAGCTGGCAGGAGCAACAACACATCTAATGGCATCTGGAGCCAGAAACAGCGGAGCTTTCCCTAAGTCCGCCTGCCTCTCGATGTCCTCCACCCTTTGTCGCAAGGTTTGTCTTGCTAGATCATAGTCCATCTTGAGTATTAAAGCTGGGGAGAAGCCTAGTTTGGCAAGGTTGGACTCGACAGCCTTGATCCATGATGAAGAGAATTTGTCTTGGAGGATTAACGGAGCAAGACCTTGCGGATAGAAGTTAAGCTTTAGCCAGAGATTTAAGGACGCTATACAGATTATTGCTTCGACTTTTGTCAATCCTGTCTCCAGGCGTAGAAGTGCATTTGAGACACAACGCGGCATCTGGAGAATTGATCTAATGAATTTGGATTGAACTACAGTATTTCTAATGATGTAAAACACAAAGCTGACGGTCCGAGCAAGGTCCCATAAAGGAGCTGTGCTAGCGACTTGGCCACAAAAAGCTTAATAGCAGCAGGGACATAATATCCTCCCTTTGTGCGTAAAAATTTAAGAATGGTGCTCGCTGATCTTTGGCCCAAGGCAGCTGCATATTCTCCATGTGCTTTTTTTGAACCATTGGCCTGAATAACCACCCCCAGGTATTTGAAGGTGGTTACTTGCTCTATTTTGTGGCTGTTTAGATACCATTAAGATTGAGTTGATATTTGAATATGCTAGCCTTCTACATTCCAAATGAATGATAATTAATTTTAGAGATCAAATTAGAATTTATTTTCAAAAGGCTCTTTTAAGGCCTACTGGTGTCCTGGAGAGGATCACAGCATCATCTGCATAGAGCAGGAGGGCAATGCTTCGGTCACCTATTTTTGGGGGGTGGTGATTTGGTTTGTTTAGCCATTTTACCATGTCATTTATGTAAAAGTTGAAAAGCAGGGGGGCCAAAATGCACCCCTGTTTAACCCCCTTTTGAGTTTTAACTGACTTCAAGAGGGACCCTTGCATAATTACACCTCACCTTGAGGGATGTTTTAGTATGTAGGGCACATAATAGATGAAGAAGCCTGTGGTCAATTGAAGCAGCTTCCAGCTTCTCCCATAGCTTAGTCCTGGTAACCATATCAAAGGCTGCCTTGAGATCTATAAAACCGGCATATAATGATACAGGTCTAATTGATATGCATTTTTCAATCAGGTGATGAAGAACTAAGCACTGATCGGTGGTGCCTCTCCCCTCTCTAAACCCGGCTTGCTCTTCAGCGATCAAATTCTCAAAATCCAGCCACTCCTTTAGTTTATCTTGGAGGTGTTTGGCATAAAGTTTGCTGATTATGTTTAGCAGACTTATTGGTCTATAATTGACAGGGTCATCTCTCTTTCCCTTTTTAAAAATTGGGACAACAATGGCCAAGCCCCAATCTTCTGGGACATAGCCAGTGGAGTCGATATAAGTGAATAGCGCTGCCAGAACTGGTATCCACCACTCCAAATTGTTCTTTAGTAATTCAGCGGTAATGGAGTCAGCTCCTGGGGCCTTCCCAGTCCTGAGTTGGCCAATGAGCGATTTGATTTCGGACTCTGAAACTGGGGGCCATTCAGGTAAGTCCTTCATTGAATACCTTATACTCTCGCTGGACGGATCTTCATACATTCTCTGAAAGTGAAGTTCCCAGGTTGTAGGAGGTATGTGGATGTCTAATGGGGTATGAATTCTGTCAGAATGACTAGCTATTAGACGCTAGAATAGAGAAGAGTTCTTTTGCTTTGCTGCCACAATAAGCTGTTCCCAGGACGACCTTCTGTCATGTCTCTTCTTAAGAGCAATAAGTTGCTTATATTGTTTTTTGAGAGTAATAAGATGTTTAAGACTTGTTTTATTACCATTCCCAGTCTCGCTTTTGTACATCTTATAAGCCAAGGTGAGAGCTTTCTTGGTTTCTACACAATCCTTGTCAAACCATGGTTTGGAGGCGATACAGGGCCTCTTAGCTGAGAAGTTCTGGTCATGTACTAGTAATGGTTGTAGCTTATGAACTATGTTTTTATATAGTTCTAGTAAATCTTGGGAAGGGTTGGCTGTAATAAAGGCTGAGCGAAGTTTTTGAAGATTGTCCTCTGATGGAGCTCTCCTCACCTTCTGGTCAAGTGTCTGGTCAAGTTGTTGGGACCATTTGACCCTACATCTTGTTGGGCCTGCTGGAGAAATTGCAGGAATAAATTGGTCCCCGAAGGGCATCTGCCGGATGAAGGGCTTCATGTATATACACAAAGGTAGATGATCACTTTCCAGGTAAGGTAACTTCAAAATTTTCAACGTAATGTAATAAGTCCATAGAAGTTAGGATATAATCAATGGTGCTGGTTTTGGACCCTGCCATAAATGTAATCTCACCAGGATAGTCGTCAGCCCAAGAGCCATTGGATATAAAAAAGGTTGAGTTTATTCGCCATCTTTGCAAGACAGAGGCCAGCGAAATTTGCTCTCTTGTCTTTAGAGAGTCGTGTGAGGGAGGAGCTGGTTCTTATGGGAACCTCCGATGGCAGGTAATGATGATATTTCATATATAGTGTATAATCATCTGGTCCCAATCTAGCATTGAAGTCTCCCCCTAGTAAGACCCTGGCTTTTGGATGGTCCATGTTGTTCTGACCTAGGCTTCCTGATAAAATAATACAGCACAAACGGAGTCCCAAAAACCTCTTTTTATTTTTAACGGCTGTGAATTAACTTCATTCCCAGCAGTAATAAGTCCCAAACAATGATAACAAGTCCGATAGAAGTCTTTCGGAAGAAGGCAGATAAGCACGAACCTTTATCTTTCTTGACACGCTGCCAAAGACATAATTGGCAAGGAACTTTGCAAGGCCAAACAGAAACACGGAGTCCGAACCGAAATGCTGAGAATTGAACCAAGTTGCTTCCTGCAATGCGCACATCCGTTTGCTCCACTTTTATAGCCTATGGGAGGGACCAATGATCTCCA
>QLTV01001720.1:51254-63964 GCA_003457575.1 Thermophis baileyi
TGTCTGTCTATCTGTTTGTCTCTATTTCTTTCTTTCTCTTTCTCTTTCTTTCTCTCTTTCCTTCTTTCTTCCTTTCTCTCTTTCTTTCTTGTCTCTCTCTCTCTTTTCTCTCTCTCTCCCTTCCTTCCTCTTTCTTTCTCTTTCTTTCTCTCTTTCTTTCTTTCTCTCTTTCTTTCTTTTCTCTCTCTCTCCTTTCCTCTTTCTTCCTCTTTCTTTCTTTCTCTCTCTTTCTCTCTCTCTCTCTCTCTCACACACACACACACACACATACACCTGGGCTGGGCACATAGACAGAGCCCTTCCCGGGGAGTTCTCCTGCGTGGACGCACCCAGCAGCAGTGGGGGCAGAGCTTGCCTGGGCTCTCCGCCATCCCGGAACTGCGCCACGCCAGGGAGTTTTCCTGCGCGGCCGCGGTGCCGGCACCAGCAGCGGCGGCAGAGCACACCCTGCCCTTTGGGGGCCCGAGGGCGGGCGGCCCGGCCCAGAGTGGGACCCGAGGCAGAGGGGAAGGCAAGCGGGCGGCAGTCGGCCAAAGGCCCCACAGAACCCGAGCGCGGAAGCCGAGCGCGCCAGGCCCAAAAGCCGATCGAGCCTCGCCATGTCCCCCCGAGGCCGAGCGCAGTGGGTCTCCCTCCCCCCCCACGCCGTCAACGTCGGCTTACCTTCTAGACGCTCCGCCGGCGTATTCAGCATGCCCATCATCCCAACGGACCCAGCACATTGGTAAGGCTGATGGCGGCAGCCCCCCGGAGCACCACCGCAGCGCCGCCGTTCGCTTTCTTCCTTCTCCCGCCACGAAACGAAAGTGAGTGGCGGCGGTGCGGTAGTGCTCCGGGAGGGCAGGCAGTGCGCATGTGCAGCAGCCCCGGGACATCCGCCTGGCACCTGCCCTCTCGGAGCACCACCGCCACCTCTGCCGCCCCTCTCAGCCCCAGAGCAGCAGCTGCGTCTTCACCAAGGGCCAGCCGCCCACCCACTGGCCGGGCTGGATGCCGACCTCGGAAGGCAAGCGGATGTGGGGCACCGCCGGGAAGGCCGCGTGGAAGGCAGGCAAGCATGGCAGGGCTGCAGGGAATGGAGTAGGCTGCTAGCTCCCTTCCCCGCAGCCCCGATATGCTTGCCTGCCTTCCACGTGGCCTTCCGCTTGCCTGCCTTCACAAGCTGGCCACGGGGACACCGGGAAGGCCGCGTGGAAGGCAGGCAGGCAGGCAAGCATGGCAGGGCTGCGGGGAAGGGAGTAGGCTGCTAGCTCCCTTCCCCGCGGACCCGACATGCTTGCCTGTCTTCGCAAGCTGGCCACGGGAATGCCGGGAAGGCCGTGTGGAAGGCAGGCAAGCATGTCGGGGCCGCGGGCCGCGCGGAATGGAGTAGGGAAGGCAGGCTGGGATGGTGGGGGGGGAATGGCAGCTAGGTAGGCCTCGACTTCGCAGGCTTACCTGGCAGGCAGATCAGGGGCGCAGTGCTTCAGGCAGGCAAGCTGCAGAGCAGAGACTGGGCGGGGCAGAGCGAGCGAGCGGTGACTGGGGGACTGGTTTGGGGGAGTGGCCAGCCAGCGGTTGCTACCGGTTCGGCAACCCAGGCCACATATCCGCTACCGGTTCTCCCGAACCGGTAGCATTTCACCCCTGAGACAATCCCCTTTTTCTTTTGTTGTGCTAACGAAGCATATAATTTCCCAATTTTGGGGTATTCTAAAAATTTGCTATATTGTCTTTTGATGTGTACTTCTTGCAGGCAAATTATATCTAATTTCATTTTTTGCAATTTCGTAAGAATTCTTCTCCTCTTCATGGGAGAATTTAGTCCATTTATATTAATCGACAATAAATTTATTTCTTCTTCCATTGTTTCACTTGTAAATAGGTTTTGCCCTTCTAGTTGCTCTTATTTCTCTCTGCTCTTTGGCTCTTGCTCCTTCTCGTTCTGCTCGTCTTTTTTGTTCAGTTTCACTTTCTTCTTCTTGTTTACTTGTGGTTTCTCCTGCCATTAATTCCTCTTGTCCTCTATCTTCTATTTCCTCTCTTCTTTCTTGTTCCTCGTACAGGTTGAAATGGTAGTCATAGAATTCATATGCTTTATCTAGAGAATCCAATCTGTGTCTTTTGTCATTCCACGTAACCAAAATTCCCTCAGGTATCAGCCATCTGAAATTTATCTGATGTTTAATCAACTGTCCTGTCAGGAAATGGTATTGCTTCCGTAGGTCTCTTACTCTTCTGGGCACCTGTTTTAAAACCACGATCTCTCTCCCTTTGTATTTCAATAGTTCATCTCTTGCTTTTTTAAGAATTTCTGCTCTTATTGTTGTTGTTTTTTTTTTTTATGAATCTCACATGCACCTCCCTTGGGAGTTTCTTCTTTCTCGCATAACTAGTGTGTATTCTAAACACTTCCTCGAACTCAGCCCTCATCTCCTGTTTCATTATCTGTAGGGCATGTGCCAATAACTCTGCCATCAACTCAGCTGGATCTTCCTCTTTTTCTTCTTCAATATTCTGGAATCTCAGAAAATATTCGGCCTTCTCCATTTGCAATTGAATTACAGTTCCCTCCAGTTCCTTATTAGCCTGTATTAATCTCTGATTCATTTCCTCCGCTTTTTTCTCTGTTTGTTCTGATTTCTCTTCAATTGTTTTGATCTTTTCCTCATTTTTGGCTAGCATCTGCTGAAAATTCCCCGATTTTTTGTCCATGCTTTCCATTTTCCCCTTCATCTCTCCCATCTCCGTCTTCATCTCTCCCATCTCATTCTTCATTTCATTATGGTTCTTGGCTATGGCCTCTTGTAGTGATTGAAACATTGCCTGCATGTCTTTCTGGATTGTATTCATTTTCTCCTGCTCAATCAAACTTTCTATTGACCTTTGGCTTGAGGGACTTGACGGTGCTGATGATGGTGCAGATGATGGTGCCGATGGGATTTCCCCCCCTAGTTTAGATAAATTCGAGTTTGACATTTTAAACTATATCAATATATCAATAACTTTGAAGCAAGTGCCCAACAATAATTCTAAATTCTCCCAATTCTTCCACCCCCTTTTCGTCCCCTTTTTTAGTATTAACCAATAGCTCTCTTCCCCCCCCTTTTTTTTTTCCTTTACGTCCTCAACCAACTTCACTGTTCTTTAACTTTAAATTCCACACAGTCTATGTCTGAATTAATCCAGTGGGTTTCTTCAGTATTCTTCTTAATCCACTTATTCTTCTTATAGCAAATGCTATTTATAATCCACAAGGCCCACAGAAACCCCAATAGTTATAAGTCACCCTCTCTAGCCATTCAGAAAACCATCCACTTAGCTTCAAAATAAATCCAGGTTTCACACTGCCCAGCATATTTGTAATCCACACAGCTTCAGAGAGTTTCAGTCACAAATTTTCTGTGTCTTCCAAATGTCAAATGTAAACAATGTGCAGGTGTTAATTCCACAAGTCAGCAACAAGTTAGGCTTATCAGTTCAGTTCCAGGCAAACCCAAACAATTCGCATTTCACAAGGCAATTCAAGGTTTTCTCCCTCCCGATGTCAAATTCCACCAGTAGATGGTGCCCTTACTCTGTTTCTCCACTGTCACACAGCTTTCACTTCAAGAACTTTTGCAAGCTTTCAAAATGTCCAAGATTCACTTTTCAAAGTTTTCAATACTCAGAAAAATGTCTTAAATGTGCTCTAAAAATCCGGCAAAATGTCCAGCCCAGGGTCTCAGCCACTTAAAAGTCTATTTCTTAAAAGCGCTCTGTTCTCATTCCTTCGGATCTGTCAGCAGCTCATGAGCTTCATCGCCGCCATTCTTGAGGAGTGATTAAAGACCACCCCCTCCCTTTTAGAGTCTCATTTCAAAGAAAAAGTTAATTTCTGGGGCAAATTCCTCAACAGAAGTTGGAAAGTTGGAAGTATCTCACCCGGATCAATCACGCTGTTATCCACTTGTCTCCTTCATTGCTCTTTCATTGGAGCTGTCACAGCCTCGGTCCAGCCAGTTTAATGGCCGTCTTTTCCCCTGCCAGTTTGAGGGGGTTTTCTGGATCGAACAAGGAGTTTGCTGACTCCTTGTGATCAACGGAATTTCCCCTCTGTTTTCACCACCTCTCCAAGGTGGCTTGGGTCCAATTGAATCCAATTGGACCTATTGGCAGGCAGAATTCGGCGGCATAGCACGGAGCCCCGTGAAAAGCACACCGTTTTACCGCGACGTCAGCTCCACCCTCTCTCTCTTCTTTCATCCATATTCTGTATTTTTTCCTTCATCTCTCCTACCTCATTTTTCATCTCATTATGGTTTTTTGCCATAGCCTCTTGTATAGATTGAAGTATCGTTTGCATTTCTTTTTGAAATGTATTCATTTTTTCTTGTTGCAACATACTTTCTATTGATCTTTGGCTTGATGGACTAGATCTGTGATGACGAACCTATGGCACGCGTGCCACAGGTGGCACGCGGAGCCATATCTGCCGGCACGCAAGCCATTGCCCTAGCTCAGCTCCAGCGCGCATGTGTGCACCGGCCAGCTGATTTTTGGCTCGCACGGAGGCTCTGGGAGGGTGTTTTCAGCCTCTGGAGGGCCTCCGGTGGGGCAGGGGCAAGAAAGCCTCTGGAGCCTGGGGAGGGCAAAAAACAGGCCTATCGGGCCCACCGGAAGTCAGGAAATGGGGGAGCGGGGGGGTCACGCACATGCGCAGGGGGGTGGGGCGCGTGGGGGGGCATTGAATTATGGGTGTGGGCACACGCACGCGTGCGATAGTGCACATGCACACGATTTCGGCACCCGAGGGAAAAAAGGTTCGCCATCACTGGACTAGATGCTGCTGCTGATGGTGTGGATGAGGTTTTCCCCCCTATTTTAGTTAAATTTGGAATACTTGTCATTTCAACCTGTATTAATTAATTAAATTAATTTTAAAAAGTAAACAACAATAGTCCAAAATCCCCAGCCCACTTGTCTCCCCACTTTTTGGTATGTTGTCAAAAGAAATTAACCAAAGATCCCGTTTTTTTTCAATCACCAACCAGCTTCGCAGTCTTTTACTTTTGTAATCCACAAAGTCAGTCCATAGACTAGTCCATTAGCAACATAAAAAGCTTCTTTGGAGACAGCTGTTGTTTCTTCTTCCTTTGGCAATTAATATTTATAATCCACAAGGGCCCACCAAGTCCCCAATATTTTGTAATCCACAGTGCCTAGCAGATCAAAAGGTCGTGCGCTTGGTCTCAAAACAAATCCAAGCTGTTTCACAGTTTCACACTGCCAAGCATATTTATAGCCCACAAAGGTTCAGAGAATTTCAATGTTTTCACTGTCTGTCTCCAAACATCAAATCAGACTAGTCTCTAGCTTATCTGCGGTAGTCAAACCATCCACATTTCTTTCACTTTTGTAGTGTCCTTCCCAACCAGTAGGTGTCGCCCTTGCTCTCTTTCTCCACTTTTACTGCGAACTTTAAAATATCCAAAATGTCCAAAAATCTCTCTTTAAAAGTCCCTCAAGTCAAAGTAGCAATAAAAATATATTCCAATATTTTTGAATCAATTGAAATTACTAAGAATAACCAGTCCAGTCTTTCCTGTAGCTTTAAAATTGCTTCTCTCTAAAAATTCTTTTCTCTCTTTTTCGGATCTGTCAGTAGCTCAAAGTCTTAATCGCCGCTATTCTTTGGGAAACGGGGAAAAACCCTGCCTCCTCCTCTATTGAGTCCCACTTTCAAAAAAAAGTTGTTTTTTGGGGAAAATTCCACAACAGAAGTTAGAAAAATCTCACCCCAATCAGCCACACTGTTACAGAATAGCAATAGCAATAGCACTTAGACTTATATACCGCTTTACAGTGCTTTACAGCACTCTCTAAGCGGTTCACAGAGTCAGCATATTGCCCCCAACAATCTGGGTTCTCATTTTACCCACCTCAGAAGGATGGAAGGCTGAGTCAACCTTGAGCCGGTGAGATTTGAACCGCTGAACTGCTGAACAGTCAGCTGAAGTAGCCTGCAGTACTGCACTCTAACCACTGCGCCACCTCGGCTCATTTCTTCATTCCTCCTTCGGTCCGGCTGTCACATCCTCGGTCTGGCTGTAATGGCCGTCTTTTTCTCCCACTGGTTTGAGGGATTTCTCCAGATCGGGCGGGGAGACTGCTGTCTCCTCGCGATCAACGGAGTATCCCCTCTGTCTTCGTCACCCCTCTGGCCCCGTAGGACCTCCTGGCGAGCAGAATTCGGCTGGATTTCGCGGAGCCCCACTAATCCACACCATCTCGCCGTGACGTCAGCCGGTCTCTCAAATTTTTGCTGTAACTCTTTGAATGCTGTTTGGTGTGTAGGAGTAAAAGCAAATGTAACTCCTTCCTTAGTCAGTTGGGTCAGTGGTTTGGCTTTATGAGCAAATCCTGGTATAAATTTCCTGTAGAAGTTATCAAAGCCCCTGAAGCATTAGATGTCTTTGGTTGTGCGAGGGGCTTGCCAGTCAAGTACAGCTATGACCTTCTGTGGGTCCATCTGGATGCCTCTTGTGGAAATACAGTAGCACAAGAAGTCTAGTTGTTGCAAATCAAAGGCACATTTTTCTGGCTGGGCAAAGAAGTGTTTATCTATACACAGACCAAAAGGCAGCACTGTGTATTCAAATTTGCCATATCTGGTGTGAAAGGCGGTTAAGTATTCATGGCCTTCTTTTATTTGAATAAGGTTATAAGCATTGCGGAGGTCTAATCTTGTAAAAATGCTTGCTTTCTGTAGTCTATCTAATAGGTCTTGTTAGAGTTTGCAGCAATCCAACCAGCACACAAGTAAATAACTCAGCAGGATTCATTTATATAAGAAACTTCTTTATGTACAATACCATACAGCAGAAGCCAGAACCAGAACTCAGAATCCAGAAGCACAGAAGTAATATTCACAGAAGCAATATAATACAGAGGCACTTATATATATATACAGATCAGTGAACCTAAGCCACGCCCAGGCTCCGAGCCATCTGGGTCACCAAACAGTCCCCATTGGCTGACCTGTTACCATGTCTATCCCAATTCATGAACTCTCACATACTGACAGGTCTGGACTTAATGGCAGTGGATAATGGTCTCTTACTATGACTGTGTTTAAAGCCTTGAAATCATGGACCACCCTAAGTGGGGGGTGTCACTGTTATTGGGCCTACTGGGGTCTTGCTTCTTGGGTATGAAGAAGGTGGGAGCTGAGGCAGGAGACTGGGAGGGTCTTATAAATCCCTTTTTCAAAGTAGAGTCCAAATACTGTTTTAAAGATTCTAATTCTGTAGTAGACATTTGGTATTGTCTCTTGGCGGGAATTTTGGCACCAGGGACCAGGTTTATGGCGCAATTGCAGTCTCTGTGTTTCCTCCTCCCCAAACACATCAACAAAGTCTGAGTATTTACTTGGCAGATTGGGAATCTCTCTGTGAACCATGGGGGGGTGGGGGGGCACTTCAGAGGGCCGATCACAGTGAGAAAGGCATTCAGGATTTTCAAACGCAATAGAAAGGTTTTTCTACTTCATAGTGGGGTCATGGTGTTGTAACCAAGTGGTTCCCAGCACCAGTGGAAGATCTATGTGATCAGCTACAAAGAGGGTTAACTCTTCAGAATGTTGATCTATTGTTAACTTCAAAGGCACTGTGGCATAAGTAATGGGGCCTGCTTTTAATTCGGCCATCAGTAGTTATCACTGGCAATGGAGACTTCAGGGGAACTGTAGGTGTCTTATGTCAGGGTAATGATTTAAGAGCTGACCAGCTGCTACGATGATGTAATGCTAGGAATGAGTCAGCAAGGTTTTTGGGCTGATATCACTTTAAGAGCCTGTAATAAGAGGAGGCCCTGTTGGGGCGTATCTCTCTCTCCATGCTTCCATGCTGTAATTGCTGATTGCTGTTTGTTTGAGGTCTGACTAAAGTACATGTATGTATATATTCTTTGTAGATAAAAACCACTATTTAAATACAAACCTCTGTTTACTGTATTTGCTCCTGGGTTGTCTCACATAGTCACACTGTGTGCACTCTGACATCTTAAGTTTCTGAACTGTGGCTAGGCTTATGAAGGCTTATGAAGTCAGAGGTTGACCCAGAATATATCAAAATAGGGATGGTGGTTTCCTGACCACTGGGAAGTGTCAGGGTAGAATCAATTTTTATTAACAGATCTGAGTGTGGATATAATTGTGAACCATGGGGGGGGGCTGCCTTGGGGGCACCCAAGGTTCAGTGCTTGGGTGCCCCCCCTCCCCCATGAGTTCGTGGAGGGGAGGCATTTCTCATTTCCCTGGCCTTGGAGCTTGATGTCCAGTTGGTGAGTAATGGAGATATTGCTGGGCTGTCTGTTGTCTCTCCTGGTAGGAGGAACCTTTCCCTTGGCCAGGTGAGATAGCATGTCCTTCATGAGGGGGAGGGGGTATAGGTTGTGTACACACACACAGTTTATCCCCCTGAAATCAACGCATAATCTCATAGTTCCATCTTTTTTTTCTTTGAATTAAGACTGGCGCTGCGACCCGTGGTTTGGCTGGTTCGATGAACCCCCTTGCTAGGTTTTTGTCTATGTATTTGCGCATTTCTTGCATTTCCCAGGGTGTAATAGCGTAAAGTTTGGGTTTGGGTAGTTTTGCCGCGGGGATGATCTCGATGGCGCAGTCTGTCTCACGGTGGGGAGGCAGGACGTCACACTCGGCCTCACTGAATGCTCCTGCAAGGACTTGATATTCCCTCGGGATCTGAACGGCCTCTGGGGTCTTGTCGGATGTGGCTGCCAGTTGTTCTGGTGGGCTCATTTTGGGGGTTTCCTGCATGGGCGGTGTTTCCGCATGCTGGTGTGGAGGGGTTTGGGGTCCCCTTGCTATCCTCAGTCTGCGACTGCCCCCTTTCCACCAGATGGTCGGTCCCCACTTGTCTAGCCAGGAGAGTCCCAGTATGACTGCGTCTGTCATTTTTGGGGCTATTACGAATCGAATTACTTCCCAGTGGTTCGCTAGCTCCAGCCTCACGGGTTCGGTTAGGTGGGTGGCATAGACTCCCCCAACTAGGGACCCATTTACGTGTTCGAACCGGATCGGGTGGGCTAGCCTCTTAGCTCTGATCCCCAGTTTCAGGACCGTGGCTAGGTTGATCAAGCATCTAGTGCAGCCTGAGTCTATTAGGGCCTGAAAAGTACCATGGGTCCCTGTTTTTGGGGCTGTGAAGCATATTGAGAGGATGAAGGGGTGGATCGGTTCACTCACCATCGTGTCATTTTCACCTTCGTCCTCACTGTCATAGGGATCCGGCAGGTGGTGGCCATTGGCTGGAGTTCCCTCCCCCTTCGGCTGGGTGGGGAGGGACCTCTACAGCCTAGAGGGCTTTTTGGGACATGTCGGCAGGGAAACCCAATCCATCACCCTCCACTTAGAGACAAACAACCTGCTATCTAACAAGCAGTTTGGTTGTTTTTTTTTAAATTGTCCTGTAATCTGCAACTCCTACACTGTAGAAACATTTGGACCACACATCTTGACCAGGGTAAAGAAATAGATGCAATTTACATAGACTTCTGTAAAGCCTTTGACTCAGTAGTGCATGACATGGCCCTGGCCTTGGTTTCGGGGCTGGGGTTGCACCTGCTGATGCCATGTGGCCTATCCCCCTGCATCTGTAGCATTTCAGCGGATGTTGTGGGAGAGCTGGCCTTGGGGCCGGCTGTGGTGCTGTGGTTCCCCGTCGGCTGGGTGGTGCCTGGTCTGGTTGACTTCTCTCTTTGGTGTCCGGTTGCTTTCTCATGTCGTTGGCTCGCAGCCCGCCGTCGACTTTTATGGCCACTCGGAACCACTCGGAGAGTCTGTTCGGGATGTTCCGGTAAGCAGTTACCTGGGCGATTTGCTTGTCTAGGCTTGTTTTGAAAAAATGCACCAAAAGCCGCTCTGGTAAAGGAGGTAGCCTTCCAATGACTCTCCTAAATTCCCGGATGTGTTCCTTGATGGGTCGGCCCCTTTGCATTAGGTTTCTGAGCTCATCTTCCGCGTACGGGTCCTCCTCCGCCTCCTCAAATCTGGCTTCTAGCAGTTGTAGGAAGTCATCTACGTCTTGCAGTTGAGGGGCTCTCCTCTTATGGAGGGCTGCTAGCCATTCCCTTGCTTCTCCCTCTAGCCCCTCTGTGATGGTGTTCACTATGGCTCTGGGGGATGGGTAGAGATGTCCATAGCGCTCTAGGTGGATCTCAACCGAGTCAAGGAATAGAGCTAGCTGGTCTGCGTCTCCATCAAATCTCCCCCTGAAGCGGGGTGGTTCATTTAGCACTGCTCCTCCCTCCTCCTGTTGGCCCCTGTGGGCATGTGCTCGATGCGGCTGGCCCTCTTCCTCAGCTCTAGTTCAGAGAGAGGGAGGGGGTTGTCTGCCCTGTGGGACATGTCTGCTCCATGGGAGGGGCACTGGCTGCAGTCCAGGGCTCTTCCTCCTTCTGATGGGCAGGGGGGTGGGGCTGTGTTCTCGTGTGCATCTCCTCCCTCCAAAAGGATCAGCTGTCCCTCCCCTCTCTTTTGGCCGGCATGACGGCTCCTCCTCCCAAATGGTGGCTCGGTCAAATTCCTCCCTCAGTTGCTCTATGGACCTCCGCAGGGGCTCCGTCAGGAGCTTTGGGAGTCTGGCTTGTTCCCAGTCCCACATCCAATCCACTCTTCCCAGCTCACTCAGGGGGTTTCTCTTTTCCTGGGCATTGGGGTGGGGGAAACTCAGCCTCAGCAGCTTTAGGGGTTAATTTCCACCAGTACTCATCCTTTCATTTTTGATCCCTAGAGCGGCTGTCTCAGCTTTGCTGTCTGGGAGGGGCTGCATTCCAGCTGCTGGGCCCTTGCTGGGCCCTGGAGTTTCCTCCTTTCCAGTAGCTTCCAGCAGGCTTTCTTCGGATAGCCCGCCCTCTGCCATGGTTGCCTGATTTTCTCTCCAAGCCTCCCAGATATCGGGGAGCGGTTTGGGAGTGTGGGACTCAGGTGGCTCTGCAATCTTGTTGATTTATGAGTTCTGACTGTCTGTGAAGTTTGTGAAAGATGCCCTAATTAATTCATGACTCACGAGCCAAACTCCAAAAGAAATATAGCGATTTATTAGGAGCAACATTTCGGCAATACTCCGATGCAGTCAGAACTGAGCTCACGTAGGTTACGTGCTCTCATGACCCTGTTTCCCCCCTTCTCACTGGACATGCCATAAATCACATGCTCCAATGAACCACGTTGGCAGGCTGTGAACCCCACACCCCTCCTTCTGACTCCGGTAACCTAGGACACAATCAGTAAAAGAAACATTTGTGGAATGTAGTTTCAGTTAGTACAATCAGCCACTCCGTCAGCTCTCCCCCCTCCTTCTTACGGCAACTTGAAAGCTTTGCATGTTGACAGGAGGTTTAGTAGGGCAATTCTTGACCATGTGGCCAGGCTCTCCACAATAGAAACACAGGGTGAGCTGTCTGCGCCTTTGCCATTCTTCTGCTCCCTGGGCTTGTTTGACTGCTCCAATGTGCATCGGCTCTTCAATGTCCAAATCCAAGGGGGCAGGGAGGCTAGGGGTAGCGATGGGGTCAGTCAGCTTTGGAAGCAGTTGGCTGCAGCTGCAGAAAAATTCCTTAAGTTCGGTGAGTTGAGACTCAGCTGTTATAGCAGCTAGGTAGAGGTCTTGTAGACCCTGGGGAATACCTTGCTGTATCAGTTGTGTCATTATGGCCTTTTTAAGCCCCCTTTTGAATTGCACACTTATGGCTTGCTCATTCCAATCCAGATCTGCTGCAATGAGCTTGAAATCTTCAACGTATGCTCTGACAGAGTTGTTGTCTTGCCAGAGTAGAAGATGCACTGTTCAGCAGTTTCTCTCTGAATAGGGTCTCCAAAATGCTCTCTAAATCTAGTGAGGAAGTTTGGGTAGCTATCCAGGACAGGGTCGTTGGTTTCTATGAGTGGAAGTGCCCATTTGGCAGCAGAGTCAGTTAAAAGCTTGAGGATGAAGGAGACTCTTGATCTGTCTGTCAGAAACTCCCCAGGTCAGGTGCTGATGAACACATTGCACTGTGCTAGGAATGTTCTCATCTTATCAGACTCGCCAGTGAATCTCTGCGATATGCAGCCAGGAGACTTGGGGATGAGCGTGGCAGGCACAGCAGGTGGTTGTGGTTGCAGAGGAATTCCTTGTTGAGTCAGGATCTGCATTTGCTGCATCATCTGTTGAAAATTGCCTGCAAGATTTCTGATTTCGTCTTCAATGCCGTCTTGGTGTCTGCCAGTGGAGCGGAGGTCTGGCTCATCTGCTATTGCTGCAGCTCTGGGATCTGAGGTCATGGCTAGAGTATTCCAGAGCTGGAGAAAAATTTTGGTGAGGGGAGTAGGTCAGAGTGATGTCAAGCACTGGGGAAATCAGGAGTTTCAGGCAGTTCAAATGGGTGTAAAGATTTATTGCAAGCTTAAACTGTCTACAAAAATCTGAGCTACCGTGTTTCCCCAAAAATAATACATGTCCCCATAATAAGGCCAATCAGGCTTTTCAGCGCATGCGCTGAAATAAGCCCCCCCCCAAAATAAGGCCCCCCAACTACTTTGCGGGGAAAGGGGGGGACATGCCGGGATCCGCTCTTTTTGCGGCGGGCACTCTTTTGGCCAGGAGAGAGAGAGAGAGAGCAAGCGAGAGGCGGGTGCGCGCACGCCCCGCAGGACTGGCTCAGCTTTTCTGGGCTCTGCCCCCCCCGAG
>QLTV01001720.1:64890-80539 GCA_003457575.1 Thermophis baileyi
AGACGAGAAAGATTTCTTGCACGCAGCCAACAGCCAAAACTTTCCTTCTCTGTGTCTTACGTGCCCTCTCCCCCCCCCCGCCACCCAAAAGGCTTGCTCGCTGGCTGCTTCTGCTGCTGCGCCCGGCTAGAAGTTTGGCTTTCAGCTCGGGTTTGGTCACCGGCTGCTTCTCCTCGGCAGGGATGATTGAGGCACTGTGGGTGTTGCTGCCGCCCTCGCTGCTGCCGCCTACGGAGGCCCCGGCCGGCCAAGCTCATCTGCGGGCAGGGAGCACTGGCCGTGGCCGGGCCGGTCGAACTGTGTCTGTCTGGGCTTCCCTCGGCGTGGCTGCCCAGTGTCTCGCTGCCGGGCGCCTGGGAAGAGTAAGCGGGCCCTGCGGGAGGAAGGGAGTGCAGGCAAGGGTCCTGCGAGGCTCCCCTCCCCAGGAAGAGTCCGGCTCAATCGCTGTCCCGTCTGGTGACTCCCAAGGCGGAGGGGCTTCCTGGGCATGCCGGCGGGCGCTCCGGTCAGTCAGTGCTCAGGTGGGGGGACCGCGGGGAGATTGGAGCGGAGAGGAGCAGGGGGGAAGGGGAGGCCTCCAATGACCGTCACCATAGGAAAGACTTCTGTTGCTTTCCTTGCGCGCAGCCAAAAGCAGAAGCAGCAGAAGTCTTTCTTTCTTTCTCTCCCCCAAACTCCGGCTCTGCGGCTTCCAAACCCCAGCCAGGGCAGCGGCTGCTCTGCAAGTGCGCTTCCCGCTCTATGGTGACGGCTGGAGCTGGAACTGGAACTAAACAGACCGGCTGAGAGACGCCATGGAGCTGCCAGACTCCAGTAAGACATGCGTCTCGTGGCCTGCCCCGCCTCCTGCACCCCGAAAATAATAGCCCCCCCTGATAATAAGGCCAAGGCCATATTTCGGGGGTCAAAAAATATAAGCCCCTGTCTTATTTTCGGGGAAACACAGTATTAATGGTCAAGGGAAATGAGCGGGAATAAGAAGGCATTCAAGGTGGGCTGGCCTTAGATCTCTTGCGGGCATGCAGGGACTCGGGAGTTATGATGCGTTTAACTTTAACCTCTCCCTCAGCCTCAGCCTGGTCATCTCCTATAGACATTCTTTGATAATTGGCTTGGGTGACCAAGAAGTCTTTGTTGCAAAGTTGCATTGTTTCAAATAGCAGCACTCCTTTTGGGGGGCATGAATAGATAATCAGAAGAAAATATGAGCATGAATATGGTCATAGCAAAGTTTTTTTGTGATTTCCAGACATTTTTTAGTTGCTATAACAATACTGTTTCCAGGCAATTGGTGTAAGTGACAGGTCTGAGGTAGGTCTGCATATACAGTGTGTCAACTTGTGAAGCTTCCCTAACCTGCTCCCGAGTTGCCATAGGCAGTGGGATGGGGAATCGAGCCTTGCAGCTGCATTGAGGAATTTGCACCTCAGTCAAAACAATGCACATCCTAGCTGGCCAAAGTCAAGGCCATCTCCGCAGAAACCAGTAACGGCTGGAGGGAGTGACTTCTACGACCCGCGAAATTGCTTCGTTGGGGAATGTGACTGATGACACACCTTGGGGGGAGGGGGAAACAGGGTCAGAGGCAAGGCGTGAACTGAGTGGGGTCAGAGCTGGCTTCACTAGGTCCGTGCCGACATGGCGCTCCTAATAAATAACTGGATTTTTCTTGAAAACTGGCTTGAGGGTCCTGCTTTTATTAGGGCATTTGTCAGAACCCTGACAGCAAGCCAGCTCTCCCAAAACTAACCAAAATGACCGGGATTCCTGAGCCCCAGACTCTCCACCTGCTCTCCGATACTTGGGATGCGTGGAGAGAAACTCAGGCCACCATGGCAGAGGGCGGGATCTCCGAAGAAAGCCTGTTCCTGGCAACCCAGAATGAGACAGAACCTGCCCCCACCCAGGAAACTCCAGGAGCCAGCAGCCCAAACGGAACTCAACTGCAACTGTCTCTGACCACGGAAGCCGAGACGCCCGGGATGCCTGCCTCAGCGACCAAAGCAGAAAGGGATGAGTATTGGTGGAAGAGAATCCCTAAAGCGGTCGAGGTCACACACCCCTCCCCTAGCTCCCATCGCCTGGGGCAACCCATAAGCGAGCTAGAACGACTGGAGTGGATGAAGGAGTGGGAAGAGATCAGAAACTCAAAAACTCTACTGGGACCCCTAGGTGAATCCTTAGAGCAACTGAGGGAGGAATTCGACCGAGCCACCCTTCGCAATGAGGGGCTGTCGTGCCGCCCAAAAGAAAGGGGAAAATAGATGGGGGGTGCAGTTGATCCCCATGAAGTTAGGAGAAGCCCCATCCAACCCCCCAAGCTCCAATTAGCCAGCCCTAAGTTTAAACTGAGCCTAACCTCGGAGCAACCCAGGGACGCCCACGTGCTCCCAACTGCCAAAAAGTAGAGAGGCAGATGAGAATGCAGCCCCCCTTCTCCACCCACCAGAAGGAAGCTGAGCCCAAGGCTGCCCCCAGTGGCTCCCCCGTGCCACAAGCAAACCGCCTAGGTGGGACGAACCCCCCATCCATGAGCTAGAGCCGATGCAGACCGCCAAGCGCACCAGGCTCAGGTAGATGGGGCACAACAAAATGAGGGTGGGGCAGTGTGGAACAAACCGCCTTGATTCAGGGGGAAATTCGATGGGGACCCAGATCAGCTGGCTCTATTCCTTGACTCTGCCGGTGGCCACCTAGATCGTTATGGACACCTCTACCCATCGCACAGAGCCATGGTGAACGCCATCGCCATGGGATTAGAGGGGGAAGCAAATGAATGGCTAGCAGCCCTCCATAGAAGCAGAGCCCCCCAGCTGCAGGACGTTGACGATTTCCTGCAAGAACTAGAAGCCAGATTCGAGGACGTGGGGGAGGATCAATATGCGGAGGATGAGTTTTGGAATTTAAAGCAGAGAAGGCGACCCATTAAAGAACACATCTGTGAGTTCAGAAGGGTCATGGGAAAGCTACCGCCCTGGCTGGAGGAGCTACTAATCCATTTCTTCAGAGAAACCCTGGACAAGCAAATTAGCCAAGTAACCACCTATTGGGACATTCCAAACCAACTGTCTGAAGTAGCCATAAAGGTGGACTGTGCGTTGCGTGCCAACGACATGCGCAGGCAACCGGGTCCCAGAGAGAGAGGGCAACCATATCGGAGACCACCCGGCCGACGGGAGGCCGCAGTAACCCAGCCAGCCCCAAGGCCAACCCTCCCCCGAGGCCAGTTGAAATGCTACAGATGCGGATGGACAGACCACTTTGCATCAGCTTGCATGACTCCAGCTCTGAAACCTAAGCCAGAGCCACCATCCAGGGCGTGACCGGAACGAGGCCCCAGGCGTGCTGCCGACAAGTCCCGAAAAGCCCTCCAGGCTATAGAGGTTCCTCCCCACCCAGCCAAAGGGGGGGAACTCCAGCTGACGACGACCAATCACCGGAACCCTATGACAGTGAGGACAAGGGTGAAAATGACCCGATGGTGAGTGAACCCATCCACCCTTTCGTCTTTCCGATACATCTCACAGCCCCAAAAACAGGGACCCAGGGCACTTTTGAAGCCCTAATAGACTCAGGCTGCACTAGATGTTTGATTAATTTACCCACGGTCCTGAAACTGGGGATCAGAGCGAAGAGATTGGCCCACCCGATTAGGTTTGAGCAGGTCGACGGGTCCCTACTGGGGGGAGCCCACGCCACCCACCTGACCGAACCAGTGAGGCTAGAGCTAGCGGACCACTGGGAATCAATTTGATTCGTAATAGCTCCCAAAATGACAGAGACGGTCATACTAGGGCTCTCTTGGCTAGACAAGTGGGGCCCGACCATCTGGTGGCAAGGGGGCAACAGGAGACTGAGGATAGCAAGGGGGCCCCAACCCCCCCACACACGTGCAAATAGGGACATCACCCACACAGGAAACTCCCCCTAGAGCCCCACCAGAACAACTGGCAGCCACCTCTGAACAAACCCCAGAGGCTGAACAGATCCCTAGAGAATATCAAGACCTCGCTGAAGTGTTCAGCGAAACTGAGTGCGATGTCCTACCCCCCCCACCGTGTAAAGGACTGTGCCATTGAAATCATCCCCGGGGCCAAGCTTCCCAAACCCAAACTGTATGCCATGGCGCCCCGGGAAATGCAAGAAATGTGCAAATACCAAGCCACAAGTCGCAGCTCCAGTCCTATTTAAAGAGAAAAAAGATGGAACTATGAGATTATGCGTAGACTTCCGTGGGATAAACGGCGTGTGCGTGCACAACCTATACCCCCTCCCTCTCATGAAGGACATGCTATCTCACCTAGCCAAGGGAAAAGTCTTTACTAAACTAGACCTAGAGAAGCATATTACCGAGTCCGTATCAGGGAGGGAGACTAATGGAAAACGGCATTTTACTGCCTCCTAGGGAGCTTCCAATTCAAAGTAATGCCTTTCGGGCTTCAGGGGGCCCCGGCAGTGTTTATGCAGTTAATAAATGAGGTGCTGCATGAGCACCTCTACAAGAGGGTCCTCGTCTACCTGGACAACATCCTCATCTTCACTGAGACTATGGAGGACCACATACCCCATGTCTGCCAGGTACTGAAAAAGCTCCTAGCGGCAAAAAGGGAGGACCTAGCGTGGAAAGGGGCGAATCTCTATGTCCCCGAGTCCCTACACACCTCAGTCCTCCAGAGAAGCCATGATGTCAAATCGGCAGGCCATTTTGGATTCCTAAAGACTTTACACTTAGTGAGGAGACAATTCTGGTGGCCCGGCATGAAGAAAGACGTGGACAGCTATGTAAAAAGCTGCACCGTCTGCGCCACCATGAAAAAGAGACCAGGAAAAACCCCCGGATTGCTGCAACAGGTGGCAGAGCCAACGAGGCCATGGGAGGAAACCGCAATGGACTTTATAGTGGAGTTGCCAAAGAGTGGGGGGAACACGGTGATCTGGACTGTGATAGACTTATTCTCCAAGCAGGCACACTTCATACCCTGCAGCAGACTACCCTCAGCCCACCAGCTAGCCAAACTGTTCCTGAAGCACATCTACCGCCTGCATGGAGTGCCACGAAGAATGATCTCAGACAGAGGGGTCCAGTTCACAGCTAGGTTCTGGAGGGAGTTCCTGCGGTCCATTGCGTCGTCCCAGGGCCTTAGCACGGCCTTTCATCCGAGCACCAATGGGGGGGCATAGAGACTGAACGCCATGGTAGACCAGTACCTGAGCTGTTACGTGAACTATCAGCAGTCCAATTGGGCAGACCTCCTGCCTTTTGCTGAGGTCGCGTGTAATAATGCTGTTCACAGTAGCACGGGACTAACTCCATTCAAAGTAGTGAGCGGCATGGACTTCGTCCCAATGCCAGACTATCCAAGGGATCCCCCCTCCTCAGTCAGCTTGACAGACTGGCTGTCAATGCTGAAAGCAGCATGGGGAAATGTCAAGAAAGCGCTAGCTAAAGCGGTGCAGACCTGTAAGAAACAGGCAGACAAATACCGAGCCCCGCAACGGCCGTTCCAGTTGGGGGAACAGGTTTACCTCTCCACAAAATACTTAAGGTTGAAACTCCCCAGCAAGAAGCTGGGACCTAAATTCATGGGGCCATTCCCCATAGTGAAGATTATCAACCTGGTCACCGTGCAATTGAAGCTGCCCCGACTGCTGGGGAAAATACACCCAGTATTCCACAGCAGCCTCTTAAAACCCGTGGTCGGGTCGACCCTGAGACCACTACAACGTGAGCCCCCGGACCCAGTGGTCATAGGGGGCCAAACCCATTACGAGGTGCAACACATCCTCGACTCTAGGTGGCACAGGGGGCAACTCCAATACTTAATCAAGTGGAAGGGCTACCATCTATCAGAGGCATCCTGGGTAAAGAGCAGAAACATCCAAGCTGATCGCCTCATAGCTAAATTCCATGAAAGGAACCCGACAAAGCCTGGGGGGGCGATCACACTCCTAAAATTTATACCTGTACTGAAACTGTTTTTGCTTTGCACAGGTTGCCTTCAGGAAGTGAGGGAAGCCGAATGTCAACTCGCGAAGCTTCCCTAACCTGCTCCCGAGTTGCCATAGGCAGGGGGATGGGGAATCGAGCCTTGGTTGGAACCCTGACACAGTGGATATAAAAAGTCTACACACCCTTGTTAATATGCCAGGTTTTTGATATGTCAAAAAAATCAGACCATCACTTCATACTTTTTTTCCACCTTTAATATAACATATAAACTGTACAATTCAAATGCAAACCAAACTGAAATCTTTCAAGGGGGAAAATAACAATAAAAATTCCAATAACATGGTTGCGTCCCTCTTATTAGTAGGGATGTGGCTATGTTCAGAATTAACCAATCACATTCAAACTGATGTTAAATAGTAAGTACACACCTGCCATCAATTAAAGTGACTCTGATCTAGCCCATATAAAGTTCAGCTGTGCTAGTAGGATTTTTCTGACATTTACTCAGTTGCCTCTTACAGAAAAAAACATGATCTGCAAAGAACTTACAAAGCATCAAAGGGATCTCATTGTTGGAAGATATCAGTCAGAAGAGGGGTACAAAACAATTTCCAAGGCATTGGATATACCATGGAACACAGTGAAGACAGTCTTCAACAAGTGGAGAAAATATCGCACGATAGTGACATTACCAAGAACTGGATGGCCCTCCAACTTTGATGAAAAAACAAGAAGAAAACTGGTTTGAGAGGCTGCCAAGAGGCCTACAGCAACTTTAAAGGAGCTGCAAGAATTTCTGGCAAGTACTGATTGTGTACTACATGTAACAACAATATCCTGTATTCTTCATATGTCTGGGCTGTGGGGTGGCAAGATGGAAGCCTTTTCTTACAAACAAAAACATCCAAGCCCATCTACATTTTCCAAAACCTACATCAAGACTGACAAAAGCATGTGGGAAAATATGTTATGGTCTGATGAGACCAAGGTTGAACTTTTTGGCCATAATTCCAAAGAATATGTTTGGTGCAAAAACAACACTGTGCATCACCAAAAGTACTATGCTTTGGGGCGGCTTTTTGCAGCTGGAACTGGGGCTTTAGTCAAGGTGGAGGGAATTATGAACAGTTCCAGATATCAGTCAATTTTGGCACAAAACTTTCAGGCCTCTGCTAAAATGCCAAAGATGAAGATGAATTTCACCTTTCAACACAACAAAGCATACCTCCAAATCAACAAAAGAATGGCTTTACCAGAAGATCAAAGTTTTGGAATGGCTCAGCCAGAGTCCAAACCTGAATCCAATTGAAAATACATGGGGTGACCTGAAGAGGGCTGTGCACAGGAGATGCCCTCGCAATCTGACAGATTTGGAGCTCTTTTGCAAGGAAGAGTGGGCAAAGATTCCCGAGGAAAGATGTGCCATGCTGATAGGCTCCTACCCCAAAAGACTGAATGCTGTCATAAAATCAAAAGGTGCTTCAACAAAGTATTTAAGGGTGTGCACACTTATGCAACCATGTTATTGTAAGTTTTTTATTTCCTCCTCTGAAAGGTTTCAGTTTGTTTTTCAATTGAATTGTACAGCTTATATGCTATATTAAAAGTGGAAAAAATTCTGACGTGATTTATGTTGGTCTGATTTTTTTACATCTCAAAAACCTGGCATTTTAACAGGGGTGTGTAGACTTTTTATATTCCCTATATTTATGAACCTTTAAAGATAAGCAGAATCAGCTTCCAGTGAAGATGGCCAACTGACCATTCCAGGGGAAAGCTCTGGGAAAGGGAGCCTTTTCCGGTCTGAAGCTTTTTCAACTTACAAACAAGGGAACTGAGTTCCCTAACTTTATATGACTCTCCTGGTATAGGGCGAGTCCCAGAATAACCCCACAAGGTCCTCCATACAGCGACATTCTGAAGTAGCTGGGTGAGCCAATCAGCTGGGGGACAGGGCTGCAAACACTTCATTTTTGAAAAAGCAGCCATTTTGGAATTCTACTTTTCAAATGGACAATAAGTTGTGCCTTTTACTTCTTAAACGCTTAATTTGATTATTATCTTTACTAAGCTAAAAGAGGCTCTTTTCAGCCACTCTTTTCATTTACTCCTTTTTGAAGATCTACATCATTTTGAGGACATTGTTATTGTTGTATGACGAGGAGGAGGGTTGCCAGATGTCAGCTAAAATAAGCATGGAGTACTTTTTCTTCTTTAATTTTGATGGAGGAACATAAGGATTTAAAAAGTTGTAGTTTTGTTATTTTTATGAATTTGCTACCTTTATTTGATGTTGGGAGTTATAATAAGCAATTTTGAACTGCTTGTTGTGGAAAGCTGAAATCTTCCTTTTTTCATATAATATTTAGTTTATTCAAAGAAGGTTAAAGTCCAAAACACCAAAATATAAAAAAACCCAAGAAAAACAACACAACAAACGACATTAAAAAGAAAAAGTGTCTTAGAAAAAAAGACTAACTATACACATAGAATCTTCCCTAGTTGAATGCTGATTAATATAACAATGTTAGTTTCCCACCCCTTGCAAAACAGGCCAAAAGAGTTTTACTCTTAAACTACTAAATCTGTTTACAAATTGTTAGCCTGTCATCTATATACTATATTAATAACAAAATAGTTAACAGGAAAAACAATAATAAAATATATAAAAGTATAAAAGTAATAAAAAATATTAATAAAAGAGACAAGATTAAAATTCCAAAACCCTCTGTTAACAAACTGTTACTGTATTCAACTTCTAGAAAATTTTCCATGGCTTCAATCCCAGATCATCCCCAAAATTAACCCTAATTGGTCTCGGATCAAATATCCACATTTGTTTCTTCCCCCCCCTAAGCTTTTTATTTTTTCTTTATTTTTTATAAAAATGACAAATCAATGTGTGAACAGTGTGGCACCTGGGCGCCATACATTCCAATACATATGAAACTGGTCAGATTAAACATTATTATTACATTCAATCAACTTATGTATTTCTAATAACAATACACATCTATATTAGATTACAATCTATCATTATTCTATTATTCCACCTATTTCTCATTACTTTCATTTTATCAAATAAAAATGTATACATTAATATTCCCTTTATTTCTGTCACTTATTCTAGCTTTTAATCATGTCACCCTTTATTAAGAAACTTTTTCTTTCTTTCCTGTCTAACTTCTAACCATGTCACCTGCCTAGAAAAAGAGAAGAAGAAGAAAAAAAAAAGAATAGAGAGGGAGAGAAAGGGAAAAGCAACTCAAAACAGCAACAAAACAGAGAAATCCTCCATCCATCATCTCTTGCCCGCTTCATACTTTGATTGCTATGCGCCCGCTTCATACTTTGATTGCTATGCTTTAAAATAAAGAGAGGAAAACAGAAAGGCGAATCAAAGCAACAATACAGATAAAGATCCTCTAACCATTGTCTCTTGCCTACTTCAATACTTTAATTGCTATGCTTTTTTTTTTTACTTGCCTCCCTCATTCCTCTCCTAAGTCTCCGTCCATATCTATTTCTTGGATGTCCAATCTAGATATTCCTCCCACCTCTACCCTCTTCCACTGCCTAGTTTCTAAAATTTCTACCGAGGCCCCTGCCTCCATTTCAAACATATCTTCCAACACTCTTAGTATGTTTTCCCCCTGGTTTAATTCATCAATCACTATTATTTCCATTGTTTTCTCCTCTTTGTCTTCTTCCTTCTTCATTTCTTTTTTTGACTCCTCCCCTTCCTGGGTGTCTTGATCTGTACTTATCATCCCTTGTATAATATTTTCCATTTTTTCCATAATGTCCTTAAATCCTTTGTCCATAATGTCTTTCATATTTTGAAAGAGTAAATCCATCTCCTGTACAATTCCACTCATTTCTCCTTCTTAAGTATCTTATTTTGTTTTTAAAAGAGAGTTGATTTTTATCCAACAGTCCAAGAACTATTTATTTGGTCTTTGAATTACCCTTCAAGGAGTACACTAGTCCCAATTCTTTATGTCTCATAGGTTAACACTCAGTTCCATTTGAGTAGTTCCAGAGGTTATCAAAAGCCCCTTTATGTTCTCTTTGCAAATTCAATCTTCTAATATAATATTCAAATGTCTCTTTGGTTAAATCACTTCCTTGTAGTTTCCCTTTTTGTCAGCAGGTGGCACTCTCCCCTTAGCTTTCAATTTACTAATCCATCGTCATTTAGTTTATACAACAAATGTAAAAGCAGAATAAGTTTTGTATATAGATAATTCCAATATTTTTAAAAAATGCCTTCCCAGTACTGCTTCTTCCCAGTTTAGGAGTCAATTTTCTGCTTATTTCAGAATTTATTATTTATTCTCCTGCACCTTTCATTTCCGGTTAGGTATTTCTTCAGGGCGCCCCAAAATGCTTAGGCGCCGCTTTAATGCATAGTTCTGGGCAAATGGTTCTGAATTATTTCTTGGGATTAAATTTAGAACAAAAGAAAAATCCTCTCCCCCAGTTCCACCACGGCTCACCTTCTTCTCTCCAGCACCAGTCTTAGCTGTTATTCTTCAGTTGTCCCAGCTTTGCAGTGGCCATCTTTAGGCTGCTTCTTCTTGCCGTGGCTGAGAGAAAAAAACAACCCGGGTCAGACTCTATTATTTATTCTCCTATACCTTTCATTTCCGGTTAGGTATTTCTTCAGGATGCCCCAAAATGCTTAGGCACCACTTTAATGCATAGTTCTGGGCAAATAGTTCTACATTATTTCTTGGGGTTGGATTTAAAACAAAAGAAAAATCCTCTCCCCCAGTTCCACCATGGCTCACCTTCTTCTCTCCAGCACCAGTCTTAGCTGTTATTCTTCGGTTGTCCCAGCTTTGCAGCGGCCATCTTTAGCCTGCTGCTTCTTCTTGCTGTGGCTGAGAGGGAAAAAAGACCCCGGGCCGAACAGGAGAACTGCAACTCTCCCCGACCTCACAGGGTGCCCCTCTTTGCTTCACCGCCCCTTCAGGGTGGCTTAGGCTCCCTCCGGAGCCCACAAACAGGAAGAATTCAGCACAGGGAATGCGGAGACCCGTTCCTCTGTGTCTGTATCGCGACGTCAACCAGAAGTCCCCACATTTGTTTCTTAATACCATCTTTTATCAGTTGCTGATTGATTAAATACAATAAGACGAATCTCTAAAACCAATCTATCTTCCCCAGTAGTGGGTTCTAAATCCCGGGCGGGTGGGCGGAGCCTCCCCGTGCCGCTGCTGCCGGTTCGCAGAACCAGTAGCAATCCACCGCTGATCTTCCCCAAAAAAACCAGATGAGATAGTTCCCCAATTAGATGTAATAAGTTCATTCCCCACTCTCCTTCAGACCCCTTAAAAAAGACCCATTTACCCCTTATCCACTCAGAGCGTTCTCTACTATTATATAAAAGCACAGGATTAAGCTTCAGGAAGGTAGATGAAGTCAACTCTGTAATTTCTGGATCCATGTTTCTTCCCAGCCAATTTACTGCCAGAGAATCAAATCTTGGCTCTGAATATTTTCTGCAGTCTGTGTTGTTTGTGTTGTTTCTGAGTCTATATTTCTTCCCAACGAATCTGCTGCTTTAAAAACAAATTCCTTTTGTGGAGCTAAAGTATTTGGGGTCAGTTTCTTCAGAATATTTTCCACTGTGTTTATGAGTTCATTCAACCTTTTAGAAAAAAAATTCAACTAGAGATTGCATGTTGCTAAACAGTCTTTTTCCCTCCCGAGTGTCAGCCTCCTCCTCCTCTCTGTAATCCAATACAGGTAGTCCTTGACTTGCAACAGTTCATTTAGTGACTGTTCAAAGTTACAACGACACTGAAAAAAGTGACTTATTTTTCACACTTATGACCGTTGCAGCATCCCATGGTCACATGATCAAAATTCAGATGCTTGGCAACTGGTTCATATGTATGATGATTGCAGTGTCCCAGGGTCATGTGATCAGCTTTTGTGACCTTCTGACAGGCAAAATCAATGGGAAATCCAGATTCACTTAACAAACGTGTTACTAACTGAACAAACGCAATAATTCACTTAACAACTGTGGCAAGAAAAGTCGTAAAATGGGACAAACTCACTTAACAAATGTATCACTTAGCAACATAAATTTTGGGCTCAATTGTGGTCGTAACTCGAGGACTACCTGTATGTTGTTGCTCAATGAAGTAGATAAGCAGAACAGGGAACAAACAGAAGGAACTATTTTGATCCAAAAACTTTTTTCAAGTTAATACAATACAGATTCCCTGCAATGAATATTCAATAAGATATAGTCTAAATATAAACCCTTTCACCATCCAAAGACGTGCTGTGTTTCCATATGAGAAAGCAGAAGCTGGTATAAATAGCCAAATAAATCAAAGAGAAAGCAAAAAAAGCAAATAGAGTCCAGCCGGGGGTTGAAATAAATCAGCATTCAGCCAGCCAATTAACATTTAAAGATAAAGAACAAAAAGAAAAGTTGAAAAAGTGAAGTTAAAAGTCCCAGGCTTCCTTACAAAAACATACTGCTGGTAGGAAGAGATGTAAAAAAGACCATTGACTTTCTGGCTGCTCACACAAGGAGCTGCAATCTTCAAGATTCCCCCTCCCAGGTGGGTCCACAAAGTCGTCTTGGGTCATTCCTAAGTGCCCCCATTCAAATCCAGGGGGCAGGGCTTCCAAAGAACCAGCTCTGGCAGCAAACACAGCAGATAAGAGTCCCTCACCCTTCAGGAGCCATCTTGGGGAGGAGTCACAGA
This sequence comes from Thermophis baileyi, assembly GCA_003457575.1. Taxonomy (NCBI): domain Eukaryota; kingdom Metazoa; phylum Chordata; class Lepidosauria; order Squamata; family Dipsadidae; genus Thermophis; species Thermophis baileyi. The sequence goes on from QLTV01001720.1 coordinate 77,575, forward strand.
AGACTTAAATCTAACGATTTTAATGGATTTTGTTTGGCCAGGAGATACCATTTGATCTACAAAAACCTTTTAAAAATGATTTATTTTTTGACCACAAGAAGGAGATAAAGAACCGAAGATGAAACAACATAGAAGGCATCAAAGACAGATAGAAACTACAAAAATTGTTTTGGAGGAGTAGTTTAACAAAACAATTCACTTTATAGATTAACTATGTTCCAAAGATGTCACAAAAGAGGAGCAAGAGGAACAAATTACTCAAGTAATTGGAAGAAAAATGAGTAATTCAGAGATGCAACTAAGTGCTAAAAGTTATCAAACCACTGAGGCTACTGCACAAGTATTTGACAATGCAAAGGACTTAACTGTAATTTTGGAATATAAATCTGACACCAACAGTACCCACTATGAAGATGGTTTAATTACAAGCCCCCCAGCGCAATTGAAAGAAGAGTTGCAATTAAATCTACAATCCTCAAGAGAACAAGTTTGGGATCTCCACTTTGAGAATCTCCATAGACTCTTGAGCAAAAGAGAAGTTTATATTCATTTAATAGACATTCCAAAGAAGAAAAATATTTTATTGTATGAGGAGGACAAACTGGAGGGAGTGACTTAAACTTAATAAGTTAATTGGGAGTTAGGATGGATTTTCTGTTGGTTTGACATATTTAATTAAAATAAAGTTCCAGTGCATGGTTTTGTGCTTATAAAATAGGTTTGAAAATGGGTTGCTTTTTTTCTTTTCCTTTTTTTATATACTGTATATAATGCTTGAGTAATTCCCAAAGTTTGCAAAATATTATTGAAAGTGAATTTGAAAGTATGCATGTTAAAAGGAAGTTTAAAAAGATGCATTAGAATTAATTCTTTTTAGTTATAAAGATGAAATTTTTAAAGAAATGTTTAGAGTCTCAAAATGAATATAAAAGTTTTCCCTTTAAGGTTAAAGAATTGGAAAGAATATAGTGATTTTTGTTAATATAAATTATGAGAGTTCAGATATATATATTTATATATATAAAATCAATAGCACTTACTTATATACCATTTCATAGTGCTTTACAGCCCTCTCTAAGCGCTTTACAGAGTCAGGATATTGCCCCCAAAAATCTGGGTCCTCCTTTTACCAACCTATATCACTTCCCACAACAAAGGAAAAATGGATTTGGTTAAGATGGCAATATAAACTGTTTTAAACGAAGATTTTATTTGGTCTTCTTTCTATTGGGATATTGCTCCTGGGTTTTCTGCTTGAAATAGAGAAAAAAAAAATTCAGAATTTAGTTTGAAGGTTTAATTATATACTTATATAACTGGCTTGTAATAATCCTAGGTAATGTAAAAAGTTGAGGTTGTAAATGTATTAGTATTTTACTGTGTTGGAAAGGGTTGGAAGTGTTGTGGCCCGCCAGCGTCCCGTGCCGGTGCTCATGGATCCCGAGGACGATGAGGCGGTTGTGGCACGGTACCATCGGCCTGTGCACCTGGCGCCCAAGTCAGAGAGCGAGGAGGACGATGAGGCGGTTGTGGCGAGGTACCATCGGCCCATGTACCTGGCACCTGAGTCAGAGAGCGAGGAGGCTGAGAGTCAAGCAGGGCCTTCTGTACCTCCTGAGGAGCCCAGCAGGGCCGAAGAAGAACAGGAGGAGCCTCTTCTTCTCAATGCTCGGTCACACAGGGCTGCTAGAAGGCAAGAGTGGCTACTTAGGGAACTCTAGCAGAATGGGTAAATCAGAAAAATTTAGTAAGGCTGTATTTATGCAAGCTACATTTCTTCCTGCTTGGACAAGATGCCTTTAGTTACGTGCCATTGCAAAAGTGAAAAATACTTCCTTTGTCTTCCATACCCCACCCCCACCACACCAGTATTAGTTGCTGTTAGGAAACTGTCATATTTTATTTAAATATCTATGGAGATTCTCAGTCATCCAGTCATGGTTGTCCCAAAGGTGCTTGTTTCAAGAGGCAACTGGACTTTCTGGGTTTTTTTTTTTTTTAAGACCTTTCGCTTCTCATCCAAGAAGCTTCTTCAGCTCTGACTGGATGGTGGGGATTTATACTCCTTGCAAACAGCTGGTCATTTGCATTCTTTTAGCAGGTCGTTAATGTCACCTGGAGGTTTATCTGTGTCATCAGGGTCACCTGAGTGGTGCAAATTGGTGTGGAGCCTTCTTGGAACGTGCGCGCTCACATTTCCGGCGAACCGGTTGTTAACGTATGTGCAGCCCACCTCTGCATAAATGGCCTCTTTAACCCCTCTTTCAAGCCAGCTATCCTCTCTGTCCAAAACGTGGACTTTGCTGTCTTCAAAAGAGTGGCCATTGTCTTTCAAATGTAAATGTGGAATCTAGTCCTGATGGGTTTGTCTCCTATGCAAATGAGGTTATTCCTATTGTCCGTATTATTCCTATTGTCCATTACTTTGCCATTTAGAGACCATCTGAAATTTTGCAGCTCAGCTATAAACCAGAGGTGAAATGCTACCGGTTCAGACCGGTTCTCCTGAACCGGTAGTAAAAAAATGCTACCAGTTTGGGTGAACCAGTATATCCAACGATCAGCTGTGCGACTATCAGCTGTGCCGCGTGATCTAGATTAGCTAGAAAGCAGGATTTTGAGCCATTATTGGTGGCTCGTCGCTGGGGGCAGAACAGGAAGTCAACATATTTTTTCTTCTCTCCTTTTTAAAATTCCCCCCTTTTCTGTCTATGGAGATTCTCAGTCATCCAGGTCATGGTTGTCCCAAAGGTGCTTTTTTCAAGAGGCAACTGGACTTTCTGGGTTTTTTTTTCTTTGAAGACCTTTCGCTTCTCATCCAAGAAGCTTCTTCAGCTCTGACTGGATGGTGGGGAATGGAAGGATTTATACTCCTTGCAGACAGCTGGTCATTTGCATCCTTTTAGCGGGTCGTTGAAGCACAAGAAAGTCCAGTCGCCTCCAGAAGAAGCACCTTTGGGCTAAG
>QLTV01001720.1:80991-91502 GCA_003457575.1 Thermophis baileyi
AGGCCCACTTGGGATAGCCACAAGTTCTGAGGGCTTCCTTGATGTGTTTACGTTCTTTTCCTTTCCCATCTTTGCTGGTAAGCAGGCCTTCAGCTCGGTGATGTAAGGTTCTGATGACTCCCATTTTGTGCTCCAGTGGGTGGTGGGAATCAAAATGTAAATATTGATCTGTGTGAGTGGGTTTTCTGTCCACTTCAGTGTTAAAGTTTTTGTCTTCCTTAATGTGTACTGCACAGTCCAGGAAGGCTAGACTATTTTCCTTAACATCTTCCTGTGTGAATTTGATGTATCTGTCCACAGAGTTTATATGTTTGGTGAATGCTTCCAATTCCTGTGTTTTGATCTTGACCCAAGTATCGTCCACATACCTATACCAGTGAGTGGGTGGAATTCCTGTGAAGAAGTCTAGGGCTTTGGTTTCTACCTCTTCCATGTAGAGATTGGCTACAATGGGGGACACCGGTGAAATAAACTTCAATAAAACAATTTTAAAAAGACATGCAGAATCCATAACTGGATTATATTTTCTTATGATTAACAGAAATAGCAAGAAAGAGAACAATATTTTAATTAATGGAAAAACTGGAAAGTTTGAGCCCTTTTTTGTTAGGTTTGGTTTTACATATGCCTAATAATGGATTCTGAATTTTCTTCCACATGGATCAATATGCCTTTATATTAAAGCAAATAATAGTTTTTAATTATAAGTTTTAAATTTTTGGAAGCCTTAGGATTAGTTCAACTGATTCTACTGCTTGTAATCTACATAAGAGCAAAAAGTCAAAATTAAAAAATGAAATGGGCTCATATTTCCTCCTTCTTCCCTATATGGCTATAGACTCTCAACCAGTCATCATGTATTGTTATACAAATTACTCTAAAAATTCAGTCCTTTTTAAAAACTTCTCAAAGTTCAGGAATCTCAGATGATATTCTTAACTAGGATTCTACTTATGAATGGAGTTTCATATTCCAAGACTTTAAAAGTTTGTTTAAATAATATAAGAATGAAACAATATACAGGGAGTTTCATACTTTTTCAGACAGTGGAACATGTTAGTTAAAAACAAAAATCCTGCAGCTCCTGATCAAGAATCAAAGTGATAAAAAATTGGTTATGTTCAGATGAACTCTTCCTTACACACACACACACACACACACACACACACACACACACACACACACACACACCAAATAGTTTCAAAAACCCTATACTGCATCATCATACGGACAAAAGAGCCAGCATGGTGTATTGGTTAAGGTAAATACCCAAGTTCTACTTCTTCCTTAGCCACAAACATTTATTGGGTGACTATAGGCCTATCACACTCTCAGTCCAACTTAACTTTACAAGGTTGTTGTGGCAGGGAAAAATAGGAGAAGGGAGTGAGCAGTAAGATGGGATATAAATTTCACAACAGCAAACAATCTGCCATTTTCTTTTTTATGGCGGATAGATTTTTATTGTGTGCTTTATTATAACATTTTTTATTTTATGACTTTTAAAATATGGCTTATTGATATACAATGTATTGAACTAGCATATGAAGGCTATTTCAATTACATACTGTATCTTACATATTATTAAACTTTTTATTTTTTCCTATTGTATCTTGACAAAAACTTCGAATCATAGAAATATAGATTTGGAAGGACCTCAGAAGTCATTTAGTTCAACCCCTGCTCAGTGCAAGATCAGCTACAAAATCTCTTGACAAATGAACATCCACAGAAGTTGCAGCTGACAACCCTGTTGTAAGGCTGTTTGCGGCTTCACTGTGGGGCTGTTGGCTACAACAGTTCAATTGGCAGACCTGCAATGAAGCTGTCTACCCCTTACTCCCATGCCTTTTGTGCCCATATTGCTATAGTTGCAGAGGCCATTCTTGATACATTTCAGTGGTCCACCAGTTTACTGCTGACGCTTGTCAAAATGATATTTCCAGTGGTCTTCCAGGTGACCACTGGACATGTATAAAACAAGACTTCTACAGCTTACAGTAGGTGCTATACAGCAGACCTTCCATGCAGGGAACAGGGGGGGATGTACTGGGAACACTGGCACCCAAAAGACTGAATCTTTGTCTCCCCACTTCTGTCATGTATGGATTGTCAAAAGATGGGGATGATATGCCTTTTTCACATAGTAAGAGAATTTTGACTTTCCTGCTGCTAAAAAGCTAAAAGCCTCCAAAACCAGTGGCCAGGAAATAGAGAGGGTATACGCCCAGTAGCAGGCCAACACCTCTAAACTCACCCTTGGATAATTAATTTCAAACTGCTCAGAATGTGTCAGCAGAAGTGGAAAAACTCCACTTTTGTAGTGGAGTAAGATATAATGGCAAAATTTCCCTGTGTAAATGGACTGAGGGTAGGTTTAAGACAGTATGGGGTGTCTGTGCTAGAGCAGGGGTGTCAAACTCAAGGCCTATGGGCCAGATCTGGCCCACGGGGTGCTTAGATCTGGCCCGCAGGGCTGCCCTGGAAACAGTGAAGGACCAGCCCGATGCAGCCCTCCCGAGCTCCATTTTCGCTGGCAGAGGGTTGCAGGAAGCCGTCACAGCCAAAAATGGAGCTCGGGAGCCCGTTTTCACTGGCAGAGCCCTCGGGCCACCACAGGCACCCCCAACATGAGTGATGTCGATGGCCACGCCCCCCTGCCCCCCCAAGGTCAAACACAACCCTGATGCGGCCCTCAATGAAATCAAGTTTGACACCCCTGTCCTAGAGCAAGCAGGAGGTACAGATGAGTTTCTAGAGCAGAGTGTCAAACTCGATTTCATTGAGGGCCGCATCAGGCTTGTGGTTGACTGCGGGGGGCGTGGTCAGGGTGGGCATGGCCAGCTTGACATCGCTCGTGGCCGGGGGCGCCTATGGTGGCCCGGGTAGGGCTAGGGGGATCCATTATCTCCAGCAAAGGAAGGCGAGACCAGGGCGAGCGCCAAACCCTTGCCCACCAGAGGACCCTTGCCATCCCTCTCAGGCCACGCGGAGGACCCCTGGATGGAGGCGCAGGCTGTCTGGAGGCCCTGGGCAGTGGAGGGCAAGTGCCCAGCCCTGCCCAGCCTTCCCCAAGGGGCCGCCCAGCTGCGCTTACCTCCTCCTTGAGTGTGATGACCCAGGGCTGGGTCCATCCGAGGTGTCTTTGCCTTCCGACCTAGCGGACTTCACGGATGTCTTCAGCGAACAGGAGGCGGACCAGTTGCCCCCACACCGGCTGTACGACTGCCCCATTGATTTAATTCCGGACGCGCCGCTCCCAGTGGGGCGTTTGTATTCGATGTCGGAGCCTGAGTTGGCCGCGTTACGGGACTTTGTGGACAAAAACCTGGCTCGGGGTTTTATCCGGCCCTCGTCGTCGCCACTGTCCACTCCGGTCTTGTTCGTGAAAAAGAAGACCAGAGACTTGAGGCTTTGTTGCGACTACCGCAAATTAAACGCCATCACGGTGCGCAACCGGTATCCTCTGCCCCTGATTCCTGAGCTGTAATTAAACGCCATCACGGTGCGCAACCGGTATCCTCTGCCCCTGATTCCTGAACTGCTGGAACGGCTCCGGGAGGCTACCATTTTCACCAAGTTGGACCTGCACGGAGCTTACAATCTTGTTCGGGTCCAGGCCGGGGATGAATGGAAGACGTCATTCAGCACCAGGTACGGACATTTCGAGTACACGGTCATGCCATTTGGGTTGACCAATGCTCCCGTCTTCCAACATTTTATGAATGACATCTTCCGGGATCTCTTGGACCAGTTTGTCGTGGTTTATTTGGACGACATTTTGATTTACTCGGCCTCCCGAGAGAGCCACCAACAGCACCTCCGCCTGGTCCTGCAATTGCGTCGGATGTTGCTGTTGGAGCGGTGTTACTCCAGGCTCACGCGGCTGGCAGTACCCTCTTCCCTTACGTGTATTATTCGCGGAAGCTCAACTCTTCCGAGTGCAATTATACCATTTGGGAGAAGGAGCTACTGGCCATTAAGACCGTGTTTGAGACCTGGAGACATCACCTGGAGGGGGGCCGACATCAAATTGAAGTCAGGATGGACCACAAAAACCTGGAGTTCCTGCAGACCGCCCGGAAACTGAACCAACACCAGATTCGGTGGTCCTTCTTTTTTGCCAGGTTCAATTTCCGCGTCACCTACATCCCCAGTGGTCGCAACCAAAGGGCGGATGCGCTCTCGTGGAAACCAGAGTATTCCCACATCGAAGACCCGCTTCCGCCCCGGACAGTTCTGCCCGTAGATTCGTTCTCCGCGGTTCAGGAACCAGTGGACTTACGGGCTCAGATACGGGAAGCGCAGCAGCATGACGCTTACGTGGAGCAACAGAAGGGAGAGGTAGGGCCTGTTTCTCCCTGAACATTTACCAAGGAACTCTTGCAGTACCGAGAAAGGCTCTATGTACCGGTGGGGCCGCTCCGGTGACTTATCCTATCGCAGTGCCATGATAATCCTGCGGCGGGGCACTTCGGCCTCTTTAAGACATTGCACCTCGTTTCTCGGACCTTCTGGTGGCCCCGACTGCGACACAATGTCCAGGCCTACGTCACGTCCTGTGTACGATGCAGACAGGCCAAGTCGGCCACGAGAGCCCCCCCAGGGCTGCTTCAGTCATTGCAGACACTGGAGAGACCCTGGGGCGCCATTTCCATGGACTTCTTGACAGATTTGCCTCCATCTTCTGCATTCACGACTGTGTTCGTGGTGGTAGACATGCTGACAAAGATGGCGCATTTCATTCCATGTCGTGGGTTACGACGGCTCGCGCCACCGCCCGCATGTTTATCCAACATGTCTTTCAGCTGCAGGGCCTACCTGATAGGGTCGTTTCGGACAGAGGGGCCCAATTTACAGCCCAGTTTTGGAAAGGGCTGATGATGGCCTTAGAGGTGAAAATCTGCCTGTCGTCGGCGCATCATCCGGAGACCGACGGCGGGACTGAGAAAGTCATCGGGATCCTGGAGCAATACTTGCGCTGCTTCGTGAACCAGCAACAAGACAATTGGTCGGAGTATTTTGCAGTAGCAGAGTTCGCGTTTAACAACTCGCAGCACACCTCCATGCAAACGACCCCTTTCTTGGCCAATGTGGGATATCATCCTCGGTTCTTTCCCCTCACGCAACTCGACTCACCAGTTCCGGTGGCGAATGACTATCTGTCCGAGTTGCAGGCCGTCCATCAATTGGTGCGACGGTATCTGGAGAAAGCCAAAGAGGACTATAAATGAGTTGCGGACCGCTCTCGGCGGGCGACACCACCGTTGGCTATGGGGGATCGGGTTTGGTTGTCCACCAGGCACCTTCCATCAGACCGGCTGGTCAGGAAGCTAGATCACTGGTATCTGGGCCCGTTTCCTGTTGAGGCGGTCATCAACCCGGTCGCCTACCGCCTGACATTGCCATGCTCGATGCGTGTCCATCCGGTCTTCCATAGGTCCCTCCTAGTTCCAGAACGGCCAGCCTGTCCGCTCCGCCAACCTGACCGTCCCCAGCCAGCGCCACGTGACGGAGATGGACCGCCCAAGTACGAGGTCGCCAGCATTCGGGACTCGCGGTGGCTGAAATGCCAGTTCCAGTACCTCATTGAGTGGAAGGGTTATGGGCTGGAGGATTTCACCTGGGAGGATGCGACCTCTGTACATGCACCTTTTTTGGTGAAAGCCTTCCATGACCAATTCCCGTCACGGCCGCATCCGGATCGCCAGACCCGGGGGAAGGGCCCTGTGGTGAGGGATAGTGTTGTGGTCTGCCAGCGGCCTGCGGAGCTGGCAGCAGAGTCAGACAGCGAGGAGGCTGGGGAGGAACATAGGCCCGGCCTGGAGTCTGGAGAAGTCTCAGTGTCAGAGGCAGGGATCCAGCCCGGGCCACCTGGGAGGGGGACATGCGCCTTTGCAGGAAGCAACCTGATTCATTTTGGTCAGTTTAACTCAGCAGCTCTGTTTTGACTCTGTGCTCCATTTGGCCTTGCAAAGCTACTTGCCAATTAGGTCTTTGGCAGCGTGTCAAGAGAGATAAAGGTGGGTGCTTATCAGCCTTCTTCAGAAAGACTGTGGCAGACTTCTGTCGGCCTAATTAAAACTGTTGGGACTTATTACGGCTGGGAATGAAAATAATTCACAGCCGTTGAAATAAAAAGAGGTTTTTTGGGACTATGTGATTTATGCTTTATCAGGAAGCCTAGGTCAGAACAACAGCACAGAGATAACACAAACAGCTGGCAGTTCAAACTGGCCCTTTTAGTGCTCCAAATCTCCCCCAAACAAACCTCAAACAGCCTCTGGTCGCGATTAGTCCAGCCCAGCGCTGTCTGCACCAAGGCTGCACGGCAATAAATCCCAAATTTATCTAGCAAAACAAGAACAAAGCAAGGAGTTCAGGGGGCAAAAAATAGATAATCAGTCCAAAACGCCACACAGGAATGCAAGGATTCTTGGCAAGTTCAAACGTTGGCACACAACACTCCAGGAACTCAGCGTTTGTTCCCGACAAATGCCCCTCCCCACAGCGTCTCCTTAAGTCTCATTCCCCAGGTGTGCCTGGTGAAGCTGGGTGGAGCTCTCTCCTCGTTAGTGGCCTCCTCCATCGGAGCTGATCTACCTCCTCTGCCCTCTCCAAGCTCTTGCATCAGACGGGGGTGGTTCCTGCTCCTTGGCTGAGCTCTGTTCCTCCCTGCTTGCAGGCCTTGCTAATTCCGAACAGCCTGGCCTGGACTGACTCTGCCCTTCCCCAGTTTCCTCCAAGGCCAACGGAGCTGCCCTCTCACTCGCTGTCAGTTCTTGTTCCAGCTCATCTTCCGCCGTAGAGTCAGACTCGACAGGGGCATGACATTGAGACTGCTGCTGCTGTGCTTGCTCTCCTTGGCCAGGTTGCTCATGGTGTGTGCGGGAGGGCAAAGTGTGTGGGTCAGAGGGAGGCCCACTCCCTCTCCATGCAAGGAGACCCGGCTTTGTAACCAAAGCATCCTCAGCGATACGATGGGAGACCACCATGAGAGGTCAGGAAGAGGGGACAAGGGGATGACGAAAGGGCAGCAGGGCTGCTGATGGCCAAGTGCTAAGGTAGGACTTTCCTCAGATCCTCCCTCCATCTCATAATTTCCTTCCTTCCTTCCTCCCTCCCTCTTCTTCTTTTTCCTTCCCTCTTCATTCTCCTTTCTTTCTTCTTCCTTCCCCTCTTTCCTTTTTCCTTCCTTGCTCTCTTCCTGTCAGATCCCAAAGAGTGATACTGCCATTCAGTTGAGAGAAGGAGGGGCGGGGCTTGGGTTTGATTTATTAGCATTGCCTGTGTCAATTGATGTTTTACAACTTATACCCTGGCGCCAAGCATCTTGAGATCTCTTCACCTTTGGAGAAGGTTTATGAGGGGCAATGTGGGATGTTTCACTTTAATGGATAACGGAAGATAGTCAGAGAAATGTATGTTTATCCGGTTCTCAGAGCAGTTGATAAAGAAAACATTTTCACACTTGTGTATTGGCTAGAATCTGCATTCTGGCTAATGGGAGGGGTCTCTACTGCTTTAACTCTACCTGCTTTGCCTAAGGGTATTCAGACGTTGCTTTTAATGGAATGCTTTCACTTCTGCTTAATAAAAGATCCTTTTGCACTACATTGGCTCCGAAGTTCCTCTCTTCCCATCTTCCCTTCTTCTTTTTTGTCTTTCCTCTTTCCCTTTCTCCTTTCCTGTCCCTTCTTGATGCTCAAATGCAAAAGGGGAAACATTTCTCGATGCCTCCTTGCTGTGATCAAATGCCACTTTTGCTAGTAGTTTGTGGCCACTTAAAAGACAGGCTCAGTTTATCCCGTGCTTGCATTTAGTGGGGGCGTCCACAGACAACAGTACAGCAAAACTGTCAAAATGGTGGCTGTGATAGTTGATCAGAGCTCCTTTGTTTCTTATGTGCAACAGCTTTAGCGTTTAGGAACAGAGGTAACTTTGTTGCTTTTCTATTAATACATAATCCTTAAAAGGGCTCTCCTGTAGGAACCTTGCCATGGTCTAATTCAGACTGGAAATATAGCAAAGGAAAATATTTTTCCCCCCCCTCTGCTTTGTCCTGTTTTCCCCACTGGAAACGGAATGGGACTTTTAGGCTCCTACCCTTGGCCGCGCCTGCTTCTCTGCCAGGGTCCCAACTCTGCGCATTAACCTCTAGCTTTTCTCCTCGGCTGGCCCGCGGGCGCCCCTAGCTGTTCGCCCCGGCCAATGGGCCCCGGCCCCTCCATCCCACACCCTTCGGCGTGGCCCATTCACCGAAACAGGTTTTGTCCCGGGATTTTGGCCGCACGGAACAGTTAGCCGCCAGCCAATCGGCTAACTGCCAATGCTGGCAGCCAGAAGCCATGGTGCGATTGATCGCAGGGTCTGGGGGGCTTTGGGGGAGGTGCTGCAGCCAAATGGCCTCAGGCGCTTGTTAGAAGGAAGGGGAGGGGGTGGAAGCTCCCCTGTACCTGATCGTGCCTCCCTGACACCGAACGGGCAGTGTTTGTTGCTGCGACTGCTGCCTGGGTTTGATTGGAAGGGAAGAGCGGGGGTGGGGGGGCGGTAAGTAAGCCGGCTTCATCCAAAGGAGTTTTTGTTTCTGGTGGGAAAATGGAGAGGAGAGTAGAGAGAGAGAGAGAGAGGGGGGGGGGAAGAGAGAGAGAGAGAGAGAGAGAAAGAAAGAGAAAGAGAAAGAGAAAGAGAAAGAAAGAAAGAAAGAAAGAAAGAAAGAAAGAAAGAAAGAAAGAAAGAAAGAAAGAAGGAAGGAAGGAAGGAAGGAAGGAAGGAAGGAAGGAAGAAAAAACAATGAGATATGGAGGGAGGGAGGGAGGGAGGGAGGGAGACAAAAAGGAGAGGAAGGAAGGACCACAAACCCTGGCACTAGACGCAGCTTCAGAGGACGCTTTGAAACAGCACAGCAATCCAGGGCTGGAACGGACCTTGGAGGTCATCTAGTCCAACCCCCTGCTCCAGCAGGAGACCTTAAATCATCTGGGTTATTTTGGTGCCTCTAACAGAGAGGAAAATTCCCAGAAAAGGGAAGGAGTTTACTAGGACAAGGCTGCCATGCAGAGGAAGGAAGAGATAGCCCTCTACGTACGACCACAATTGAACCCACCATTTTGGTTGCTAAGCAAGAGCCGGATTACCGGTGATTGACACACTCGTAAGGGAAGGGGAAGGGTACCCTTCGACTTACTGTATGTCCACCATTGAGCCTCGAATCTCCGTTGCTAAGCGAGACAGCTGTTCAGTGAGCTTTCACCCACTTTATGACCTTTCTTGCCACCGTTGTTAAGCGAATAGTTGCAGCTCTTAAGTAAGTCACATGGTCGTTAAGTGAATCCGGCTTCCCCGTGGACTTAATTGGTCAGGTCGCAAAAGTGGATCACATGACTCTGTGACACTGAGACCATCATAAGTAAGAGTCTGTTTGGATCACCTGACCATGGGGATGCTGCAACGGTCGTTAAGTGTGAAAAACAGTCATAAGTCCCTTTTTCCAGTGCCGTTGTAACTTGAACAGTCGCTAAGGCAGTCACACAGTCGCTAAGTGAATCTGGCTTCCCCGAATCTCCGTTGCTAAGAGAGACAGCTGTTCAGTGACCTTGGACCCATTTTACGAGCTTTCTTGCTGTTAAGTTGCGTTGTTTAAGTCAGTCAGACGATGGTTAAGCAAAGCTGGCTCCCCCAGTGACTTTGCTTGTCAGACGGTCGCAAAAGGGAGATCACGTGACCCCAGGATGCTGCAACCGTCATAAATGTGAGTCATTTGCTACGCATCCAACTGTAAATCACGTGACCATTGGGATACTGCAATGGTCATAAGTGTGAAAAATGGTCATCAGTGGCATTGCAACTTTGAATGGTCACTATATGTTACGGTCGTAAGTTGAGGACTACCTGTATTGTTTTCCAATTTGACAGCAATCCTTGACTTACGACCGTCATGGCCAGCCATCACCGATGTTGTGTGTCCGTACCTAAGAACCTCAATTTGCATCTCTTGATATCAAGATATACGGACGAAATGGGAACTTTGAGGATGGTGGGGAGATAAAACAGTCCCCCTTTTCAGTTGAAGAAAATAATCAAATAAACTGCTATTCTGCTCTCTCCCCACCCCACACCTGATCCTGCAGTTGGGCTGATGTTCCCCCCCAACCCCCGCCATCTTAGGTACGGACATACGACATCGGTGAAGGCTGGCCATGACGGTCGTAAGTTTATTTGATCATTTCCTTCATCTGAAAAGGGGAGACCAATCAAAGCCCCAGGCAAAAAAGGTGCTACAAAGGAATTTCCTTTCGGTCTTCAAACAGCCCCCATCATTCCATGTAGCTCAAAGTCTTCCGTAGGAACCTCAATTTGCATATCTTGATATCAAGATATACAGACGGAATGGGAACTTTGAGGGTGGGGAGATAAAACAGTCCTCCTTTGTGACATTGGGGAGGAAAAGAATGGGATAGAAGCTGGGATGGGAGCTTCTTGCAGCCTTCCCCGGGGCGGGGGGGGGGGGA
>QLTV01001720.1:97392-110504 GCA_003457575.1 Thermophis baileyi
ACCAAGCCACGCCCACCAAGCCACGCCCACCAAGCCACGCCACGCCCACAGAACCAGTAGTAAAAAAAAATTGGATTTCACCACTGTGACAGAGTATACTTATCCACAAAATTCTTGCAAACACTACAACCCTCAAAGAAATTAGGACCAAAGTTTGTGGGACCATTTCCAATAACTAGGATCATCAACCCAGTGACAGTAGAATTAGCACTCCCCAAAACACTCAAAGTACACCCAGTCTTTCACATTAGCCTGTTAAAAAGAGAAGTCACATCCTCACTTAGACCTCAAACCCATGCACCACCCACACCCATAATGGTTGAGGGTAAGCAACATTTTGAAATCAAAGACATCCTCGATTCTAGAATCCATCGAGGGAAAACCCAATACCTAGTAGTGTGGAAACACCTACCCTCTTCCCAAAATGAGTGGGTGGACCAAAAACACATCATCGCCCCCACACTGTTAAAGAAATTCCACACCCAATACCCTCAAAAACCTTGCTAAAATACTATAATGATTCTTTTTCTTTATCTCTTACAGGTGGATCTATCTTTTTTCTAAGAAGGGCGGTATGTCAGATCCTTAACGTGATACTGCCATTCAAATGGAGGGAGGGGGGAGCATGGGGATAAACTGTATTTTATAACCTTTTTCCTGGCGCCTAAGCATCCTGCAGTATTCTCACCTTTCGTTGGGATGAAATAAGGAGGGAGGGCCATGTGGATTACTTCAGATCGTTGAAAGTGGAAGAAGACCCTGGGAACGGCTCCTTATCTGTTCCTCAGAACGGCCGTTACAATAAACATCTTCACACCTTTGGATTGGCTGAAATCCACATCGGACACTTCAGATCATTGAAAGCTGAAGAAGACCCTGGGAATGGCTCCTTATCTGTTTCTCAGGGTTTCTCTTACAATAAACATCTTCACACCTGTGGATTGGCTGGAATCCACATCGGAATGGAGGGAGGGATTCTAAAGACCTATTTCTAACTGTATAGTATCGGAGGGAATTTAGAATCTGCTTTGCCTTTGTTCTGCTATCACTTCTTCTCAATAAAAGATTCCTTTTGAAATACAAAGTTTCAAGAGTCTACACTTTCTTGGGAAAGAAGGAAAGGCAGGACCTTACAATGATGTTTGTTACAAAATTAAGCAGAAATATGACAACACCTTTGAAAAGTAAAAATATGACTTTTTGGGCAAAATAAAAAGCATCTAATTCTCACCAGATTACTCTAAAACATGTTTTAACTTACTTATAAATTCAAATAAAGGTTCCAGAAAAAATATGACATGTCATAGAACTCCTCGCCCTATTAATCACCATCATAGCTTTGAATGGTTGGTGCCTGAATCATTCATTAAATGAGGTCTACCTGTAACTGTGGTTCTGTTGATTCCTCTTATTTGTGATTATGATTGTTGTATTGTGAGCTGCCTAGAGTCACATGATTGAGATGAGTGGCTGTATAAATTCAGTAAATAAATAAACAGGTATGAAGTATTTTCTTTAGCATTAGAATGCAGGTTATTTAGATTGAGGGTTTTTCTCTTTTGCAGAAGATCTTTGGGAAAGCCTGGAACATGCTAGCAGTAAACCTGTTGCTATTGTGATGAATACATGGACCAAGCAAATGGGTTTTCCACTGGTGTATGTGGAAGGGGAGCAGGTAGGCATATGATTTCTGACTTTAAACTCAGTTTAGGTAGAATACAAACCAATGATTTAATCTTCCAAGATTACAGGCATATTATGGTATAAAGCTTTCATTTTCTGTTTACTCAGTATCCCAGTTTCCATAGCAAAAAAAAAAAAAAAAGCACTTGGACCAATAGTAGTTACCTATGGCTTTCAGGTCAGTCATCAGCAAACCATATTTTGCAGATATTTGAAACAGTAGTTCCTCACTGTATTTTTCTGCTTATTGCAATGCAGGGTTCATTTATACAGAAATAATAGTTAACTTTTTTGAATTATGATTGAGGAAGATTTTTTATGACTTACTTTCTTTAAAATAGTGTTTAGAATTTATATTTGTAAGTTTTGATAAATTGATCAGATTTTCAGCAGCATGTGTATTTAGCACATGACTGGAGACATCACCAACTTTGTGATAGTTTAGATGTGACAAAGACCAAAGTAGAAAAATATATTTCTAATCAGCATGACTTCCCTGGTCATACAGTGTGAGTAGGCTATATATATAAAGCATATATTCATATATTAAACTGTGATGAATACACTGTCCTGAGTAATTTCTGTAGAGATAGATGATAGGAATTTTATATGACTGCATATATCCTGCATTTAAAAAGACAAATACGACTTATACAAACTGAGTATTATTTTTGTATTTTTTGCATGGGTCTAGTCCATAATAAAGGGGAACAGATAATGCAGGTAGTGATCACTGAAGGCCAAATTCAGTTTTCCCTTCTTTTACGAAACATTGCTCCCATACAGTTCCAATGCTAACTTCATAGCCTAAAGTCTAGGTATATTGAAAATGCAAACTGAAATTCTCAAAGATCAATGTGTACCAATCTCAGTGCTTTAGTCTGCTGCACTTACTTACATGGATTCATGGATCTTAAAACCCTTTGGCCCCACTAGGATCATTTCTTAATTAGAAAGTTGCATTTATCTTGAAATATTGCAATATCATTTCCAGTATTTTATTATAGAAACAATTTATATTATAAATATTTATAATTTTAATCTATCATCATAAATATTACAGAAACATTCCTTTCCTGCCTTTAAGCCCTTAGACTTAGAAAACAGTAATGGAAATAAGACAAAACATAAAAGTGAAATTAATACCATCTTAATACAGAGTTAGAAAATAGATGCTTTGTAGAATCTCTAAGCTCATTTAGAGATTGTAGCTGGTTTCTTGTATACAGGTAGTCCTCGACTTACAACATTTCATTTAGTGACTTATGACCATTTTTCACACTTATGACGGTTGCAGCATCCCCATGGTCATGTGATCAAAATTCAGACAGTTGACAACTGACTCACATTTATGACAGTTGCAGTGTTCCGGGATCATGTGATCACCTTTTGCGACCTCCTGACAAGCAAAGTCAATGGGGAAACCAGATTCACTTAACAACCATGTTACTAACTTAACAACTGCAATGATTCACTTAACAACTGTGGCAAGAAAGGTCATAAAATGGGGCAAAACTCACTTAACAAATGTCTTGCTTAGCAACATAAATTTTGGGCTCAATTGTGGTTGTAAGTCGAGGACTACCTGTACTTAAATCTTACACATTTACTTCACATTGACTTTGTTAAATCTGTTCTGACCCAGCCTTAGCAAGTAATGATAAGCCGCTTACTCATGAGTAAACACAAACCCCTTTTCAAACAAGGTAGGAACAGTCTTTTATTCACGTGGATAAACAAAAAACCAAATGTAATTAGTCCCAACAGACCTGGTTCTGGCCTAGAAATCCGAATTGTTTGCTGTATCCTAAAAACGAACGGTTGTCTATGATAACCGGCCACTCCCAAATCCCTAGTATTTATTTCCCAGCCAGGGAGGGGTTGCCTAGCGTCCACGTTTGTTTTTCCTTGAGAGCCGGCTTATTGTTTTCCTTTGCTCTCCTTTCCTCTCTGCACATACGCACAACTTCTCATCTAACTCCTTCTTGCTTAAAAGCTTGTGCTGACCAACTGGCCCCCATCTTCACCCGCATCTTTAATAAATCACTAGAGATGTGCTATGTTCCTTCTTGCTTCAAACGCTCTACTATCATCCCAGTGCCGAAGAAACCCTCCATCAAGGAACTGAATGACTTCAGACCAGTTGCTCTAACATCTGTAGTTATGAAAACCTTTGAAAGGCTAGTGCTGGCCCACCTGAAAATTATCACGGATCCGCTGTTAGACCCCTTGCAATTTGCCACCAGATACTTTCTCACCTCTTGGGGAATGTGAGGGAAGGGTGGGCCATGTGGGCTGCAGCACCGGAGATGGCCCTGGCAAAGACGTCTTATCTCTTTCTCGGAGTGGCCAGTACAATAACATCCTCACACCTGCGGATTGGTGGAATCCACATTAGACTGTTGGGAGGGGTCTCTAACTTCCTTTATCCCAATTGTATGCCCTGAGGGCCCTCAGAGCTTGCCTTGCTTTTGCCCTGTTTTGACCTCTTTCCAATAAAAGGTTCCTTTTGAAATAACAAGTTTCAAGAGTCTTTACTTTCTTGGATAAGGGGGAGAGGCTGGGCCTTACATAAGGCAAGCTCTGCAAACGTGATCAACCCGGAGATAAAAAATTTCCTTTATACTCTACCGAGGGGATCCTGCAAACTATGTCCGAACAAAACAGTGAGCAAGGGGAAGCCGAATGCTGGGGAGAAACTTCAACAACTACCCAGCCCGATACCGGCTCCATATGCCCCATCGAAGACATCGAGGCGGTCCTGGAAAACTCCACTAAGCCACGGTGGTCGATCGGAGTGGGGAAGAAGGAAAGCTGGGATGGAAGAAACAGGGGAGTTACCCTCACCCATGGTAGCCGAAAACCGGGCTGAAAGATGGAACTGGAAGCCCTGTCCGATCAGGTAGAACTGATTGATGAACCGATGGGGGACGATCGACTGAAGCGATACATAAATCGATTGGTGATGGAAGCCCTAGAGAACCTTAATGTCAGAGGGGAGCCGGGTCGCCAACGGAGGAGAGCCGGTGAGCCGCCCGCAGCAGAAGCCACCCGAGCCACGACCCTGGACCCAGCAGCAGCTGCCCCGGGGGCCTTGCCCATCGCCGCACCGGCGCAAGCTATTGACCCTGGGCAACCAAGAGGACCCCAGTTGGATGTGAAACCCCCTCCCCTTGGCGTGAAATTTGATGGAGACCCCCAGAAGTTGGGATTCTTCCTGGCCCAAGTCCTCATACATGCAGGAGTATGGGCACAACTTCCCAACCCAGGGGGCACGAGTTCAAGTGGTTACCCTAGCCTTGGAAGGGGCAGCCGCCCGGTGGATGGTGACCCTCCACAACGCTGATGCAGGGGAACTACGAAACTTCGGCTGCTTCATGACGGCCCTACGACACCGATTTGAAGACCCGCTTGCCGACCAAAAAGCCCGTAACCGCATTAGAGTCGTGAAGCAAGGACCTAGCCTGCCGAGTGGACTGGATGGAGGACATCTTGGTGAGCTGGTTTAAGGATGGACTAAATGACAACCTATACATTGCTTGCCTGGCCTGCAGGGCCCCTAACCGACTTCATGAGTGGTATTTGATGGCAGAGGAAGCTGAGATAGACATGACCCGAAACCAGCACCGCACTGGTAGGGTCTGGAGAAGATCCCCACCTCAGGGGAAAAGAGATCCGTTCAAGCCAAAAAAAAACCTAGCGCCGAGGCCATCGGGCTGCTTCAATTGCGGAAAGGAGGGGCACCGCGCAGCAGAGTGTTGTTCGAAAACTCCCGCCAGAAAACCCGACCATCTATCCGGAGGAAGACCTGCAAAAGCCACCCCACGAGGAAAGGAAACCGCCCTGAGGAGCCGGGAGACTGTGGATCTCCGCTCCCCCTTGCCCCCAGAGGAAGGAGACCCGGAGACCCCGGGAGATGACCTGAGCCTATCTGAAAGCAATCCGGAAGACGACCCGCTGGTAAGTGACCCCACCGAGCCACTTACCCTACCCTTAAGACTGTTCATCCCCAGCCGTAGGAAAGGGGAGGAAATCTCCGCAGTATTGGACTCAGGTTGCACCCGCTGCTTAATTAACCCAAACCTGGTAGGGAGACTAGGAATCCACTTAAAGAGAATGAAAACCCCCATTGCGTTCTGCCAATTAGACGGGACAGTAGCAGGTGGGTAACCAGCCATTTTTACTACGGAACCCCTGCAAATAAATGTGGGGAGCCACAACGAAACCCTCACGTTCATAGTGGCACCAGGGATGGAATGGCCGTTGGTCCTAGGACTCACATGGCTGAGAAAATGGAATCCCAAAATTAACTGGAGGCGAGGAAACATTAGATTCCAAGGGCACGTAACATTTTCGGGGGTCCCAGAGGAAGGAAAAGAGAGAGAGGGAGGAAAAGAGACGGCAATGCCTTGGTGGGCTGCTGAGACCCAGACTATCCCGAAAGAATACCAAGACCTAGCCGAGGTATTCAGCGAGAAAGCGTCTGACGAGCTTCCCCCACCACCACCGCACAACTGATTGCACCATTGAGATCCTTCCTGGGGCAAAATTACCAAAGCCAAAAATGTACTGCATGTCCCCCAGGGAATTGAGTGAACTTAGAGCCTTTATTGATAAAAATCTGGAAAGGGGATTCATCGAACCTACCTGGCCAAAAATAGCCGCCCCAGTGCTGTTCCGAGAAAAAAAAAGACGGCACTTTACGTCTCTGCGTGGATTATAGAAATTTAAATTATATCAGTGTGGAAAATGCATACCCCCTCCCTCTCATGAAGGACATGCTAGCCCACCTGTCAAAAGGAAAAATCTTCTCTAAATTGGACTTACGAGAAGCCTACTACCTCATTAGAATTAGAGAGGGGGATGAATGGAAAACAGCTTTTAACACACCATTAGGCTGTTACCAATTCAAGGTACTCCCATTTGGGCTGCAGGGAGCTCCTGTGGTGTTTATGCAACTAATAAACAAAGTCCTCCATGAACATCTATATCAAGGGGTCCTAGTTTTCCTGGATGATATTTTAATCTACACGGAGACAATGGCGGAACACGTAAAACTAGTCCGAGCAGTCCTAAACAAACTCCACGCTGCTAAGCTTTATGCAAAACTCTCTAAATGTGAATTCCACCAGGACAAAATAGACTACCTGGGGTACAGAACATCCCACGAGGGGATAGAGATGGACCACCAGAAAGTTAAAGCAGTCATCGAATGGGAGCCGCCCCACACACGCAAACAGTTACAAAGCTTCCTGGGATTTGCTAATTTTTACCGCCAATTTATCCCTGCGTTTGCAAAAATTGCCCTCCCCATTACGAACTTACTGAAAACAAAAGGAGGGGACAAAACAAAGCCCAGACAACCGCTGAACTGGACAATGGAATGCCAAGCGGCATTTGAAAAACTCAAACCGCTATTCTCAGCGGAGACGGTCTTAAAACACCCGGACCTAGTGAAACCATTCGTCATCCAGGCAGATGCCAGCGACGTGGCAGTGGGGGCTGTCCTACTTCAAAAGAATGACCAGGATCAGCTGCAACCGTGTGCATACACCTCCAAAAAACTTACAGAGACTGAACAACGATGGGCTATTTGGGAGAAAGAGGCTTTTGCCGTACGCTGGGCACTCCTCACCTGGAGGCATTTCCTAGAGGGAAACCAAACCCCCTTTGAAGTCTGGACTGATCATAAAAAATCTGGAAGCCCTCAAAACCCCACGTAAACTCTCCCCCAAGCAAGTACGCTGGGCGCAATACTTTAAATGGTTTGACTTTACACTTAAATATTTCCCGGGGGGGGGGACTTCTTGGCTGACGCTTTATCCAGAAAACCTCAATACAACAGCAACAAAATTGACATTATTAAACCAATCCTGCACACACTCCAACTAGCGGCGAAAGCAATCACCAGATCGCAAGCGAAGCAAGAGAAAACCACTGACACTGCAACGCTGCAGGCTTTTAAGGAAGCCCTACTTAAGGACGACTGGTTCCAGGCACACAAAAATAACTGCTTACTGAAAGACGGCCTAGCTAGCCAGAGACTGGAACTTATGAAACGATGCCACGACTCCAGATTGGCCGGACATTTTGGATTTGTAAAAACCCTGCATCTCATCAAAAGACAATTTTGGTGGCCGTCCCTTAAAAAGGACATTGAGAACTATGTTGCCAGCTGCCCCGTTTGTGCAGCAGCAAAGAGACTCCAGGGAAAAGCCCCTGAACTATTACAAACTGTAGCCGAACCTTCAGCACCCTGGAGAGAGATCTCAATGAATTTTATCGTAGAACTGTCTGAAAGCGCAGGAAACACCGTTATTTGGGTTGTGTTAAGGTATGTGCAGAGTAACCCTTGAGAAACAAGGATGTGCACATGGAAAAACGTTTATGAGAGTAGTTGTGAATAAATAGTCAACCACATAGATACACTGATTTTTTGTTAAAATGTAATTCTATGAAATAGCACAGTCCAAGTCATACACGTTTAACCAGTAAATAGTTAGAATAACAGTCCAAGTTTCAAAGTCTTCTTACCGGCCGTCTTTGTTATTCACAGTAAACAATAATATCGAAAAATATAAGCACAGTAAATATACGACAAGGAATTTCAGAGAGCGACAGAGAGTCAGAGAGTCAGAGAGACAGACTATAATCTCTAGCTCCCTCTTATGGTCATTTGCAACATAACCAACCAATCGGAATATAGTATGATGCAATACAGTGATTTTGTTTTAAAACCACAAACATACATTGTTGGTTTATATATTGCCAACCCAACTAGTTAGATAATAGACAGATCCCTAACAGGTTGTAACAGACCTTTTTTCCAAACAGGTACACTTCATACCGTGTCAGAAAATCCCCACGGCTAAGACTTTAGCAAAAATGTTCTTAATTCATATTTATCAATTACATGGAGCACCACAACGCATCATTTCCGATAGGGGAGTCCAATTCACTTCAAAATTTTGGCAGGCTTTCTTAAACCTCTTAGGCTCCGCCCAGGGCTTAAGCTCCTCCCATCACCCCCAGACAAATGGGGGGTTGAACGGCTTAACGGGGTACTAGAGCAATATTTAAGATGCTTTATTAATTATCAGCAAGACAATTGGACAGACCTATTGCCATTCTCAGAAGTAGCTTACAATAACTCAGTACACAGCAGCACTGGTTTCACACCATTCCAAGTGGCCTCAGGGCAGGAGTTCACCCCCATGCCTGAACTCCCCACCCAACAACCTGACATCCCCTCCCTTAAGGAGTGGATACAAACCTTACAAAACACATGGCCAGTAGTAAGACTGGCCCTGAAAGAAGCAAGAGCTGCTTTCAAAATCCAAGCCGACAAAAAACGAACAGAACCCAAACCATTCAAAGTAGGTGACCGTGTATACTTATCTACTAAATTGCTTCAATCCTTGCAACCCTCAAAGAAATTAGGGCCAAAATTCATTGGCCCATTCCCCATCACCAGAATCATAAACCCTGTCACAGTGGAATTACTCCTTCCCAAAACTCTCAGGCAAGTACACCCAGTATTCCACTGCAGCTTACTCAAGCCAGAAATCACATCGGATATCAGACCTCCTGCACCCACACCTCCAACACCCATTATGGTGGAAGGAGAACAACAGTTTGAAATTAAAGAAAACCTTGACTCACGCACTCACCATGGCTCCACACAATACTTAGTAGCCTGGAAACACCTACCCCCTTCTCAAAATGAGAGGGTAGCCAAAAAACACGTTAAAGCCCCTACACTCTTAAGGAAATTCCACCTGCAATACCCCAACAAACCATCCTAATTCCTAATGTATCATATGCTTTGTCTTTTTCCAGGTGGATTATCCATTTTTATAAGGAGGGCAGTATGTCAGATCCGTGATCCGTGATCTGTCATTCTTCAGGGGAAGGGGGAGATTTGATTCCTGGTACCTTATAACTGTATTATCCTTCCCATGTATCCCATATCCCGTCTTGCATTTTTTTATAACCTTTAACCTGATTTATAACTGTTGCCTGGCGCCTAAGCAGCCAGATACTTTCTCACCTCTTGGGGAATGTGAGGGAAGGGTGGGCCATGTGGGCTGCAGCACCAGAGATGGCCCTGGCAAAGACCTCTTATCTCTTTCTCAGAGTGACCAGTACAATAACATCCTCACACCTGCGGATTGGTGGAATCCACATCGGACTGTTGGGAGGGGTCTCTAACTTCCTTTATCCCAATTGTATGCCCTGAGGGACCTCAGAGCTTGCCTTGCTTTTGCCCTGTTTTGACCTCTTTCCAATAAAAGGTTCCTTTTGAAATAACAAGTTTCAAGAGTCTTTACTTTCTTGGATAAGGGGGAGAGGCTGGGCCTTACACTCTCACTGCTATTTTGGCCTTTTGTTCTTTACTCCAGCAAGAAGATAACAAAGTGCTGAAGCTAGTCCAGAAGAAATTCTGTGCCAGTGGACCATATAGTGGTAAGACAATGGCTAATAGCAGGAGGAAGCAGCATATTATATTGTACGTGACACCAACTATTCCACAAAACAGCCCTTGCACTGTCAGTTTGTGCAGGCAGGTGTCCTTTTTAGGATTCATATGTTTGAAATAATTTACAAACCATTAAGTCTGAAATTTTAATTTTTCATTGTGGTTTTTTGTGTGTGCTTACATTCTGCACATTTTAATTAGAAAACCTGCACACTCTTTAAAATGACTACATAGTATTAATATTTCTTTGTGGTATCTGTGTGAAAGGCAGTAGAAATACAGTTCTGTGAAGAAGCATTTGTCCCTTTTGGGATTTTTGTATTTTTGCATATCTTTACCAGTTAAAGTTGTTATAGCTTCATGTGGAACCTACTGATATTTAAAGAGAGTAACACTGAGCTTTGGGGTTCTTTTTATTTATTTATAAGTAAAACCTTCCAAAATACAATATCCCAGTGTGAAAAAGTAATGGCTTCCCCTTGTTCTGTCAAACATTTAAAAAAATTCTAGCATTTTCCTGCAAGTGCAGTGTCCTCTTTTTTCAGATAAACCAAGTGTTGATCCATTGGTTACAACAGGAATTGACTGACTGGCTTGTCACCCAAGCCTGATGCTGTAGGTTGAGAGAGAGTGACTGACCCAAAGTCACCCAGCCAGCTTTCATGCCTAAGGTGGGACTAGAGCTCACAGTCTCCTGGTTTCTTGTCCCTTAACCACTAGACTAAACTGGCTCTTAGTCAATACAATCAAATGAAGGGACAGTTTTGTGACTACTTCATTAAACAGGGCTATTGATTGGATCATCCCTGCCCTCTAGAAGTATCAAAGAATGAACATTTTATTATAGCCCAAGACCAAATTGTAAAACTTAAACCTCGAACTACAAGATGGGTGGCATATAAATTTAATAAATAGATAAAATAAAAATTAAATACTATCTGAGAATGCAAGAAAATATCATTAATTAAGTAAATTACCTACTTCTGTTGTTGAGTCAGAACACAGCAAAGCCTTATAACTTAGGCCTAGAATTTAACAATTGTTTAAGTGATTTCAGGGCACTTATTTATTATTAAGGAAAAATTCTAAATAATCATTGGACTGAACGTGTTGACTGCCTGGCCTAGTCCCTGCAGTTTTCAGAAGTGGTTTGCCATTGCCTGCTTCTTAGGGTTGAGAGAGAGTGACTGGCCAAAGGTCACCCAGCTGGCTTTGTGTCTTAAGGCAGTATTAGAACTCACAGTCTCCCAGTGTCTAGGATAAATTGTATTATAAATTGTAATGGGTTGTAGTTTCCTTGATTCATTATAAAGTTGGTATAGGCATCAACAACTTTTCTGACAGAAATCTACAGAAATTTCTTTTGGGCAGGGCATGATCTAGAATCCATGTGATGAGAAATTGAATGTGATTTGAAGAGCTAAATGTCATAGTATTTTTAGAGAGCTCCACATTGATTTAATAACATTTTAATTTTAATCAAATTTTTGAAAGACTATGATCTACATATGCTCCCCAAATAGCAGAGAACCATCTCCCTATATTATTATACAATTTATTATTGATGCCTGTTTCCCTAAAATAAGTTACAAAATGGTTTCTAAAGTTCTGGGGATAGTTTTGAAATCTTAACCAAGGTACTCATTTTGTTAAAATCATGCTTTCTATCAGTGGTGAAATCCAAAATTTTTTACTAGCGGTTCTGTGGGCGTGGCTTGGTGGGCATGGTGTGGCTTGGTGGGCGTGGCTTGGTGGGCGTGGCAGGGGAAGGATACTGCAAAATCTCCATTCCCACCCCACTCCAGGGGAAGGATACTGCAAAATCCCCATTCCCACCCCACTCCTGGGGGAAGGATATTGCAAAATCTCCATTCCCACCCCACTCTGGGGCCAGCCCGAGGTGGTGTTTGCCGGTTCTCCGAACTACTCAAAATTTCCACTACCGGTTCTCCGAACTACTCAAAATTTCCACTACTGGTTCTCCAGAACCTGTCAGAACCTGCTGGATTTCACCCCTGCTTTCTATCTGAATTCTGCAGGAGTGTATTAGACTATCTGTCCATAAGAAGAAATGCATGTGGTTCATGTAGCAAGGGAACAATCTCAAAACATACAAGCAAGTATGAATTTAAAAAAACACAGTGTTTTTCCACAGAAATATTGTGGCAGGACCAGAATAAACAATTCCTTATTAATTTGAAGCAGTTCACTGTGGTAGAATGAACCCAAAAAAGTGATGTGAGACACTAACCACCAATTACAGAAAGCAGTTATAGCAGCCAAAGGTGTTACAACCAGTTACTGAATCTAAGGGGGTTGTTATTTTTTCACACTAGTGCATTGCATGCTTATACTTCGTTTATGTAATAAATTAAAAAAGCACCAAACTTTGGTGGTGTTTGTTCATTCAGGTTCCCTTAATGCAGTGGTTTTCCGGTCCACATGGTAGGAGTAGTCACGTGTGGGTTAATCTTCCATCTGCCTGGAGACTGAGATTGTATCAATTTTGCCTGGCCACTCCCCTTCGCTCGCCTGGGATCTCCAGTTTTTACAATCTCAGTCAGCCAAGGAGACGTTTTATTGCACAGCTCCAAGCAGATTGAAGATTTATTTCTTTCTCTTTTGTTATCTCAAACGGAGCAGAGGGAGTCTTCCAAGCAGATGAAGATTTATTTCTTTCTCTTTTGTTATCTCAAACGGAGCAGAGGGAGTCTTTTTTTTTTTTCCCCTTTCCAGGCAGGCTTGCCTTAAAAATCAGGATCCCGGATCCCCACCAGTTCCGGTGAGTAATGAGCCAGCCAGTTCTTCTGCAACGGTGGCTCCTACGGGGGTGTTTTTTACTTTAGGCCCCTCTTTTCCGGGTTCTTCCCTTTTGGGGAATCCCGATGTGCAGGCTTCGTGCCTCTGCTCCATGGCCGTGGGCGTGTGTGTGCAGGTCCTGCCCGGCTCG
>QLTV01001721.1:36108-54438 GCA_003457575.1 Thermophis baileyi
GGGAGGGCGGCAAGGGGGGAGTGCAGGCGGGAGGGAAGGAAGGAAGGAAGGAAGGAAGGAAGGAAGGAAGGAAGGAAGGAAGGCAGACAATTGGATCAGAAATATTTTTTTCCTTCTGAAAGGCTTTCATCCTAGTTCTGAACCAATGGAAACTTAAACAGGAGAAAAGGCCAACATGATATGACAGGTGCTGGAGGAGACCCTGGGTTACTACAGGGCAATGTTTATGAAAAATCCAAATGTGACCTTTGATTCAGCTTTCATTCCCAGTGCTGCCTATAGAGATAAAATATAAAGCTCTCTAAACTCTAAGTAATGAGCCACTAAATGTGTAGGCACTGAAGCAAAGGATATCTTACTATTTTAGCCCATTTCCATGCACACTCTGCATGGGAATGTACTTAACACAGTCTGAAACAGACCATGAGGCAGTGAGCCTTAATTCCTTCAGTAAAGAACTATTTTATCTATCTATTGGATAAAATAATAGAACCAGACTGTGTTATGTTAGCAACAATTTCTGATGTCTATTTGATATGCATAACATTGTAAGCACTGATGGGTATATACTGTAAAAGAGTTGATATTTATATACTTGATAACCTTCCTTCCTTCCTTCCTTCCTTCCTTCCTTCCTTCCTTCCTTCCTTCCTTCCTTCCTTCCTTCCTTCCTTCCTTCCTTCCTTCCTTCCTTTAAAATTAAATAAAAAATTCCACCCACTACCTCCAAGATGTAATCATGCTATCTAGGAGGACCTTCTATGTGTAAAATATATTTTTCTCTAGATTTTGCTTTGGAATAATTGTTCTGCTTTCCTGCAGTCTGTCATTTGAGAGAGAGAAAGAGAAAAGGTATTATAAGGTTAAAGAAAATGAGAGAGGGGAAAAGAAGGCAGCAGCAAAATTAAAACACAGTATTATGGTGCATTATTATCTTCGCCCCATGAAGATTATTCTGTAAAGTTTTAGCACTTGACAGAAAATAAGACTAACCCCTGCTTTAAATGACATCTTGTCATACCTTGTCAACTCTCTTAGGATCATGATGTGACATTATTTTAAATACTTCTAATAAAAAAGTTATTTTAATATACTTTAATTAAATATAGTTTTAAGATTTTCATAAATGATATAATATACAGGAGTCATAGCGTCTGAATCATAAGCATCTGTTAAAAGCATAGCAGTTCCGAACAGAAATGAATTGCCATTTAAAAAAAAGTTGGGAAAATACTTATTTTTACTGTAAGCTACGTCTATACATAGACAACAAGTTCATAAACTCCAGAAAATATTTTTAGAGGTATGTCAGAGTTAAGAAATTTTCTGTTTGCATTTTTCTTATTTCTGAAAAAACAAAATCAAGTCTGTGTCACTGGATTGATCCCCAAGGCTTCCTCACTTCAACTACTTGTTTAAAAAGGCTTCACGCTTGTAGAAAATTAGTTTTAAAAAGGGCAGGATATTGAATTATTAGGAAACGTCAACTTTCTTGGTTGTGAACATAAGGGACGTGTGCTTCAAAATGTTAAATGCTTTGATTATTCCCCACTGAGACTTTCATTTGGAAGCCACATCAAACCCCGTTTTCCTCCTTGTGATAGCCACAGTTCAAAACTTTTTGTACTAAGCTATGTCTCGTGCTTTTGGGTGGCTTCCAGCTTTTAAAATATGAGCCAATAATAATAGTAATTGAATAGTAATGTCTCAGCTTAGAAGACAGACTAAATACTTCAAAAACCCATTAGTAAAGGTGAAAACAAAACAAATAAACACACACACACACACACACACACACAGAGAGAGAGACATATAATATACACATAGAGTACAATATTGATCCTATGTTAAATACCGCTAGCAGTTCGAAAGCATGCAAATGTGAGTAGATAAATAGGTACCACTTTGATGGGATGGTAACAGTGCTTGTCATGCTAACCACATGACTATGGAAACATCTTTAGGCAGTGCTGGCTCAATGGCCTAGAAATGGAGATAAACACTATGCCCTAAAGTCAGGTACAACTAACAGAGTAAAACTCACAAGGACTCCTTTACAGTTACTTTTTATATTAATTACTCTTAAAAGAGGCTTCAGAAGTGAGGTAACACATTGTGGCAATAGCCCCCCCCCCAAAAAAAAAACCAACAACCATGAAAATAAGATTAATCAGTTGAAGCAAACTTTTTTTCCCAAATATTTTACAAAAGTTGAAGTTGATTCGAGCAAAATTTGACAAGCGATTCACAACAGTTTGTGAATATAATAAAAAGGAAGAATAGATCAACAAAGTCAAGAAAGAATTTGAAGGACACAAATGAAATATGTCATTTCAATAATCAGATTGATTCGATTGCAGGGCAAAAGGATCAAAAATCAGAATGCCCCTGATTAATAGATAAATTCCGTAGCTTTGAAACATCCTACAAGGCTGTCATCCAAGTTGGCAGTACAGCTGAGTGAGCTTCAGCAAGCCATAAAGAATGAGTGGCAGTTGGAAGAAGAAAATAGAGATATAAAGAAAAAGGCTCAAATCCTAACAGACTTATTCTTTGGCTTCCAACAACATGTACTAAGTTGTTTACAAAGTTATACTTTGCAAATCTAATATAATCTTATTTGAAGTAAAAATGTAATTTCTCCTACTGAGCAAAAAAGAAAATTGGAAAGTTTGACCAGTTACTAATGAACAAGAGCAGCGGTTCTCAACCTGTGGGTCGCGACCCCTTTGGGGGTCGAACAACCCTTTCACAGGGGTCGCCGCGCGCGCTAGTCCGCCATCTTGGTGCCACCATGCAGGGGTGAAATGCTCCCTGTTCGGCCGTGCCTGCGGGTCGCTGGACAGCCAGTAGCGACGGAAGCGGGAGACTTCGCCCGGACGCCGCCATTTGAGTTATTTTACCCTCCGCGCATGCGCAGAACGCTTTGCGCATGCGCACAGGGTAAAAGAACCCAAATGGCGGCGGGTGGGCGAAGTCTCCCGCTTCCGTCGCTACCAGCTGTCCGGTGACCCGCAGGCACGCCCGAACTGGGAGCATTTCACCCCTGGTGCCACGCCCCCTTTGTCACCTCATCGTGCGTGGGGAGGGGGAAGGGCGGGGGTCGCGGCAGCGGGGCAGGGGTCGCGGCAGGGGTCGTGGCATTAGGAAGGTTGAGAACCACTGAACAAGAGGATCCTTCAAAACAAACACTTTAATGGCTTAGACAGACTGTTTAAAGGTATTTGTTTCCCTTCTATAGAACGAGATCAGAAAATGCCTAGATTTTTGTGGGGTAATTAAACATTGCCCAAAATGTTTGAAATGTTACAAACATTCAAAGATACCTGAAAGTCTCAGTGAATGCATGGAAAACAAATTAACAGATGTGGCCAAAAGCTGGCTCGCCAGAAACAATAAATCACTTTGAGGATACATCATAAATGTATTAAGCATGCAAATAATTACAGTTTACACTGAGTCACTGCAAAGCATTGGCGGTTTGCTGAGCAGCCATGAGCAAAAGCAGAACTGCAGCTCGTATACAGCGTTGGCTTGCTACATTGCAAAGATAAGACAGAAGAAAAGGCAGGCACAGTGGAAATTACAGCGTAGTGTTGGAACATTTTAGATAAAGCAAGCCTAGTGACCTTTCCATTATTTATCCCTTCCTACTAGGTCAGCATGCTAACTACACTACCTCTGAGATATGGCCAGTGAATATGTTAGTCCTTGACTTACAACCATTCACTTAGAGACTGTTTGAAGTTATCATGGCACTGAAAAAAAGTGACTTACAACCATTTTTCCCCCACTTACGAATGTTGTAGCAACTCCATGATCAGAATTCGGATGCTTGACAAACTGCCATGACAATTGAACTGTCCTGGAGTCATATGATCATCTTTTGAACTTCCTGAGAAGCAAAATGGAGAAGCCAGATTCACTTATCAACTATGTTACTAATTGAACAGTTGCAGTGTTTTACTTAACAACTATGGCAAGAAAGGTCATAAAATGGGGTAAAACTCACTTAAAACCATCTTGCTTAGCAACAGAAAATTTGGGGTTAATTGTGGTTGTAAGTTGAGGACAACTTGTTGAAATAATTTGATTTACTGGGCCAATGGTAAGTTCCCCTTTCACCACCCAGGATCGATTCAGCTTGCTATGAATGTTTTCCCAGAAGGGCACTTTAAGCAGTTCACATGTATTGGGAGGCATTTTATAGTTTTTATAAGAAATGCAGTTCACATGTTTGTGTCTCGGGGAGAGATAACCTTGCACCACTACACTGGTAAACAGTAATGAAGAGATTATTGAAGTCAAAATCCAAAGAGGACTGTTAGAGAGTGGGAAATATAGAGCCGAGGTGGCGCAGTGGTTAGAGTGCAGCACTGCAGGCTACTTCAGCTGACTGCTAGCTGCAGTTCGGCGGTTCAAATCTCACCGGCTCAAGGTTGACTCAGCCTTCCATCCTTCTGAGGTGGGTAAAATGAGGACCCAGATTGTTGGGGGCAATATGCTAACTCTGTAAACCGCTTAGAGAGGGCTGTAAAGCACTATGAAGCGGTATATAAGTCTAAGTGCTATGACCACAGGAGACTGGCTTCAGAACAGCTCTTTTTATTAGCTCAACTCAAGACAACCAGCAAAGCACGGTCTGACAGCTAGCTCTTTTATAGAGGGCTGTCAGACACAACAACCAATAGCGTTTGAGCATTCAAACGCTGGACCTGAGTGAAAACATACAGTTCAGTTAAAGTTCATCATATGATACATATGAACTGAAACATAGCAAATCAGGGTTCATTCAGAGTTCAACTAAGCATAACAATTTATAGTTCATTTAGAGGTCAGTCAGAACACAACAAGGACCATTCCAAGGTGACTCATTGTTTTAGCAATGATGCAGCGCATACATAATTTAAATAAAAACAAAAGTGGCTATCAGCTCAAAGGACAGTCTAAGAATAAATCATTTTTCTATATAGAGGTGATCTAAAATGATCCATAAAATCAAAAGCAGAACTTGACTGTCTCCTGAATGTTGTCCATGTATTCAGTGAGGATGAAGGAATACAATTCAGTGTAGACACATGAGCAACAATTAAAAAGGCAACATTGTTAAAGAAGATGGCTTATAGCTAATAAATGGAGATGCCATAAAACAATTGACACCAGAAGAAGGATGAAAATATCTAAGATTATTGGACGTTTAATTTTATAATACAAATGAATCAGGGAAAAAATGAAAACAAAATTAGTTGCAGCGAACTTAATTAAGTTCATAAACTTAATTAAAGACATAAACACAGGCCTTTACAATTATTTGATATAGTGCAGGTATAATTGATTTGGCACAAGTTAAATGAGATGATAGAAAAACATGAAAATTAATGACCATGACTCATGCTTTCCACCCAAGATGTTTACGGGGTCTACTTTGGCATGAGAAAAGGTGGGAGTATATTACTTCAAGCATAGCAAACAGAGAAATATGAAAAATACAGTGTGAATGATGATATCAGGAGTAGTAAAGGTGGAAGTTTGTAGAACGAAAGATTACAAAATCAAAACGTTACACAAGGGATTCAATAGAAAGCCAAATAAATCCTTGGAAATCCAAACCACTTAATGGTCAAAGTATAAACATCACTGAAGAAAAATCAGATCAAAATTTGATTTGACAGTGGCTGAAAACTAGGAATTTTAAACAGGAAGCTGAAGAAACAACTATGACAACATAAGAACAGGATATGTAGACAAGCATTCTCTAAGCCAAAACTGAATATATTTCAAACAATAACAAGCAAGCACTGATTTTTGTAAGATTAAAGATGAAACTGGGTAGATCAACTCCTTGGTATCTGAAGCAAACTCACCCAAATTGAGTACAAGCAGTACTCAGGGGTGGGTTCCACTTACCTTCCCCACCAGTTCGCATCGCTCCGCTCGCGCATGTGCGTTCCCTCACGCAATTTCGCTTCTGCACATGCTCAGTAGCTGCAATCAGCCCGAAACACAGCTGAGGAGCTGATCAGCTGTGGTTTGGGCGAAGGAATAAAGGTCAGTATAAACCCGGGGACGGGTGGGAGGGCCCTTTTTCAAGCAGCAGAACAGGAAAAACCTTCCAAACAGTAAACAAAGTCGCAAAAAATTCACAAAAAAAGATGGCGGCGCCCACGGATCCGTGACGTCACCAGCAGGTCGCTACCGGTTCGGGCGATCCAGTCCATACTGGGAGGAACCCACCCCTGGCAGTACTATAAGAATTGCAGAATCATGCATTGAAATCTATGTACGCATACATATATACTGTATGCACACTATTGGGATCACATATCTGAAAATAAAGAATCTTTAAAAAATGAGAAGTCAAGATCTTGTGAAAATTTTAAGTATAGACTGACAGTTGAAACTCAACACACTGAACATTATTATTATTGTTGTTGTTATTATTATTATTATTATTATTATTATTATTATTATTATTATTATTATTATTATTATTATTATTATTATTATTATTATTGCAAAGAAATAACAGTGGTTCACAGATGTAGGAGTTCCAGGAGGAAGTCAAATTTATAACAAAAGGAAAAAAAATATATCAGTATTTCCAAATTGAATGTGAATGATAGTTAATAACTGACCTTCAAGAGTGCTAACGACCAGATGACTACAAAGAATATAATTCTTCCATTCCCCACCATTCAGTCAGAACCGAAGAAGCTTCTTGAATGAAAGTCCAGTTGCCTTTTGGAAAGGCATCTTTCGGACAAGTATGATCTGAGAATTCACAGAGACTTTGAATGTAAAACAAACAAAGGTGTTTGGAGGGGGGAAACATTAATATGAAGAATAATCAGAACTCTGAATCTAATCAAAGTGATTCGTCAAACATATGGAGAAGTTTGAAATGTATCAAGTTTTCAAGAAAAGAAAACGTTGTTCTGCTTGGAAACCACTTTTAGGTTTTGTGCTTGAGATGAAAAAACAAAATGAAACGTTGACTTTGGGTTTTGCTGATTAAATAAGTTTGTTGTTGTAGAAATGGCTAGTATGTATTAAGTATGTAAAAGTAAAAAGTTGAGGCTGTAACGTTATTATTTTATTTGAATGTGCTAAAAAGATTTGGAAGTCAATGTTTTTCTTTCTTTTCTCTCTTTACCCTACATTTATCTCTCTCTCCCCTTTTCCTTGTCCCCTTTTCCCACTATTTTAATTTTTATTTGTATTTTATACTTTGATAAGTTTAATAACATTATTTCTTTTTTAAAAAATGTGAGATTCCAAACATTGCAGCATTGGATTAGAAACTGAATTGCCAGAATATGCCTCAATATTTCTCAGTAGTAATATATATTGAGTAAATAAATAGTGATGATGATGATGAGGACGACGACGATGATGATGAAAGACTGCTTTTAAGACTTTTGAAATTTCATAGCTTAAGGTTTATTTTTAATCATTTCATTAACTCCATCACTAAAGCTTAACCTCAAACGTGCATACTGAACTTGCTGGACTTTCTTCTGAGCAAATTTGAACAGAAAAGATAAATTGTCAGGTTCCTTCTTCAAAGAAGAAATTATATTTGTGGCAAATTTTATATTGCTAAGATTCTATTTGACCTTAAGCTTTTGCACTTGATAATTTTTATGCAAAGCATTATAGCAAACCATTTCTATTGCATATTTCTTTAAACATGCAATTCTGGGCTGAAATAAAGATGTAACCTCTGAAAAACATTAACCTCTTTCTATGTCCATCTTTTTCTCTCTCACACTCTCTCTGTATGTGTTTATGTGACCTAGTTCAATTTAGGAATTAACAAGTTGTCTATCACAGTGTTTGCTGGAAGCAATTATTTTACTGCAATATATCTAGTATGCAATAATTTAAATTATACAGTAATAAAATGATTTTTATTAAGTGATTAAGACACTGTACACACACACACAATTTATATATATATTGGTTTTATATCATGCATTGGTTTTATATCATGCATTGGTTATATATCATGCATTGGTTTTATATCATGCATTTATATCATGCAATAATATATATTGATATATATCTTGGTTTTTGAACTGGCCATGAAGATCATAGCTCAGTGCTATTACTTGAATTCCTTTACATGGAGATGTACTAAATCTGTGACACCATCCATATAAACACTGATCATTACTGACCATATTATGTGGGCTGGTTCTTTATTGCCCACTAATGAGTGCCCATAAAATCTTGTGCCATTAAGATATGCTTCACTAGAAAGTTAAACAGTGGGGAAGATCTTAAAATATTCTAAAGCATTCTTTTCATCTCATGCTGTAAAGCATTCTTCATCTTGGTGAAGATGGGATTTGCTGCTATCTTTTCAAGCTTGTTTGGAAAGGGGGCCTTATAAATAAAGCAGTCAAAGTGAATTGCCCTTGAAAACAATTTTCCAGTAAATGTGTGGTGTGCATAAATTAAAGTTTGATTTATGGTTTTTTGGGAAAAAAGTGGCTTCATGCATAGCGATACAAATGGGCACAGATTATGAAACACAATGAAGCCAAGTAAGATATTTGTCATGATGGTGTTTTATTCCATAAGTCAAGCAGATTATAGTAGCATATATTATAGAGATGTCACACTGTGTACTATCTTATTGTAAACAGAACACTCAGTCGAATGTTATGCTGTCTCCTAAGAACTACTTTTTTAAGGAAACCCTATTCTGGCAATTTTTTAGCCCATATACAACCATATGGTTGTGTTTTCCAAAAGTTTCTACATTTGGTGTTTCCCTCAAATTTTCATTTTTTTTTAATACTTTAAATAAAATTCAAACCATCATGGATACTAGATGGCTGAATAAAACTTCCAAAGCATAATTTGATTCAATGAAGCTTCATCTGAATTATCCTACTGAAGCAGATTTGTGAAGAAAATTTGTGCCTTCAAAGTAACAAATCAAAATGAATAGCCCCAAA
Organism: Thermophis baileyi; assembly: GCA_003457575.1. Classification (NCBI taxonomy): domain Eukaryota; kingdom Metazoa; phylum Chordata; class Lepidosauria; order Squamata; family Dipsadidae; genus Thermophis; species Thermophis baileyi. The sequence goes on from QLTV01001721.1 coordinate 45,075, forward strand.
TGATCTAGAGATTGCCGAAGCATTTCAGAGATTCAATTGCCTTTGGCTTGCTTCTGAGATTGTTACATACAATGTCAAATATTGCAACTTCAGTGAACACTGAGACAATATAGAGTGGTGTCCCGAGCTTAGGGAGATGGCTGAATGGTGGAATAGCTCTCCAATGTTAATATGAGCAACCTTAATGAGATAGCAATAGCAATAGCACTTAGACTTATATACCGCTTCATAGTGCTTTACATCCCTCTCTAAGCGGTTCACAGAGTCAGCATATTGCCCCCAACAATCTGGGTCCTCATTTTACCCACCTCGGAAGGATGGAAGGCTGAGTCAACCTTGAGCCCGTGAGATTTGAACCGCCAAACTGCAGCTAGCAGTTAGCTGAAGTAGCCTGCAATGCTGCACTCTAACCACTGCGCCACCTCGGCTCAGATCTATCAACACATGAAGCAAGTCCTTGTTACAAGCTCGTATGACTTCGGAATTCATTCTCAGCCGGCTTTATCTGACTTTGGTTTGCCCATCAGAGCTGTCCAAAGTAATGCAGTAGTTATTGCCTTCAGCTACTCTCTGTTGTCCAGGGCTGATTCTTCTCCCCTTAATCAGGGTTATAGGCGTAACGCCTTCCCTCATATTCTAAAGAAAGAACATAAGAACACTTTATATGATTGTGGAGACCTATGTCTCTTCTGACAAACTACCAGATTGCAAACCCTCAATACAAACACTGGCACCAAATATATCTATTCAAATGAATATGTAAAGAACACACAAAGGCAAAGAAAAACATGGATGGGTATTAGGCTTAACAAAGGATTAGGTCTCAAAAGAATAAGGGAGAATAAAAGAAAAATGGGAGGGCACCTAAGATGATGATTACAAATAGGTTTTAAAGAAAAGACATGCCAAGTTTGGCTTGATGAAATGCAATATAAAACCAAATCCTAATACCACCCTGTTTAGATACCAACTGTATTCACTGGGTGACATAGATTCCTTCCTGCATTCTGAAAAAAGTCAGCCTTCAGCTTAGAAACAGGGCTTAATCCCTTTCCTTTCCTTTCCTTAGGGCTTAATCCCTTTCCTTTCCTTTCCTTTCCTTTCCTTTCCTTTCCTTTCCTTTCCTTTCCTTTCCTTTCCTTTCCTTTACTTTACTTTACTTTACTTTCCTGCCCTATCTTTTACTTTCCTTTCCCCTTCCCCTTCCCCTTCCCCTTCCCCTTCCCCTTCCCCTTCCCCTTTCCCCACCTTTGCCCTTGCTCTTGCCCTGGCCTTCCTCTTTTTCCCTCAGCTTGTATCTGAAGATAGATTAGAAAAGAAAACATTTCTAGTAAACTCTTCCCTTTCTATTTAACCTGACGGAGACATATTTTTTCCAAGAATTTGGCCAACTATCCCACATAAATTACCCATATGTTCTGATCCAGTGAGAACTCCCTAGAAGCTAGCACGGGACAAGTCTTTTGAAAATAAATAAATGGGTGTGAAGCTAATACTGAGAGGTACTAACATCAACTTTCTAATCACTGGCAGTTGATTAGATTATTTTAGAGTTTGCAGCTCTAACATAATTGGTTGATTGGTCTTTCGGGTGGTAAGTATACAGATGCCACTTTCTGCCAGTATGTAGCCAAGTGGTCTCTTCCAGCTTTTTTTTTTTTTTTACTTTAAAAAAAAACCAGATACACATATAAATCATCATATAGCCATATGATCAGTCCAGGAAGTACGAGAAACTAAGTCACAAGGCAAAGAGTGCAGCATTGTTCTAATCACACTGAATTTTTCAAAGATAAACTAAAATGACACAAGCAATTATATTGGTATCTTGATATTCAACTGCTTTGAAACACATTGAATTTGGTACTCAACGCATTTTGACACAAACATTTTGTCCCATACTCATCATTGATTTGGTACTCAATGCACAAGCTACAACTTGTCAGTGTTGGCTGCCTTGTGACTCACTATATTATTCCGTATCGGAAAAAATTGTTTGGTAGTACTCATTGTTTTTTGTACTCATCCCACCTCCCAGAACCAATTAACAATGAGTACCAAGCTACCATTGTATAACCTTTTGTTTTATTTACTGATTTCTTTTAACAAATAAAATCAAAAATTTCCAATCACTCAGCAGGTTTGGAGGAAATTGTTATTTGGGGGAGTTGCATTTTATTTTATTTTTGAGAAACAAATGTTAGCCACACTGTGCTTGTGACTTATATTTGTCAGTAGGAACATCTATAGGAACATATTAATTCCTACTATTTTATTATTCTATAAAGGCTATTTGATTATTGACCAACAGACCACACAATCGACACATGGAATGAGCACAATGTCCCTATGCCTCGTGTTCTTTGATAGTATAGTACAACACAATTGTAAATGCCTTAAGAAATCAAGGTACTAATGAAAAATATATTTGGTTATTAGAGAAAATAAATGAATGCTAATCAACCAATATTGCACCATTTTACTGCCCAATTAGCATCCAGTACACTAATGTGTTCGGCAAGGTGATCTTCTAAAGTTTTTCATAGTAGTTCTTGAGGAAACTGTTAGGGGACATAATTGAGGAGAATGAGGTTTTAATGTAGATGGTGAAACATTCACTCACCTTTGGTTCACCAGTGACATGGTGATTGTCAGCCACAATACTAAGGAAGCTAAATTGAAGTGCTTAAATGAGTTCAATGAGGCAAATAAAGCACTTGGCATAAAGATCAATAGAAACAAAACTCAATATACGAGCAGCCCATTTTGCTGATACCATGAAATGAAACTTGAGAATCAGCCGACAATGTAAATTCTTACATCTATCTTGGACAATAAATCAACAACTTATATATCCAGCAGAATAATAGCTTTGTTTCAGTGTTAATTACATTAAAAAAAAGTTCTTCAACAGATAGGTAACACCAAGGAAAGAACAAACATTTGAGCACTTTGGTGCTTCTAGCATACTATCACAAATACTGTGAAGTGTGGAGCAAATGATATTCAGATGCAGACAAGAATTGAATCATGTGGGGTGCAATGGATAGACAAATGCTGAAGATATCTCTCAGAGATTGATATACAGTAGAAATGAGGACATTTATCAATAGACTGACTTCAAAGATCTCACAAAATGACATCAGAACAAATAATGGGCAGTCAGATTATACATTAATCTCAAATAGGAAGAGACAAAAATATGTTGGTGGTCTTACAATTATGCACACCAATTCAGATGACATTTCACAAGGTGGAGAGATGGACTATGAAAAGAATTTGGTCCCAACTTGGTCATTTCAGCTATCAAGAATATCCAGACAACACAATAATAAAGTGATAATATCAGGGGTGGGATTCTATCGGTTTGGACCGGTTCAGGCAAACCAGATGCTCCGACGATCAGCTGGGAGGGAACCGGTTCGCTCCGACGATCAGGTGGGCCCGGCCGCCCGCCCCTGTGCTTTTCTGACCTATATCTTCTTAGCTGATTCATGTGGCAGAGTGGATTGCTGTGTTTCTCCCCAGCATTAACGTGGAACGTAAGTTTTCGTAAAACTGTGCATGCATGCATCCCACCACTGGATAATATATATCTGTACGCAAATGTACCACTTCTGAAGGTTTTAAAATATTCATATTTTACAACTTTCCCTGTATACACAAAATCCTGCGAGATATGCATTCTCTGAGATTTTATCTTAAAAAAAAACCACATACAATTTTCATGCAGGGTGTTTATTTGCTAGAACTTTATGTCTCTCTTATCATCAGGTGAGATGAACACCTACAAAGGAGGAGATGATGTGATGGACTACAGCAATGCAGCAGGTTCTCAGGAATTAGGGAACACATTGCAAGGAGGGAGGCAAGAGAAGAGACAGCAGAGTCCATAGTTGGACTGTGGGGAAAGAAATAAATTTAGTCACTCTCTAGAATCTCCCAGTTTAGTGTTGTATAGGTTGTATAATCTGGCAAGATTCTGTCTATATCACATAAGCAAATAAAATAACTAAACTTTGGCTGGATTGTGTTATGTCATTCTTAGCTAGATCTGATATCAGGTCACTCTAAGTAGCCCACAGAACAGTAGTAATAATTAATAGCAATAAATTGGGGGTGTGGGAAAACAGACCCTTAGTCCTGGAAGACCCCTAATTGGCAAAATTTCCTTATAGGAGAAACTATCCCATCTTTCGGACCGCAACAGATTGCTGAAAAGTCAGATGTTAATGGCTTTAGGGAACATAAAGAGCCTAGGGGGATGGTCTGATATTCCAAAGAAGGTAAGTAGCAGCAGAGAAGACCCTTGAAGTCCCTCTAAATCAGTGCTTCTCAATTATTTTCTGTTATTTTCTTTTTCTCTTCTCGGCGGCGGCCAGGGCGTTATTGCGGGAGCGGCGAGTAGTTCAAGGCAAGCGGCGGTTCGTCTTCATGCGCGGAGGGCAGCTCGGCTCTGTTTGGCTTTGGCTGCTCCTGCGCCGGGGCCAAAGGGGGCTTGTGGGCTGGACCCTGCCTGCCCGCCAGCTTTTCGCTCACTGGGGAGGAGAAAAAGCGAAGCCTCTCCATGCTTCGGAAGTAACTTCCAGGCTGGGCAAAACATCGTCCTCCGAGAGCGCCGGGCCTCCCAGTTGGGGAAGATGGATCAGGGTGCCCTGAGGTGTTTTTCCCCCACCTGGGCACGGGAAGAGGCGAAGGGCAGGGGTGGGTTCTAACTTACCTTGCTGCCGGTTGCTTCCTCCCACGCCGCGTGGCCGCACCTCATGGGAAAAAAAGTTGAAAACAGTTCCCTGGGGTCACACGCACCCCCTGGCATCGCTCTGAGCCCCCCCCAGGGGGGTGCGCCCCACTATTTGAGAAGGACTGCTCTAAATGATGTTCAATAAGAGCAGGGATACAGAGTCAACTCTTTTACCTTGTCACATCAGGAAGGTACTCAGGGTCTCAGGTCTGATGTCTTAAAGGTTTTTAAAGGTGACAAGTGGCATCTTTAATTGCACCTGGAAGCGAATCGGTAACCATTGCAGTTTTTAGAATAGAGTCATTATATGGGTAAACACACCAATTCCCCAAATGACTTAAGCTGCTGCAGTTTATACCAACTGAAGCTTTCAAATGCTATTATTTATTATTCATTTATTTTAAAATAACTTTGGGTGGCTCACAATCAAAAACAAAAACAACTTACCAAAATAAGTATTGGCAAACCAGTAGTTCAAACACAAGGGGATTAGAATATAGAATCAAATCATTTGAAGAAAAATCAAAGTCAAAGCTTGAATTATTTTTCAGCTCAGCTTGTGAATCAGAATTTTTTCATCCTCTCTGCTTAGCTGTAAACTATGCCCTCAGCTGGCTTGTTCTTGTCCAACTCACAAAGATAGCAAGAATAAAAGGAGATAATTAAAAACAAAACAGTCAATAAGCCTACTGGAATACAGGAGGCATCAAAACTTTGGAGATTGTCACAATTTGGCTTGTCTGTGACCATAAAAAAGATTTGATTTTTCACAGTTTTACTTTCACAAAGTTCCAAAAGAAGTACTTTGTTGGTGCATTTTCACAAAACGACCCAGAGCCTTTACTTGGTCCAGCATTTTAAATATTGCAGTTCCCAGAAGAAAGTTCAGGCACTTCAAAGAGTCTTGGTATACAGCATCCAAACTATCTCCCACATGCCTAGGAGGTACTGTGGTCCAAAAAGGCTTTGCTTTCTTGAAATTTTGGGTAGACAGGTAGACATTTGAAGGGCAGCGAGGTAGGAAAGCTTATCATTTATCAATATAACTGGATTCTGGAAGCTCATTTCAGTTGTCTGATATCCTATTACCAATTTTCCTTTGCATAGTATTAGAATTAATGCATAACAATTTATAACACCTCTCCTCAACTATGTAGGAGCATAAAAAGAAAGTCAATGAAATGCACATTTGCTAATATAGTATTCTATGAAATCAGTACACAACTCATCTGAAACGTGACAACTTTCTTTGGAAAAGTCTAATATGTGTAAAAATAATCACTTAATTACCTTGCGTTTTGTCTATAAATTAACATAATTTCATGTCTAAATTGGGCATTGTTTTAATGAAATTCTATATAGGTCATAATAATTCAAATTAAGCTAAATATGGTATGATATAAATATACTGTTGCTTATAGAACTGAAGTTGGAGCATATAAATTAAATTGATAAAAGTGAGCAAGACAGCAATATATGCTTTCGCTGCAAGGATTCCACAGAATAGGAGATATTCATTGTCATATCGCACGAAGTTCCAGAGGTAATATTTTATTTTTGTAGTTATATAATCAAAAATGAAAATCAAACAATTGCCTGCAATTCCAAAACTGCAGGTTTTCAAGAATAGAGTGGACAATCATTTGACTGGGATGGCATAAACTATCTTGCCTTGAGGAGACGGTTGGACTGTGAGATTTCCGAGGTCCCTTCCAGCTCTATGATTCTATGTTCTATGTTTTGTTAGCCAATTCACATACTTGAAAAACCCACGTTACTTGATATCTTAATTAATTCCAAATACTTGAAATATATGTATTTTAACACACAGCTAGGTCAAAGCGGTTTATATGAAACATTCTTATTGTATTAGCCTCATTTTAATCTAACAGGAAATTGATGTTATATTGTTTATCAGACACCGATACAGGATACTCAAACTTGTTTCAAAGTTCACATAAGAACTGATATCATCTTCATCAAGAAAAATATTCTTAAGTGAATCAAGCACAGGTTGTAAGACTTCTCTAACTTTTCAGGGCTGGAAATGATCAGTCAGAGAAACGAGTTGTTCAGAACTTAGATACTGTATATAATCTGAAAAAGAAATCAAATTTCCTAGGAAAAGGTTTACCGTGACAGCGTAAGAGTTTCAGCAATTGATTTTACTTCCTACAACAGATCTATATATAGGCAATCCCAAACAGCTATTGTCTTTTTTTTATTCTCTTTTGATGCAAGAGGAAGGATGGGGTTTGTTTTTTTTTCTCTTTTGAGAAGAGAGGCCAGCTGAAAGTCCATAAATTAAATCTGATTTTTACCTTTTTGAGATGTGACCTGATGACAAGAACATTTCCATCAGGCCTTTGCATAGACAAGTCTTTCTGGTGACCATGAAATAAACCTGTGGACTCAATCCCATTATGAAAGTCCCTCCTAACAACCTAGTGGATGATACAGACTTCCAAAAAGTGCTTGGTTAATTTCCTAAAAGGATCTGGCTGGTCCTTTTAGATGTTTGCCACTTTTGGCTATGAGACATGGCCATGGAAGCAGGGGTGAAATGCTACCGGTTCGGCCCGGTCCGGGTATACCACTAGCGGCGGCCACCGGTGGTTCGGAGAACCGGTAGCGGCGGCAGTGCAAGGCTCTGCCCGCCCGCCCGGACGTTGCCATTTTCTTGTTTTTAACCCTCTGCGCATGCACAAAGCGTTCTGCGCATGCGCAGAGGATGAAAAAGCGTGCGTGACGGGCATGCGCGCACGCACTTCTGAACCAGTAGGGAAGGTAAGTAGATTTCACCGCTGCATGGAAGGGATGAGCAGCTAGAACTATGCAGGAATAAATGCCTTGCAGGGGGAAGAGGAATTGCCAAGTGCCTTGAAAAAAGTATTTGCACTCTTCAGCTCAAAACCCTTCAATGAATATGTTTATACTATGTGACTATCTCTAGACACTAAAAAGGATAACTTTAATGGCCAAAAGGAAGATTTAGGCAAAGAGAAGATAAAATTGTGAAAACCCAGATTTTTTTGGGGGGGGAGGGGTGGTGGTCCAGTTCCATATCAGAAGACTCACCCCAAATTAATATGAGGATAAAGGAACGAGGAATAAAAGCTCATTCGGGTTCATTCTGTTACTATAATCAATCTTTCAGACACATCTTGTATCTGTTTCTTGGACTGGTCTATCTTGTAGGTCTTACCCTATCATTCAGTCTCTAAGTTTTCTTTTTTAGGAAACATTGTTTAGAATAGGGGTCCTCAAACTTTTTAAACAGGGGTCCCTCAGACTGTTGGGGGGCCGGGCTGGCTGGCTGGGCATGGCTAGGTCATGTGACTAGGTGGGCGTGGCCAATTTAACAGTCCATTAAACAATGCATACAAATTAAACTTTAATTTGTTTTGCTCTTGGGGATGTTTTATTTGCTTTTGTTTGTTGCTCTTTTGGTTGACTTTTCTTTCTACTAGATCATTTTTTCAGTTGTTTAGGAGTCTAGTGGTCCACTTCAGAAAGCTCAGTTTTGCAGCAATTCTTCTCAGCCCCAAGGAGCTTGAGAAATCTCTCTCTGTCTCTCTTCTCTCCCTCTCTTTCTCTCTCTCTCTTTCTGTCTCTCTCTCTTTCTGTCTCTCCCTCCCTCCCTCCCTCTCTCTCTCTCTCTCTCTCTCTCTCTCTCTCTCTCTCTCTCTCTCTCTCTCTCTCTCTCTCTCTCCCTCCCTCTCTGTCTCTCTCTCTCTGTCTATCTATCTCTCTTTCTCTATCTATCTTCTGGAGGCAGGGGAGGTGAAAAACAGGCCATTTTCGCCCATTTTTTAGCCTCCTGGGGCATCTGTGTGCCCCGTTTTTCACCTCCCCTGCCTCCAGCAGCATTCTGCAGGCCAAGAACAGGCAAAAACAGCCCATTGTTTGGCCAAAAATGGGCCATTTTTACCCATTTTTTGGCCTCCTGTGGCATCTGTGCACCCCATTTTTCACCTCCTCCGCCCCCAGAACGTCTCTGCAGGCCAAAATTGTTGGCCTTACCTTTCAGTTCCAGCCCGCGGGGGTTAAAAGGTAAGTCCTGCACTCGGCCGAAGGGTGGACGGGGCGATGTGGGCAGGGCAGCCTTGTGGTCCTGCACGGGCCGGATTAATGGCGTCGGCGGGCCGCATGCAGCCCGTGGGCCGTAGTTTGAGGACCCATGGTTTAGAAGATGGTAGCATGGCAATGACAAAAGGCACTGGATGAAATGGATTAACTAGCTATTTTTCAGTTAGATTTAGGTCCAGGCACTGTGACTCTCATGGATGACATATTTATTTATTAGATAATTTATATTGCCACCTATTCACACATGGCGACTCAAGGCGGCTTACAGGGGTATAAAAACATCATATATATGTTATATTTTTTTACATAAATAAAGGGAGACTAGTATAGATCTATTTCAAGCTATTTAGCTCTCATCAGCCAGCCACACCCTTATGGGATTAGAACCCGGGCCCCTTGCCTGGCTTGAAATAGATCTATACTAGTCTCCCTTTATGTAAAAAAAAATATAACATATAGAAACGGACTGTCGTTTGTAATTGACTGTCTGGATGGCCCCTGGAGGGGCCGAAAGGCAAAAAGGAAGCAGTATGC
>QLTV01001721.1:64727-90497 GCA_003457575.1 Thermophis baileyi
TGTATAGTTCTTCTGTGTAATTTTGCCACCTCTTCTTAATCTCTTCTGCCTCTGTTAGGTCCCTGCCATTTTGGTCCTTTTTCGTGCCCATCTTTGCATGAAACGTTCCCTTCATATCTCCAATTTTCTTGAAGAGATCTCTGGTCCTCCCTATTCTATTGTTTTCTTCTATTTCTTTGCACTGTTCATTTAAGAAGGCATTCTTATCTCTTCTAGCTATTCTCTGGAATTCTGCATTCAATTGGGTGTATCTTTCTCTTTCTCCCTTGCCTTTCGCTTCCCTTCTTTCCTCAGCTATTTGTAAAGCTTCCTCATTTTGCTTTCTTGCATTTTTTTTTCTTTGAGATGGTTTTAGTTGCTACCTCTTGTACAATGTTGTAAACCTCCGTCCATAGTTCTTCAGGCACTCTGTCTATCAGATCTAATTCCTTAAATCTATTTGCCACCTCTACTGTATATTCATCATGGATATGATTTAGTTCATACCTGAGTGGCCTAGTGCTTTTCCTTACTTTTTTCAATTTAAGCCTAAATTTTGCAACGAGCAGCTCATGATCTGAGCCACAGTCAGCTCCTGGTCTTGTTTTTACTGACTGAATAGAGCTTCTCCATCTTTGGCTGCAAAGCACATAGTCAATCTGATTTCTGTGTTGACCGTCTGGTGATGTCCATGTGTAGACATCTCTTGGGTTGTTGGAAAAGAGTGTTTGCTATAACCATCATATTTTCTTCACAAAATTCTATCAGCCTGTGCCCTGCTTCATTTTGTACTCCAAGGCCAAACTTGCCTGTTATTCTGGTTATCTTTTGGCTTCCTACTTTAGCATTCCAATCCGTTATGATGACAAGGACATCATTTTTTGGTGTTAATTCTATAAGGTGCTGTGAACCTTCTTCATAGAACTGGTCAATTTCATCCTCTTCAGCACCAGTGGTTGGGGCATAGACTTGGACTACTGTGATGTTCAATGGTTTGCCTTGGATTCGAACTGAGGTCATTCTGTCATTTTGGGGATTGTATGCCAGTATTGCTTTTCCTACTCTTTTATTGACTATGAAGGCTATTCCATTTCTTCTGAGGTATTCTTGCCCACAGTAGTATACCTGATGGTCATCTGAATTAAATTCACCCATTCCTGTCCATTTTAGTTCGCTGATTCCTAAGATGTTGATGTTCAGTCTTGTCATCTCTTGTTTGACCACGTCCAGCTTGCCTTGATTCATGGATCTTACATTCCAGATTCCTATGGATAAAAGATTTTTACAGCATCGGACTTTCCTTTCACCAACAGATACATCCACAGCTGAGCGTCCTTTCAGCTTTGGCCCAGTTGCTTCAATCTTTCTGGCACTACTAGTACTAGCCCTCTGCTCTTCTGCAGTAGCATATTGGACACCTTCCGACCTGAGGGGCTTATCTTCCAGCGTCATATCTTTTTGCCTTTTGGTACTGTCCATGGGGTTTTCATGGCAAAGATACTGGAGTGGGTTGCCATTTCCTTCTCCAGTTTTGTCAGAGCTCTCTGCTATGACCTGTCCGTCTTGGGTGGCTCTGCACGGCATAGCTCATAGCTTCATTGCGCTGCGCAAACCCCTTCGCCACAACAAGGCAGTAATCCATAAAGGGATTTATATTTATATTGGAAATCAGTAATTAGCCCAATATGACTTTGACTGGTTGACAGGGATCACCTCCTCATAAATGAGGAAGTGGTTCCAATAATAATAATAATAATAATAATAATAATAATAATAGCCCAGCTGAGCTTCGGTTGAGAGCGTGCAACGTATTTGCACAGAAGGCAGGCAGAGCGAGAAAGAAAACAGATCGGTGGCTACAAGAGAGAGACATAGAAATAGATATAGATATAGATATAGATATAGATATAGATATAGATATAGATATAGATATAGATATAGATATAGATATAGATATAGATATAGATATAGATATAGATATAGATATAGATATAGATATATCTCACAACTATGTCCAACAAAGAGGTTTCACTGATAAAGGAGAATATTTGTAGCTCAGGGTTGAAATGAGGAGCCCTTGGTATTCTGCGAGCTTGGTTATTTTCTTGAAGACATTTCATTACCCAAACTAGACAACATCATCAGTGCTAGTAAGGAATGGAGTTTGCTTTCACTTTATATTCTAATAGTTTGGTTTGTAAAAGGTGGTAGGAGCTGTCTTGGAGGTTCTTTGATTTTATGTTTACTGTTGACTTTTTTGGCAGTTCCTTGATTGGGGTATTGTTTACTTCTTGATTGCTGGTCTGATGTTAATCTTGGAGATAATTTATGCTCATCTGGATGTTCATTGCTGGTGGATAGGTGATTTGGTCTTTTGGTCTTTTGCCTCTTTTGCACAGTATGCAGTTTATGTCTATGTGTCTTTTGATGGCCAATTTGTCAGAATGCCAGACTTCTAGAAATTTTCTAGCATTTTTGGACTTGGCTTAGTCCAGGATGTCACACCTGAAACTATGGCTAAGTCTGTCCATATGTTGTGAAATTAAAGAGTTTTCATCATGTCTTCTGACTGCTATTTAGTGTTCATGGGTGTTTTCTGCTAGTCATCTGCCTGTTTGTCCTACATAGTGGTTATTGCAATCTTTACACTATATGCTGTAAAGAAATATTGTTATTTTCCCCCTGGGCTGCTGGGTCTTTTGGTTTACTTGGGATGTTTTGGAGGATTTTGCTGGTTTATGTGCTACGCTGAACATGTTTCAACTGCTCAACTATCAATGCATGTGTACTATCACTTCCTCTCAATAGGACAAAGGATAGGATAAAGCCAGTCTCTCAATGTAGCATTGGGGTTTCTTATATGTACAGACCAGTATTCTGAAAATACAGAGTTCCTGAACTGGAATAAAAATGAATGGAGATGCTACTTCATTTTATTTATTTTTCCTCTATTTCCTGTAAAGGTCCTTGCAAGCTAGCAAAACTGAACCAATAACATCAGAAATAAAAAGAACAGTACACAATCCATGATTTTTTTTTAAAAAAAAAATCAAATTAAATAGCATAAGAAGTTGTTTTGTTTTACATTTAAAAATTTAATGTTTTAAATATGTTGGAATTAAATTATCTTGGGATAATTATCTTGGAATAAAGATGTTTTGTTTTTCCACTATCACACGTTGATAGGTCATGGCATTTTTAAGGAGGCTGTAGAGCAGATTATTTTAAATAAAATATGAGATCCATTCTACTGTCAACCTTGTTCATGTATAATGTGTATGGATGAGCAGTTTGGTTACAAGCTGCAGTGTGTACAATTGTTTATAGGACAGTTAAAACAACTTAACAAGTAAAATAGATCTTGTGGCTCTGAGCATAAGCAGTAAAAATGACGTACATAATTTCACTCATCTGTATTTTGTACAAACAGATAAATCTCATGGTTAGCATCAACAGTGTGAACTTTCCTGGGAAATATAGATTCTCTTCCAAAACATATGAAATGAAAATGATATAAACCAAGACCAAACACAACTACTTCTTAGTAACAATTTCCAGTTGCTGTGCTTATTTGTTCCAGAAAAAAACAACAGAGGTTTTATTTTTTAGAATCTTAAAAAGTAATAAATACATTTATTACAGACATCAGTCATTTCAGTTACAGTACTTGTAATCAACTAGCATAGTTTCTAGTTACTGCAATCATACAGTTGTAACCAGGGAACCATTACTGTATTCAGTGTCTACATTATTAATGGTTTTGCAAAAGTTATGCGATGAAAAACATTGCCACACTGTGGCTTAACTATTGTAATACTAAATTCCAGAAGAATACATGACATTTTGTTTTGGAGTCATATTAGGTCTTGCTTATTATACATAGCAATATTGTGTTGATTCTTACATTCAACTCTCTTTTCTGTTCCTTTGTATTAAAGATGCTGTATTGAACTATTGAAGGTGGTGAAGCCAACCAGGGGTGGGTTCTAACTTACCTCGCTGCTGGTTTGCTTCCTCCCACGCCGCATGGCTGCGTCTCATGCACAGTGCTGAAAAATAAAAAAAAATCCCCCCAAAAAGAGCTAAAAACAAGATGGTGACGCATGCGCAGTGCTGGAAACTCAGCTTCTGCGCATGCGCAGAAGAAAAAAAATAAAAAATTCCAAATATATATATATATATATTTTCAAAAAAAAAATCCCCCAAAAAAGATGACGGCGTCCACAGACTGGCACTGACCGAACCAGCTCCATGATGTCACCATGACATCACCAGCGGGTTGCTACCGGTTCGTGCGAACTGGTCCGAACCAGGAGGAACCCACCTCTGAAGCCAACCCCTTGATTCACACACTAGCAACAACTGCTTTGTAAACAAGGACAAATGACAGAAACCTTCAACACCAAAAACAAACAAACAAAATTCCATATGTCTTTTAATTCAATAATAGCAAGTAGAAGAGGCAAAGGGTTATTGTACTGTCATATGGAAAATGTGCCATGTGCAGCTTTGTAGAACTTACATGTGACTTTCTAAGTTTCTGTAATAAAGCTACTTATCTCTACTTGGTGTACAGTATCTGTTGAGAATGCATAGGAAAGCATGGAGGGAAAAGATATTTTTAGAGTTGTCCCAACTACTTGATAGCAACTTCTTAATAGTACTACTTCCAATACTATGAAGAACAACCTATGATTAAATAATTTAATGATGATAATTGATCAGGAGCCCATGTTTTGCTTTGATATGAGATCCAAGTTGCAACCTAGATGGGCTAGTCCACCCTGACAATAAAATACATAACCTACCAATGTAACATAATTTACTACAACCCAGCCAACTTGTTAGACATCCTTGTCTAACCATAATAGAATAGAATAGAATTTTTTATTGGCCAAGTGTGATTGGACACACAAGGAATTTGTCTTGGTGCATATGCTCTCAGTGTACATAAAAGAAAAGATAAGTTCGTCAAGAATCATAAGGTACAACACTTAATGATAGTCCGGGTACAAATAAGCAATCAAATCATAGTAGGAACCAGTCAATATAAATTGTAAGGATACAAGCAACAAAGTTACAGTCATACAGTCATTTGTGGGAGGAGATGGGTGATGGGAACGATGAGAAGATTAATAGTAGTGCAGACTTAGTAAATAGTTTGACAGTGTTGAGGGAATTATTTGTTTAGCAGAGTGATGGCGTTTGGAAAAAAACTGTTCTTGTGTCTAGTTGTTCTGGTGTGCAGTGCTCTATAGCGTCGTTTTGAGGGTAGGAGTTGAAACAGTTTATGTCCAGGATGTGAGGGGCCTGTAAAACATGAATCATAGTATCACAGCACAAAGTTAGAGCCTTTTACTTATATTAGAACATCAAATGCAAGTCTGTAATTTGTCATGATGTCACAAAAATACGTTTTGTCACTTATGGACACATTTGTCCATCTTGCCATTTTTCTTAGTCTTGTACTCTTAATTGTAATCCATTTCTTTGTTTATCATGTATTTTAATGCTCCAAACAGAAAAATGGTAATTTGAATTTTCATCCAAACCAGATTTTACACATCACAACTTGATTCCACATTAACTGTTCTGATACCTTCCAGTGTTACAAAGTCAAGTAATCTATTCTTTGCTCTTGCCTGAACTGTGATTTTAGAGTTGGATTAGCAATGTTTATATTCATTCCTTGAATTAGGCACATCCAGAAATGTGTCTCTTCTTTCTGATTATTCTCTTAAACAATAGGCTCTCTCATTATATTGTGCTACCACAATGTTTCCATGTTAAAAATGCATATTATCTAGAGTCCATTCAACTTCACAGTATCAGGTTATAATCTAATTTTGTTTTTATAAACACTTAATAAAAATAACTGTGACAAATGTGTCCCTGATGTATTCTTTATTCTTCCACACATTTTATCTACACATTCATGTAAAATTACTGTTATTGTTTACTTTATTTCTGGAAGAAATTATACTATAAATTATACTGTTCTAAATTGTTCTAAGAGGAACAAAATATAAAATGCATGCTATATTGTTTCAGTATTAAATGAAGAACAATTAACTGCTGAAATATATAATTATAAAATATTTTTTTCCTTTCTTTCTCTCTTCTTGGTCTCAGCTTTTAGGATAAGTGCACCTGAGGGATCCTTGATGCTTTCTGAGCTTGGTTGTTTTCTTGTAGACATTTCATTACCCAAATTAGGTATCATCATCAATGCTAGTGCACCTATAGCTTATAATACATATTGTCTTTTTCTTATTATAGTTATTTAACTATAGTTTAAACTGTTTCTAATTGGTTTTAATGGTCAAAAGGTTGTGATTTTTAGTTGTATTTTTAAAAATGTACATTGCCCGGAGTAACATGCAAAGAAGGTGGGCAGCCCAGAGGTGGGTTCCTGCCAGTTAGGACCGGTTCTTTAGAACCGGTAGCAGGAATTTTCCCGACTGGACACACCCCTGAACTGGCTCTCTCAGTGGCGCCATAGGCAGCGCCATCTTGTTTTTCCCTTCTGCGCACGCGCAGAAGCTGTTTTTTGCTTCTGTGCATGCGCAGAAGCTGGATTTTCAGCACTGCGCATGTGTGCGTGCATGTGTGCGTGTGTGTGAAGCATGCACATGCCCACGTGGTGCGGGAGGAAGCGAACCGGCAGCGAAGTAAGTTTGAACCCCTGGGACCCTGGGGCAGCCATATAAATTCAATCAATCATATATTTTTTAAAAGTTATATATTAATAGATATTGGGTAGAAATGTGCTGTGTTTACATTATAATAGAATCTTTCTATTGTTGTTGTTTAAATACTGATTGTTTATCATTTCAGATTTCAGAGCTTCACATTGTAAGAGAACCAATGCATGAATTGAAACTTGGTAATCGTATGAAATATTCATTTCTTCTTAGTTCTCCCATAGAGCAAATGATATATATATATATATATATATTAGGTAATTCAGGCTTATTGGAGCATATTTAGAGAAGAGAAATTCAATTCTGTTCAAGGAGTGGTGAAGGATTAGGGTTCAAGGTATTTAGTCTCGGAAAGACAAGTCTGACGGTAAATATAATAAACCACATGAAGGGATATCACACACACACACACACACACACACACACACACACACACACACACACCATTGACTATCATACCAGAAGTCAGAATATGAAATATTGGATTTACTTTAGAATAAGTCAGATTTAAGGTGAATGTTGGGGGGAGGGATCGATTCCTTGTGAGATGGTGCATTTCCCCCCCCCCCACGTAATTGGTTCAGGAAAGGATTGACGGATCATCTTATTGAGGCTTTTTTCATATGAATCATGAATCACTATAGAGGAAGGGGAGAATTAATGGCCTACCATTTTTAGGCCATCACGTCAAACGTTTGCTGGAAACACTTCCACTTATTTGCATTTCTAATCATCACTATAATGTTACCGAAATGTCAGTGATAATGCCAGATCAGGTTGTGATTTGTCCTACTGCTCTTGTAGTTTGATCAGTTTAAAATCACTTGTTTTGTAATACTTTCTTCTGTTTTTTTGGTTAAAGTTTTTGAGCAATTACCGGTAGTCCTTTCATTGAACGGACTCCAAAATCATCAATCATTTCAACATCATCTGTGCTATTAAAAAGTTAAATTTTAGCAGATATTTAACACTGATTAAGTCCAATCAGATGTGACATCTTAAATTATATAATCTCAATGAGTAAACAGATTGGCTGCAATCCAGAGCCTAACGTCTCACTGGGGTTTCTAAATCATAGATTAAAATATCTGAGGATTCAAAATCTATGCTCAGATATTGTTATTGTGATAGGCATGCATTGTTTTAGAAAAAGAATCCCAGTATAAAGTTTACATAAATAAGCCCTCTTTAGCTAAACTAAGATGGGTGGCGGCAGCTTTAATCTACCAGAATTTCAATGGTATCACAGTGCTTTAATCATCTCTCCCTCCCTCCCTCCCTCCCTCCCTTCTCTCCCTCCCTCCCTTCCTCTCCCTCTCTCTCTTTCTCTCTTTCATCTATTATCTATTATCAATCTATATTGACAATTTTATTAATATTCCCCTCTTTCAACCCTCTTTAAGCACAAACGTGTACACTTTCTGAAAATTTCCATGTAAACTAAACAGAATCTTTATTTCTAACTTCAAAATCTGCCAGAGATGTTTGGGTATACAGTAAATAGGTAAGTAGTTAAGTTTTGGTCCTGACACCTTGCAAGAGCACCTGAAATGTGAAGGTAGCAGGGAAAATGTTTGACTAGAATACAATGGTTTTATAATTGTTGTTTTAAAGTCTTTTAGATATTGCACTGTGAATATTGTATACCTGTAACATCTGCTGGACAATATATGCAATATACTGACTAAAAATTACAACCTGGATACTTTAGTAACTTAGTCAGAGTTCACCACCAGTATTGATGGATCCATTCATAGCTGGAAGCTCCGAGAACCAGTAACAATTATGCAGAAGAAGTCTAGCACTAGATGCCAGCTTTCTTGCCAGATAAAATTATTGTGA
The DNA here is from genome assembly GCA_003457575.1 of Thermophis baileyi. NCBI lineage: Eukaryota > Metazoa > Chordata > Lepidosauria > Squamata > Dipsadidae > Thermophis > Thermophis baileyi. Next base: position 73,253 of record QLTV01001721.1, read on the forward strand.
TACCCACCAGATTTATTACCTTTCCTGTTTAGATTGACCTAGGAGTCCTAGTAGACAACCCATTATGGATGGATGGATGGATGGATGGATGGATGGATGGATGGATGGATGGATGGATGGATGAATGAATGGATGGATGGATGGATGGATGGATGCAGTGGTGGGATTCAGCCCAGTAGTGGGTTCTAAAACCCTTTACTACCGGTTCACGCGCGTGCTCATGCGCACGTGTGATGCTTCTGCGCATGCGCAGAAGCGTCCTGGGTGGGTGGGTGGAGCCTCCCTCTGCCACTACCGGATCTAAGAACCGGGCCGAGCCGGGAGCAACTCACTGCTGATTCAGCCAGTTCGGACCAGTTCGGGTGAACCCCTAGCTCCGACGATCAGCTGAGAGCGAACTGGTTCGCTCCGACAATCAGGTGGGCCCGCCCGCCCACCCCTGCGCTATACTGACCTATATTTCCTTTGTTTGAAGCCCAGTTGATAGGCGCGGCAGAGCGGATTGCCACATCTCAGCTGTTTTACTCACTGGGGCTGCAGTAGAATGTAAGTTTTAGAACTATTTTCAAATGCACTGCGAAGCGCACGCTCAACGAACCGGTTGTTACACCAGTTGAATCCCACCACTGGATGGATGGATGGATGGATGGATGGATGGATGGATGGATGGATGGATGGCTTGCACTTCAACCTCTCCAACAGCATTTTCTTTTTTTTCTTTTTTTTTCTTTTTACATTTTTTAAATACACATAAAAATTCCATATCTGTCTGAACAGCATATTGTCTGGGCACAGTCAGTTTTAAGTAGAGATACATCATTAATCATAATAATAATCATAATAGACATATCCAGGGGTGAAATCCAGCAGGTTCTGACAGGTTCTGGAGAACCAGTAGCAGACATTTTGAGTAGTTCAGAGAACCGGCAAATATGACCTCTGGCTAGCCCCAGAGTGGGGTGGGAATGGAGATTTTGCAGTATCCTTCCCCTGCCAGACCCACTAAGCCACACCATGCCCACCAAGCCATGCCTACAGAACCGGTAGTAAAAAAAATTGGATTTCACCACTGGACATATCAATATTAATCACAAATCCAATAGCATTTTCTATTAAGTCCATGAGGCCCCAACCTTGCTGTATATAACATTGAAGGCTTGAATTTTTTCAGTAGTCCCCGGAGTAGAATGACTTGTGGTTTCAATTCTGAAACCGATTAAATAATTGCTATATCTTTTCCTAGTGTGGATTCTTAATTTTGTTTGTTTTTAATGACTGTTATTCTTGCACTTTGAGTTGTGTTCATTATATTGTACCCATCTAGAGTTGCTCTGGTGATTAACATAACTTATGAATTGATTACATAAAATCATATCCAGAGAGAGAGAGAGAGAGAGAAATGAAATCTTCAGGTTGAAAAACACAATGTTCCTTACATCAAATGAAGTTTTTAAGCATCCCAGAAGCATCTCATTGGCCATTGTTGAAAAGAAGGTGTGATGAAACCAGCAGAACTTTTACACTTCCCACAAATTTTGCACACATTCATACAAAAGTATGGATGCTGGTATACTTGCAGAAGTCACACTCACCAAAAAGTATACAGTATGCAAGTAATTGATGGCAGCTTTATGAGTAAGGGAATATGGATGGTAGAAAAGTACACAACACGTTGAACTAATATGGAGTTGCTATTGAAAAAGCCCACAGAGAGAGTCAGTTAAATGAGATCTAATCTAGGTCTGCATCATTGATTATGTATATTTGTAGCCTTGGGCTTTGTCAAAGAAGACAAAAATACGATGCAATTCTCTAAAATGGAATGTATGAAATAATACTATTCTCTAAAGCACTAAGTAGTACATCTTGACTGAGCTTTATATCTGTGAAATTTGATCATCAGGAACATCCAATTTTGCCTCATGGGATGTCTCCACTGAAAAGATTTAATGAGTCACTTTATGTAGTCACTTTTCATTTGCAACAGGCATTTCCGTATGCTTTTCAAAAGCTCCCAAGTTAGCCTTTTTCTCTCTTTGGGCTACATTAGATTTAAATGTAACATTAAGAAAATGGGACTCTGAGACATCTAAACGTAGCCAGCCTTTGATATTAATCTCATGTTCTGCGGTGATCTCTATACCAATTTAGAAAATGAATTTTGCTACAGTGCTTCAATCTAAGCATGTACTTTGACTTCTTGAAATGTTCAGTTGCTTGATGAATTTCTTTTATTAGTAGTATATCAATTTACTGTCCTTTCTCTAGCCTTCTGTGTTACTAAAAATACATTTTTAAAGAGTCAATTTCAGTGTGAAAAGACTTGAATTGAGTTCTCTCTCTCTCTCTCTCTCTCTCTCTCTCTCTCTCTCTCTCTCCCTCCCTCCCTCCCTCCCTCCCTCCCCCCTCTCTGTCCCTCTCCTCCCCCTCTGCCTTCTCTCCTTCTTAAATACCTTGGAGAGCCATTGGCAATTGGAGTTGATAATCCTGGGCCAATAATCTAATTTATTCCAAGGCCGCTTTCTTTGTGGCATAATTAAGCAGTTGTACATCCATAGCAACAGACACATCACTAGAAGCCAAAATCACAAGACTCTGTCCGATTTCCTTTGGCCATGTCAGGTCTGCACATTCATTGGAGAAGTCAGTGATGCTAGGAATGGTTAGTGGAACAAGAAGAGGCAAGCAAAGAACACGCTGGCTTATACTATCAAAACTGATACAAAAGTTGAACATTCAACAACTGAAAGAAGCTGTGGTTGACAACATTTGCCTATAAAGTCACCAAGAGTCAGACATGACTGAATGGTTAAAACAATAACAACATACATACACAGCTTCGTGATAATCAACTCTCATTTGTTGTGGCCTGTTGGCCGCCGGCTCCTCCAGCAGACGAATCAGATGAGGAGGAGGCGTGGGAGTCAGGGTCAGCATCAAGGCAACCTGAGAGCTCCGAGGGGGAAGAGGGAATGGAGCTGTCAGAGAGAGAGACAGAGGTGGAGCCTGGGCCATCCGTCAGCCCTCAGATGGAGAGTCAACAGCCCCCAGGTCTGGAGGTGGCTGATGAGGAAGAGGAGGAACAGCTGAGTCCAGTGCCTGACATGCGGATATGCAGAGGAGAGGAGAGCAGTGGAAATCTGTGGGCCAATCCTTGGGACGGAAGAGCCACTGCTGCTAGCGAAGCCCACCCTAGCTCTGGGGATAAAAGGCAGGGGTCAGAGATGAATAGTTGTGGCAGACAACTATTCATCTCCCTGCCAGACAAACTTGTTACCCTGCTGTGAGAGAGAGACTTTTTGGTGGATCTGCTGGCGCTCCTAATAAAGGAATCATTTACCTACAGAGGGTTTGTCATGTTTGGGGAGCTGGGTCAGAACCTCATTTCATTTATTCTGCTGCCTGTGAATGTGAGTGGAGAAGCATATTATTATAGCCTTTTGATTATTCACTTTTGCAAATCAGTGTCTCAGGGGTGGGTTCTACTTACCTTCCCTACCGGTTCTGATCGCGACGGAAGTGCGCGTCACGTCATGCAAAACACCCAGAAATGACCCTCTGCGCATGCACAGAACCCTTTGTGCATGCGCAGAGGGTTATTTTTAAAGCCACGGCAACCGGAGGACCGGTTCAGGGGCGTGGACCACCAGTCTTTGCTGCCAGTTTGGCGAGCGGTGGTAAATTTTCGCTACCAGTTCTAATGAACCGGTCCGAACCGGCAGCAACCCACCTCTGCAGTGTCTCAACATGTTGTGCACGGCTAACACATGAGCCAGTGAAAAGAACAGTTTTACAATATGTTGCAAAAAAAATATTTGGGCATTAGCATTATTTATAATCAATCATAAACTCTTGCAAAAGAAAACCAAAATGCTGTATACCACACAGAAAATGGAAGTGGTTTTTTTTAAGGACCACAGAAAGAACATGATTAAAAAAGAAAAGAATATCATCAAGTTTGTTGATTAATACCAGTTATAACTATAATCCTGCACTGGGAACTCTAAGCTCAGTGTGACATGCTTCTAAATAGTCATTTAAAAATTACATAGTGGATTTGTAATCCTATACTCGTTTATCTTGCATAAATCCCAGTGAACCTAATCAGGCTTCTCTCTCTTTTTTTAGTAGACTTACGTATAGAATTGCGTTGCTGATCCAGCAATTCTTGTTTCCATCCTTTGGTTGCCTGGAAAGATATATGCTCAAGCAAACTATGCTATTGATTTCTTTTTGAACTTCAGTTATTTTGCTTCTTAATGCGCATGGTAAGCTTCACATAGGCCAGAAATTTAATTAAAACGATTCACACACACACACACACACACACACACACACACACACACACACACACAGAGGAGAGGGGGAGAGGGAGGGTGGGAGGGAGGAGAGAGAGAGAGAGAGAGAGGGAGAGGGAGAGGGAGAGGGAGAGGGAGAGGGAGAGAGGGAGATTGGATGTATACAAAAAATAGAAGTCCTGGGTAGTACATTGTCTTATGACAGTCAATATATTAAGTAAGTACAATTTTTGAGAGATGCTGGAGACCAAATGAAATCCATCATGCAGATATTACTGCATATCCATGTAATATTTTTCAGAAGTATAAATCATATATTTTAAAAGAAAAGAATTATCTGGGTTCTGGATGAACAGAAAGCATTGACTACAGTTATAAATACTCATGTCATTTTTCATTTTTTTTAACCTTATCTCCCCAGCTACCTACTTATTGATCATAGACTTCTATGACCCTCCAGTCTGAACTGTTTCTGAGCAACTTAAATAATAGTCATAGGATCAAAATGGAATACAACAAAAATAAACAATTACAAAAGACAACTGAAGAGTTCTTATTGATTATGGATGTTGATTATTTTCCAGACACAGCATATAAGTAGCAAAATTATGACACCTATTGTAAGATACTATATTTTACTGTATATCTATAAATAATTATGCATTATTTTCTGTGGACTAGGAACCTAATGTCACATTTGGAAAATTGGAAATGGAAAGAATATCTTTACACCTCCAATCCTGACTTTGCAACTTCCCTTAGCCTGGATAAGAGATGAACTAAGCAGCTTAACAAACACATTTTTTTTGATAACCCGAAAAATGTATTAATTTCATCAATGAACTTAAATTACACTGTTGACACTTCCCAAAAGGTCAATAGGATGAAAATTCCAATCTACTCCATCTGATGGGTACCTTTATGTCATCAACATAACATCTGTGAAGTGCTTGGATGGAGGGATGAAGGGATGAGTCACAAGGCTGCAAAAATATGTCTTTCCCCCATCCCCTCCAGAAATGTAGGATCATTTGTTTGTCAATCTTAAGACAACCACATTTCTTGTGAAAAATTGGAATTGCTTGTAATCATCCAAGCATAAGAAACAGAATAACTCAAACCTTTCTACCATGGTCATATTTTTTCTTATTCCAGGTAAACGATTAGTGAGATAACAAGGAAATGCCAACCTTAGGCTTTCATTTTATTTATATATTTAAAGAAGTTTTCATAATTGCAGGCAGAGAAGAGGAAGTTAGCAAAAGGTTTGCAAACATTGTATGCATGTCTTTAGGCTTTAATCTAGCATTAGCTTTCTAAGCACTATGAAATTTGAAATTTCTAATGCAGAACACACATAAAGTTAAATTAGAATCCCATGTAATCTTCACTTTTTATCCAATTTTGCCTCCTGCATCCATTTAGTCTGAGGAATGGCTTGTACACAGAGAATATTTTTGTCCATTCAGACTTTGGTTTATTCATCCCAGTTTAAACTTGCAAAACAACAAGTACTTGTGTATGTATATATTTATGCACAAGTACACTTACTCAGACAAGCTTTTGTCCCCAATGGCTATCATAGGTACATATGCCTCCACAACATCAGTTCAGTTCTTCAGCAGTGGTACAACTCCAGAAACTATTTTCTTCCCTTTTCTTCCTTTCCCATTTATACAATCCATTTGTGCATTTATTTAAGGAACATATGGGTTGCTTTTCCATTAAAAATAACTAACACAATGGACAGAGCTAAGAATTAAAAGAAAACTTGAGAGAAAACAATCATGCTGATTGAGAACTTGTCATGGGAATTAAGTTATGAGGATGAAATAGACAATAGATGATTAGTATAATTTTGTAATAATGATTTTCTGCATCCAACATAAACATCATGGTTGGGGTTTGGTCAAGCTTAACAAATGCCAGCAAGACATCATAATTAAAAAGATTGTTTGTTTCATTTGTATCTTTATTTCTTTCTGAGGTGTGGCATTCTATTCATGTACAGTATATGTTTCATTCATTATGGCCAGTATAGCTAAAAAGAAAAAGAAGAGAAGAGAAGACACAAGTCTGGCAAGAGCCATCCTGGTCAAATGGTTGTCCAATCTATTTTTGAAAACCTCCAGTGATGGAGCACCTACAACCCTGGGAGGCAAGCATTGATTAATTGCTCTGTCAGAAAATTTCTCCTTACATCTACCCATTACTTCTACTCTGGTGCCTAAGAGAATAAGTCAATCCCTCTTTTCTGTGACAGCCCCTCATGTATTCAAAGATAGTTATCATGTCCCTTCTAATCCTTCTCTTTGAGAGGCTAGACATACCTCACTCCCTCAACTGTTCATCCTACGATTTAGCCTCCAGACCCCTTATCATCTTTGTATTTCTTCTCTGCACACTTTCCATGGTTACAGTTACAAGCATAACGATTGATACAGAGGAATCCGATCAGTGGATGCTTTTATGCTTCTTCTTTACTATATGCAGCAAAGCAATTTATAATATATAGTTACATCAAGTTATATCGTCTTCTACTTGGTGTTGGGTTTCTTCTTATGTCTCTCTTCCAGAGACTATTCTCACCTCACCTTACTCTTAAATGTTTAACTTCCTGCCATTTCATTCTTTCTCTCTCCTCTATTTGTGGTATTCTCAAGAGAAAGTAAAAGAAAAGAATGTACTGGAAATATAAATGAGTGTGTTCCATACTGCTTGTATCTTTTTCTTTAATCCATTCTGCCAATCATCCTCTGTGTCTCCTCAATCAATGGGTGAATCTCTTCTGTCTAGTCCTTCCCTGAGACTAGGAGCTTCATCAAAGACTCTGATCGTGAGTCCACAATTAGCTACTCCATCCTCTTATGGGTCCAGTCACTCACTTCTAAAATAGTCTTTGTATCTTGAGTTTTCTCCTCATTTTGTCTCCTAGTTTCTCCCATTGTTTTCTCTTGTCTCCTTCTCTCTCTCTCCAATTTTAGGTTAGACCACCAGCATGTTCTAGCAACTCAGAGGGTGGGATTGGTCCCCAACTCCTACAGTATACAAAAGGCTGGACCAATGTGAATGTGGATCTACATCTGTCCCACAACAATCCTGGCTAGTAGCTAAGTCAATTCATCAGTCTGCATGAAATTACACCTACATTTCAAGGCTGGAATTGAGTTTCCTCTCCCTTTTTCCTCTCCCCTTTTTGCTGACATACATGCCAGCCCAACAGCAGCCATACCAGGACACTAAAAAACAGATTACACATAGAAGCTGTGGATTATCCTTTTCAATATTTTGAAACCCTTCAATTGCCCCCTGTCTCCTCCTCTTCTCATGCATTTATTTTTCTTGTTCACCTCAAACAATGTTGAGCTCATAAAAGAGTTTGTGATATATTCAATCTTAGTTATTTTTATATCAAAATATGACTTACCTATCCGTAGGATTGGCTTTTTTTAAAGATTTTGGCTAGTGGTTAGAGTGCAGTACTGCAGGCTACTTCAGCTGACTGCTAGCTGCAGTTCAGTGGTTCAAATCTCACCGGCTCAAGGTTGACTCAGCCTTCCATCCTTCCGAGGTGGGTAAAATGAGGACCCAGATTGTTGGGGGCAATATGCTGACTCTGTGAACTGCTTAGAGAGGGCTGTAAAGCACTATAAAGCGGTATATAAGTCTAAGTGCTATTGCTATTGCTATTGCTAGTAGGAGGAAAGCTTAGAACCCCTGCTGTTTTCTCAATTTGAATAATGTAATCTGGTCTGTATGAAAGCTGAAGATACATCCATTATCCATATTAAATAGCCTCCCTTGAAACTTAGGAAATGAGTTATACATACAGGAAAGTGTACTCCCCATAATAAATCAGTGAATAATAAAGATCTAAAGATGAATTCTGGTTTCTGTTGTAACCTATGGTTATTTGGAATAAAGTTCATATAAAAATGTTAAGTACTTTCATCTTCAGTAGCAGTGTCAATACTTTAGCATTTTAGTTTGAGAGGGTGAGGGTTGTTGGGCCAAAGAACATGAAGTGTCACAGAGTCAGCCAACTGTATCATAAATAATACAATTAAGACTAAATGTGTATTTGCTCAGAAGTTCAATTTGGTACTCCTATGAGACAGGATGGATTAAAAAAAGCAACATGAATATCTTACCCTAGGCGTTCTAATAATGGGTCCAGATTTGTTCTTTTTCAACTCCTAATTACTTCTCAAGTAGCTTTTTCTGTATTTCCTGACTGTGTTAAACAATGTTGAGATTCAGTCTGCGATGTACAGTATGTGTGAAGTTATGCTCTATATCCCTCCTCTGCCCATGCCTGAGTTGCTATTAGATTTCACAACAGGTTCAATTCTTAATCATGCTTGGGGGATTTGGAATCTGTAACAGAGATATTAATTCATTTGCAAATCTCAATTCTCCAAAAAAAATTAACAGCCTTTTCAGGAATTTGCTTGCTTGACAAAAGGCCCTCACAGTTTTTATGGCAAACAAGAATGGAGTCACATAGATAGAGAAGATTTTATCACTGAAATACAAAAGATCACAGGTCTACATTGCAGGTTTTAAATTGTATGAGTTTGTTGTCACATTTACAGATCAAAAAATTCTTGGCATTCATTTGATGGCTTTGGAAGGCACCTGATCTATATTGGCCTAATAGTGGTCTTTAATAGTACTGAAGTTTCTAGATATTTCTTCAAAGACAGCCTCAAGGTTATCACAATGTAAGTTACAAAGCCAGGCTACCTATGTTAATAATTGTTAATAGGGCTGTGTCAGATGTCTAGTTAGGGTTTTAAGAAACTTTCTGCTTCCTGCTCTTTCCTCTTTGAAAGTAAAGTTAGAAATTCTTTTTTTTTTCTTTTCAAAATTCATTGGCATGTCTAGTTACAAACTTAAAAATCTTAGGGTAAAATTTAGTACTCCAAAAAGATTAAGGTCGTTTTATAAATATGGAGCTAACTCCAGTGTATTCAACTTTGCAATTCTTCTCTTTTCCTGAAGGGCACAGTTAGTCAGGTGTTTTTTTTACTGTAAATCACTCCTCCCAATAAACACACAAAAGTAATTTTAAGTGTTTTAATCACTCTCATTCTGCTTTCCTTAATGAGCCCTTTCAATTGATGTGCATGTACATTTCGGTCCATCAATTCTCACATTTAGTTCAAAGCACAACTACCTAATAATGCATTACTGTGACAATGGAGAATGTTCAATAGAGAGCGCAGGATGGGGATGAAGATAATTAAAATATTTAAATGGTTTCCTCCTTCACTTTTTTTTAAAATAACAAATTAAATGTAGCTAGGTTTCCTGACCAACAGGAAAAGAACCAGGAGAGAACAAGAAACAAAGCTGATGAGCCAATAAAAATGAGAAATCCTTAGGACAGAAGGAAAATAACCACCACTTGGAGAGGATGATGATGATGATGATGATTAATTATCTCTTTTATTCATTAAACATGAAACTCAGTCAACTGAACATTTAAAAAAGTGTCACAAATACCACTGACTGGTGCTAATGGTTGATACGGGTTGCTGCCAGCGTCCTAGGTATTAACCAAGTATCGTCTTAAAATATATGATGTTCCAAGTAACGCAGTCTTTTGCAGTTCCGCTGGTGTTATTGCAGGAAGCTGCAATTTCTTGATGTGTTTTGTGAAATTCTTGGACATGGTACCAAGTGCCCCGATGACAATGGGTATCACTGTTACATGTTTCATCCATAGCCTTGCGATGGCCAGGTCGATAATAATAATAATTATAATAATAATTATTTATTTATTTTCATAAATATGAACATAGTAAATGGGTATGGAAAAAAAATGGAGACAGTAGGACAGGGAACGGTAGGCACGCTGGTGCGCTTATGCATGTCCCTTACAGACCTCTTAGGAATGGGGTGAGGTCAACAGTTGACAGTCTAAGGTTAAAGTTATGGGGGTTTGGGGATGTAACAACAGAGTCAGGTAGTGCATTCCAGGCATTGACCACTCTGTTACTGAAGTCGTATTTTTTGCAATCAAGTTTGGAGTGGTTTATCTTGAGTATGTATCTATTGTGTGCTCGTGTATTATTGCGGTTGAAGCTGAAGTCATTAACAGGTAGTATGTTGTAGCAGATAATTTTGTGTGCTAGGATAGGAAAGCAGAGGAGAAGAATATGTGAAAACAAATCAATGAAGCAGAGAAAATTAATAGGACAGCATAGAAAACGATTCCTAGAAAAAGAAAATAGTGCTAAAATGTGAAAAGAACAGAAAAGAAATACAAGAGATGAAAAACTTGGTCATAGTGCAGATAACAATTGCCTGTTGAGGTATTAGATGAGGAAAGATAGGCTACTTACTATTCAACCACTCATCATTATTGCCTTGAGCAGCAGAACTGATTGGACATTCTCTGACAGACATAGATAGTGATCATGAGGGTGGAACATAGGACCTGGTGATGTTTCTTATCGAGGATGCTAAAAATTAGGAAACAGAATAGATTTTTTTTGCTATTTCTACTATTTCAGTTTGGTAATGTTTTAATGTGACACTCATTTAAAGATTTATTTGGGTTAAGCTATCTGGTATTAAAAATGGCTTTAGCAATAGTTGTTGCAATGCCCCTGCTATTTATTTCTCTTAACATCATAGTTATGGTTAAGAATTCTCATTTATCTACATGATTTGTTTCTGTCCTAGTAACTAAAATCTTGAAGTTTCCATATAATTGCTTCCAGGAAAATTGGTGTTTCATTTTATGTTTTTGCTTATTTTCTGAGTGGGTATATCCTCAGTAATACTTCATTTTTAACAACTGTACATGATTTTATTGTGCAACTTTGACCAGCTTTAAGATGGGCAGAGGCAATATATTTTCTACATCAGTGCCCCAAATTGTAAGACTATCTTAAGCAGTTCCCTACATCTTAAGACTAACTCAAGCAAGAAATTATGATTGATGCCTTGAATTCTCCCAAATGTTGTTTCTATTACATACTCAACAAAAGCATTCCCTACTGTGTAATTAAATAAAGAATTGCATATATAGAAAGATAATTATATGTATTTAAATGAAAGAATTAAATACAGACCAAATTCTAAAACTCTGTTCCCTTTTCTTAATATTACAAATTTCTTTGGCAACAATGTGACTTTAATAATGGCATGAATCCAATTTTCTTTCATATTTTCTTTCACTTCCAGCCTGTATAAATTTTAACAGATTATTAATTTCTGTTAATAAAACAGATTTCTTTTTTCTTTTGGCTATATCCCTTATCAAATTTTTTTCAGCCAAGAAAACAACTAATGATAAAAAAAGTTTATCCTTGTTACTGAAAGCTTGCAATAATCATATGACAAGTAAAAGTCCATGAGAATGGCTTTTTTAAAATTTCCATCTATATACAGAAATATTTATTATGCATGTTAAAGTAATTGTTTTCCTGTACAGGTGATATTTCCTCATGTGATTGCTTCATATCATCCATGAAGGAACAGATTACATTTCCCATGTTAACTTTTCATGAATCACTAGTGACAGTTGTATTGTTTAACAATTACCTATTGGCAGAAACCAAAAGTTGAAACAATATGTGTTAGAAAGTCCCCAGACTGCTTGAACGTGTTGTCAGATTCTACCCAGATCAGCTCAACCCAATCATTCAATGTGAATGGAAATGCTTAATGTAGACCAAAAACAGTGTTTGGCCCTTATGGAGATAGTGGGCAGATTACTCGGCTACCTCAGCTGTGATGCTTGACAGTGTTACCATAACAACATCCAAGTTGCTCAAAGCTAAATGTTTTTTAGCTTGAAGAACCAAAGAGTAATGGTGCAGAACTAAATAAAACCACTGCTTGCAATGGCTAAGGAACATAGAAAATCTTGCTATGCTTGTGGCAAAAATTTAGAAACTAGAGGACAGACGGGGGAGAAGGACATCTAGAAAAGTTATACATAATAAAACGATATTTTGTTCAGTTATATAATGCTAAAGCGTGATGTAAAATGTTTCCCCAGGCAAAGAACATGCTTGGTCTTTTTGTGGCTTGCTATGAGCCACAATCTTAAAAGTGCTTTCATACAGGGCCAGAACAGGAACTTAATTTCTCTCTCTCTCTCTCTCTCTCTCTCTCTCTCTCTCTCTCTCTCTCTCTCTCTCTCCTCTCCATCTCTCTCTCTCCCTTCTTCTTCTCCTTCTCCTCCTCCTCCTCCTTCTCCTCCTCCTCCTTCTCTCTTCTTCTTCTTCTTCTTCTTCTTCTTCTTCTTCTTCTTCTTCTTCTTCTTCTTCTTCCCTCCCTCCCTCAGATTTTATATAAGATAAAGAAATGTACAGATATAGAAACATAAAAATAAAAAATGAGAAAGCTTGTTAGAGAAAGCTGAAAAATCTATGAATCAGGAAAAAATATAGATGGCAGAATGGAGCGATGAATTGGACTTGCTTAAGAAAATTTATGGACTTCTTGAACAACAAATGCTGTGGAGATACCTACAACATAGATCTATGGCTTTGGGGAATGAAATGAGATTATATGGAAACACCTTAGTTATAATTTTAAGGAAAAGTTTTATTATTAAGAATCAATCAAGGATATTTGATCCTGGATGGACCAGAGACAATGACTGTAGTGGTAAAAGATGACATTGAAGCCATTGCAGACTTTTTGAGAGTAAAACACAATAATGGATTGTTAACAGAGGATTTTGAAGTTAGTTTCTGTTGTTGGGCTTACCTATTAACTGTTTCTTTTTATAGTAGATAGATGATAGGTCAAATTGTTTGGGTAGAGTTGTAGAAGCTTATACATTGTACCCCTGTTTTGCAAGGGGGAAGAACTATTAATGTGGTAATATATTTATCAGTATTCAACTAGGGAGGATAATATACAGGTATTTTCTTTTTTTAATGCACCTATTTTTGCTTTTGTTTTGTTTTGTTTTGTTCTTTGTTGCAAGTTTGTATTTTAACTCTTCAGTAAAAAATAATTGAAACAAAAGAAAAAAAAGTGATCCTAAAGAATAAAAGAAAGGGTGAAAGACAACAAAAGAGAAAGGAAAATGAAAAGAAAGATATCTAAAAAGGCATATTCTAATCCTCTCTGTAGCAGTTACCAACATGAAAAGTATTATTTCCATCTCTCATGGTTCCCTTCTTCTCATAAACAGCCTTTTTAATCAATAAATCCCAAGATCACCATTTTATTTTTATCTATTTTCAGCAAAAAGTCCAAGAAGGGTTTCCAGTCTTTTATAAAAAGTAATTGCTGTTCTCTCTTAATAAAACAAGTAAATTTAACCATTTCTACAAGCTCTACCATCTCCACAATCCATTTCTTCATTATGGATATTTCTGTTTTCTTCCATGTTTGTGCATTTAATGGTCACAATGTGTGATTTCATTTCTTTTCATTTTGGCATTTAACTAAATCTGCATAAAACTACTTTCATGTAATTCATATTTATAATACCGGTAGTTGAAACTATTATTGGGGAACAACTTTAAAATCTCTAGAAATCATACTCTTTCATCTCATGCTCCAGCCCTTATCTACAAGCAAATCTGTAAAACATCAACTTTTCAATCTGTGTATCAGCAAAAAGTTCATAAAGGATTGCCAGAACATTGCAAACAAACAAAAAAAAAAAAAAAACACCTTATTTTAACTTTGTTCACATAAACCAATTTTATATTTCTTCCTTTTACTTCTAACCATTATAATCATTAATTCAATCAAATATTATTGTAGGATTTGTTTCTCGTCAATTCTTCTTTATTTATCGCACAGATTTCTTCAAGGCTTTAACAAGCTTCTTTTTTAGATCCAATAACAAAATATTTTTCAGGTCATTATTTTGGTTTATTATGGTATATATTGCATGTTTTTAATTTGTAATACTTCAGTCAAGGGTTGTTGGTTTTTTTTGTACACCCAATAAAGCATCATTTTCCAAATCATTCACTTGGCTTGCCATTTGTAGGTCCATATTTTGTACTTTTTCTGTCTTGTAAGATAAAATGTGTTTTACATCTCTCATTCCTTAGAGAACTTTCAAAATTCTTAGATCAAAATCTTATTTAACTTTGTTCTAAAGCTTATAATTAATTTTGTTCAGAGTTGAAGATAAACTCAACCAATGCACACTTTTTAAACTTGACATTCCAAAATTCTTTAATAGAATACTTACTAGGCAATTTCCAAACAGGATTAGAAAGTGAGATTTGCATATTTAATGCCCTTTAAAAGATCAAGATCAAGATGGCTGATCCTATTGCCTGTTAGGGCTCAGACCTACAGAAAACAACTGTCCTACAGTATTCTCATGAGGAGAAACCATGTGAAGCAGATCTAAGCAATCTCCTACCCTCTCCTTATTTAGAGGTGTTCTAAGGAATTGGTAAAACCAGTTCCTTAGTCTTTGCAGTGGTCATCAGCTCTGCTTTCACAGAATTCTTTCTTCAATTTGTCATACACCCCAGAAGCCAAAACTTTAACCTTAGACTGTTTACTGTCGACCTCACCCCATTCCTAAGAGGTCCTTAAGGGGGGTGCATAAGCGCACCAGCGTGCCTACCGTCCTTGTCCTAATATTCCCTTTTATTCGTATCCATTTCTTGTATTCATGTTTATACTTATATCTGTTATCTAATACATGCTTGACAAAATAAAATAAACAAAAAAATATCTTTTTTCTCAGAACTGAAATTTTTTCCCCTTAAACTTCTCCCTTAGCAGTCCAATAATTCCTTCCTGTTTTTCATGGCTAGGTCTACATTCTTTTATAACTTGGTAAGGTCAGAGATCCATGTCTAGTGAAGCATAAATGGCTGATCAATAACTATGTCACTTTCTCTCTATTTCCTATAGCCTTGTTGGCAGACTTTTGTATCTTTGTGCAGGTATTTAAAGGACTGATACATCTTCTTCCAGGAAGTTCCAATGGTAAATAAGGGTTAATCTGCCTTTCCTTCTCTTAGAATTATTACAAGTTTGCTAGATCTCCAACTTATGGTTCCATACTTGCCTTGATTGTCAATAGGAAATCCACCCCTGAAATGGAGCCCTAATTATCCCACCATAGCATTTTTGCTTGTATTTCCTACATCCCTAATGTGACTCTTGAATTATTATTTATTATTTTATTTTTATTTGTTAAACTTGTATGTTACTCATCTTGCCTGAGGCAACTCTAGGTGGCTTACAGAATTCCCCTTGGATATTACTTATAGAGTATTTTTTTTTTAATTATTGGTTTCTTCAGTCATGCTGTTCAAATTGTTATGCTTAAAATTTCCAGGATGCTTTCATTCAGGCACTGATGAAATCATAATCTGCTTAATATCTTCAAGCTATATGAACTATATGGAGGCACAGTGGCTAAGTGGCTTAATAATGCTGGAGCACCTATCACTCACCTCAGCTTCTATCCACCTGTTTGAAAGCATCTTCTATGCAAACAGATAGATAAATACCACTTTGGTGGGGAGACAAGCTGGTGCTCTGTGTAGGCAGTCAGATCCCTGACGGCTCTGAACCTACCCAGTTGTGGCACCCATTTGGAAGGCAGTTCTGGGAAGGGAAGGAACATTGAGTGATGCTGCACGAAGAGCTGCTCATCTTTCTCTCTGGTGTGAAGCCGGCTCGCCCTCCTGGGGCACACCTTGGGAAGTGCACAAGCATTACCTATAACTGGGCTGGTATCTTGGCAAGCCAAACTACTACTCTGCAATAGCATTGTGGTCTCCTGGCTACTGTAACAATGCCATGTGCTACTAATACTATTGCTAATAATATGAACTGTGTAACCCAAGACCAAGATAGGCTATTCTGAGACACACTGTTTTAAGACATATTAGCAGAGAGGACACAATAGTATCCCTTACCCCCAATTCTATGTGTGGAACTAGCTTCTGAATCTTAATTAAATACTATTAACAAGACTTTTTCCACTGCCTTTGCAGTAGATTGTTTTGTCATTACATTTCTGTCTAACAACATAAATGAATGGCTGGAGGCTTAAAAGGAACTGCTGAGCCCTATATTGAAACTCTGCTGAATCTGTTTTAAGGGCAGTTGCCAAGCTATGCTTAATTTGGGCTATCTCTACAACAGAATTCAACTTATGAAGCATAATCAAATTTATGCACAGGTTAATTAAAAAGTCTATGTACTGTAGATGTCATGGCCCCAATAATAGCACAATATATAAACAATTCCTTCCACTAGATGTGGTGTGCTTTATCAGTGGAAGTTTACCTGTGCAGAAGTTGTACTATGACTATAATCATGGTATATCAGAATAGTTGGCTTTCTTGAGGAAAGCAAGCTTTCCTGAAAGGTTCTCTGACTTAGGTTTATATTAAAGTGCAATTACAGTTTACAGTTACAGTCTAGAGGGGACATGATAGCACTATTCCAGTATTTGAGAGTTGCCACAAAGAGGACGGGGTCAACTTATTTTTCAAAGCAGCAGAGGGCAGGACAAGAAACTATGGATGGAAACTAATCGAGGAGAGAAGCAACCTGGAGTTAAGGAGAATTTTCCTAACAGTGAGGACAATTAACCAGTTGCCATGAGAAGTTGTGGGTGTTTCATCACTGGAGGTTTTAAGAAGAGACTGGACAGTCACTTGTCTGAAATGGTACAGGGTCTCCTGCTTGAGCAGAGGGTTGGACTAGAAGATCTGGAAGGGCTCTTCCAGCTCTATACTGATTGATTGATTTCTCTCTCTCTCTCTCTCTCTCTCTCTCTCCCTCTCTCTCTCTGTGTGTGTGTGTCTATCTATCTATCTATCTATCTATCTATCTATCTATCTATCTATCTATCTATCTATCTATCTATCTATCTATCTATCTATCTTTTATGTCAGATGTTCTCTATCTCTCTCTCTATCTATATATCTATCTCTTTATCTATATTTATCTTTCTCTCTTCTATTTCCTTCTCT
>QLTV01001721.1:127132-138688 GCA_003457575.1 Thermophis baileyi
TTCTCATCGTTCCCATCACCCATCTCCTCCCACAAATGACTGTATGACTGTAACTTTGTTGCTTGTATCCTTACAATTCATATTGACTGGTTCCTACTATGATTTGATTGCTTATTTGTACCCGGACTGTCATTAAGTGTTGTACCTTATGATTCTTGACAAATGTATCCTTTCTTTTATGTACACTGAGAGCATATGCACCAAGACAAATTCCTTGTGTGTCCAATCACACTTGGCCAATACAAAATTCTATTCTATTCTATTCTATAAAAGAACCAGGGAACAAACCTACTATAACACATAACAGACATATTCATGTGGGTACATATCTTACCAACCCAGAGTTCAAGGGGGGAAGAAGAAGACTCACTTGAAAGATAGCAGAAAGTAGGGCAAAGATGGCACCTCTTAGCAATAGCAATAGCAATAGCAATAGCAGTTAGACTTATATACTGCTTCATAGTGCTGTACAGCCCTCTCTAAGCGGGTCACAGAGTCAGCATATGGCCCCCAATCTGGGTCCTCATTTTACCCACCTCGGAAGGATGGAAGGCTGAGTCAACCTTGAGCCTGGTGAGATTTGAACCGCCGAACTACAGCTAGCAGTCAGCTGAAGTAGCCTGCAGTACTGCACTCTAACCACTGTGCCACCTCGGCTCTTCGGCTCTTGAGTGCCATCAGATGGTATTGTTGCATGCCAAATTTGCATACCCACTCATGATGCCCATTCTCACAGATCTTACAGAGGGCAGAAACAATGGCAGACAGGCGGACCTTCGGGCACGCAGAAACAGGTAGTCCTCAACTTATAACCATTCATTTAGTGACTGTTCAAAGTTACAACGGCACTGAAAAAAAAGGTGCTTATGACCGTTTTTCATACTTACAACAGTTCTAGCACCCCCATGATCATGTGATCAAAATTTGGACGCTTAGCAACCAGCATGTATTTATGACGGTTGCAGAATCCCAGGTCATGTGATCATGTTTTGCAACCTTCTGACAAGCAGTGAAATGGGGAAGGCAGACTTGCTTAACAATTGCGTTACTAACTTAACAACTGCAGTGATTCACTTTACAACTGTGTCATAAAATGTGGCAAAATTCACTTAACAACTGTTTCACTTAGCAACAGATATTTTGGGCTCAATTGTGGCTGTAACTTGAAGGCTAACTGTATATTCAATACCGAAAAAATATTTCCTGCGTATGTAAAAAAGAACAATTTAATTTTAACTAAGCAAAAAGGTTCAGCTCCTTGTCTGCTGGTTTTCCACCTGCAGTGAGTACATGCAATATTTTTTTTTAACTGAAAGGAATAAAGATTGTTATCTTAATTATTCTATTTCTGCAGCATGATGTAGTGCCATTCTCTGTAAAAATTCTCGTTTATTCTGTATATACAATTGCCAATGCTGGTTGTACAGAGGGATGTTATAATAATAATATTAATAATTGTAGTGGAAATTGTAACAAATATAATTACACATATCTTCATTTACAGGTATCAAAATAACTAGCGTTATGATTTTTGAGGCCAATTATGCTGCCCTCTTTCGATAATTGGGTTGCTCGGTTGGAAAAGAGACAAAAAAAATATAAAAGAAAAGACTAGTATAAAATACAGATTTTGTTACAATAATAGAAGTAATAATTATATGATCATCATTCAAAAAAAGATAGCAGCTATTGGCTAAGTCTATAATGAAGGTTGAAGTTGGAAAGAAAGTGAGACGGGGAAATTAGGTAATAAAGCAGTAGGAAGATAAGACAGGTCACAGACCAAAATCTAAATAATTTCATCTTCAGAGCTATGTATAATAACTTACATAACAAAGGAGAAGAAGACACAGGCTGAGACCTAGAGAAATTGACTCCAGGTATTTCCTTTTTCTAAACAAACAGTCAGATTCTACAACCTTTTTGCTCTAATATGAGAAGGACTTTGCTGCTCTTTTGTTTGTCTCTTTTTTAAAATCACAGAAGTCAAATTATATGGATTGTTCCTTCTAAATTATATAAAAATAAAATCATCCTATATTTTAAAATACTGTGCATCGATTTAAAATACAGGTAGTCCTTGACTTACGATCACAATTGAGCCCAGAATTTATGTTGCTAAGTGAGAAATTTGTTAAGTGAGTCTTGCCCCAATGAACGACTTTTCTTGCCACATTTGATAAGTGAATCACTGCAGTTGTTAAGTTGGTAACACAGTTGTTAAGTGAATCTGGCTTCCCCCATTGACTTTGAAGGTTGCAAAAGGGGATCACGTGACCCCGGGATACTGCAACTGTCATGAATACAAGTCAGTTGCCAAGCATCTGAATTTTGATCACATGACCATGGGGATGCTGCAACAGTCATGAGCGTGAAAAATGGTCATAAATCACTTTTTTCAGTGCCATTGTAACTTCGAACAATCACTAAACGAACTGTTGTAAGTCGAGGATTACCTGTATAGTGAGGAGCAGAGAATGTAGAATTTCTGAAAAATGTATTTCTCTCATTTGGAATGAACGACAGAAACTTTGGGAGACATGAAATATGTGTATGCAATATCCATATGCTGTATTTATATTGCAACTGTTATTTTTTCAGGTATAATTAAATGTATGTTCTACCCAATGCCAAGCATTTTAAGACCCTCCGAATGATGAGGAACAGATCCAGTAATTAACAATTTTCAGGTCTTTCTCTTACACAGGACACTATGTCTACAGTGGAAGCTTTTGAAGACCATCATATAAACCAGGATTGGCAATGAAAACTTCTCTACTACCATGACACATGGAAGTCTTCAAATGGGATGTGATAAACCACACATTGATTTAATTAAAAACTAGTACTTGGAAGATTGCAAAATATCAGAAAATGATGGTGTTCCTGCCTTAAGTCTTGACTTTGGTTGGGAACACCTCGATCTTCTTTTGGCAAGATTTGAACACTACTTGAACACTGGGTTCTATCTAACAAAATGAAATTCATTGTAGAGAAAACTAAGGTTTTACATTTAAGCAAGAAAACCCAAATGTACAGATTAGGTGAAACCTGGCTCAGTAGCAGTAACTGTGAGAGGGACCTTGGAGTCCTAGTGGACAATCACTTAAACATGAGCCAGCAGTGTTCAGCAGCTGCCAAAAAAAGCCAATGCAATCCTAGGTTGCATTAACAGAGGGATAGAATCAAGATCATGTGAAGTATTAGTACCGCTTTATAAAGCCTTAATAAGATCATACTTGGAATACTACATTCAGTTTTGGTCACCATATTATAAAAGAGATGTAGAAACCCTGGAAAAAGTGCAGAAAAGAGCAACAATGATGATTAGGGAGCTGGAGGTCAAAACATACGAAGAACGGCAACCTAGATTTTAGAAATTTCCTAATAGTGAGAACAATTAACCAGTGGAATAGTTTGCCTTCAGAAGTTGTGGGTGCTCTATCAGTGGATGGTTTTAAGAAGAGACTAGACAGCTAATTGTCTGAAATGGTATAGAGCAGGGGTGTCAAACTCGTAGCCCACGGGCCGGATGCGTCATGCACTGACCATGCCCATGCCCGGTTTAGCAACGGGGAAAAAAGTCGTGATACGTCACGTGACGATGCCGTGACTATGTGAGTTTGACACCCCTGGTATAGAGTCTTCTGCTTGAGCAGGGGGTTGGACTAGAAGGCCTCCAAGGTCCCCTCCAACTCTGTTATTCTGTTATTATGTTTTCTCAAGCTGAGAATCATTCTGGTGGTAGATCAAAAATCAATCCAAGGAATAAATGTTTATAACTAAGAAGCAGGCACTGAAAAAAGTGACTTATGACCATATTTCACACTTATGACCATTGCAGCATTGTCATTGTCATTTGATCAAAATTCAGACACTTGGCAACTAACTCATATTTATGATGGTTGCAGTGTCTCAGGGTCATGTTATCTCCTTTTGCGACCTTCTGACAAGCAAAGTCAATGGGGAAGTCAGATTCACTTAACAACCATGTTGCTAATTTAACAACTGCAGTGATTCACTTAACAAATATAGCAAGAAAGGTCATAAAATGGGGCAAAACTCACTTAACAAATTTCTCACTTAGCAACATAAATTTTGGACTCAGTTGTGGTTGTAAGTCGATGGCTACTTGTATACTTGTACTTAAGAATTGTATTGCGTAGCTTGTGAGTGATATCAGGAAACTGCAATAACTGTGCAGTAAATAAACCTGACTGATTGATAGCCCTTCCAGAAGAAAGAGAAAGAATTGCACTCCACTACATATTCAGAATGTTGTTGTTGTTGTTTTTTACCAGTAGCTATGACTAGGTAAAAAGGGAAGGAAGACAGAAGATTCACCAATCGCTACGAATGAAATTCCCTTACATTAAATTGTGGGAGGAAGCAACACTACTGTACCAGAGGTGGGTTCCTCCCAGTTCGGACCGGTTTGCCCGAACCGGTAGCAACCCGCTGGTGATGTCACAATGACATCACGGATCCGGTTCGGTCGGTGTCGGTCCGTGTACGCCGCCATCTTTTTTAAAAAAAAATTTGGATTATTTTTTTTTAATTTTTTTCTGGGTTTTTTTTCTTCTGCGCATGCGCAGAAGCCGAGTTTCTGGCACTGTGCATGCATCGCCATCTTGTTTTTGGCTTTTTTTGGGGGGGGGATTTTTTAATTTTTTTTTTGCATTGCGCATGCGCACCCATGAGGCGTGGCCACGCGGCGCGGGAGGAAGCGAACCGGCAGCGAGGTAAGTTAGAACCCACCCCTGTACTGTACATGTTGCTGGGCTATGTTAATGATAAGTTGTGTTGGCTATGCAATTAAATCAGTATACTCTCCTGTCAACTCGAAGATGGAAGGAAAGCTAATACATTGCTAAATTTCCTTTCAGGTTCTGTTGAGATCTATAATTTTGTCTTAAAACCATTCTCAGAGACAAAAAAGTATAGTTTCTTCCTGAGTTACTAATATACGCTAGAGCAGGCAAAAATAGCACCAAAGCTTTACAGATTAGTTTAACATAGCCTAGGATTCACACAATCAAGCCATTGACACATCTCTTCATTGAGACTTGTAATTGCATACCAAATCTTTACAAAGGACACAGTGGGGTGGCTAAGAAGGAAACTAAGCCTTCTTCCTCAGATGAAATAATATCAGCATACTTCCTATATTTACACTGTTCTTAATCTATTTTCCAATTTATATTTGACAGATATTTATGAATGGATAAATATGATAGCAATGTCGAAGACATTTTAGTCAAATATATTTATCAAAGGGTGGACTGCAGAGATAGATTTAATGGAATATTTTCATAGAATAGAACATAGAATAATAGAATTGGAAGGGATCTTAGAGGTCTTCTAGTTCAACCCTCTGCTCAAGCAGGAGACCCTATATCATTTCAGATAACTGGCTGTCCAGTCTCTTCTTAAAAGTCTCCAGAGACGGAACATCCACAACTTCTGAAGGCAAGCCGTTACACTGGTTAATTGTTCTCATAGTTAGGAAATTTATTCTCAGTTTTAGGTTGCTTCTCTCCTTGATTAGTTTCCATCCATTGTTTCTTGTCTTGCTTTCTGGTGCTTTGAAAAATAGGTTGACACACACACCCTTCTTTGTGGCAGCCTCTCAAATATT
The DNA here is from genome assembly GCA_003457575.1 of Thermophis baileyi. Lineage (NCBI taxonomy): Eukaryota > Metazoa > Chordata > Lepidosauria > Squamata > Dipsadidae > Thermophis > Thermophis baileyi. The sequence goes on from QLTV01001721.1 coordinate 132,771, forward strand.
GAAACATTGCTGTCATGTCTCCCCCAGTCCTTCTTTTCACTAGACTAGACATATCCAATTCCTATAACCATTCTTCATATGTTCTAGCCTCCAGCCCCCAATCATCTTTGTTGCTCTTCTCTGCACTCTTTCCAAAGTCTCAACATCTTTTTTATACTGTGGTGACCAAAACTGAATGCAGTATTCCAACAATGTTCTTACTAAGGCTTAAAGGAATAATGCTTCCTTTATCTAGAATATCTACACAGTATGTTCTATTTATAAATTAATATCCTATTTGCTATATAAACTACTTAGATATTTCATCCAAGAAATAAGAAACTTCTGACACATTATATTTTATGGTTCTTTCTGACTCAGACTTCACTAATACAGTGATGTCATGTGCCAAGCAAAGGAATGTTGGTTACTTTTGTCAAGATACTAATTAATTTAACTGCAAACTGTGCATAAAATTATGCCTAAAGATTTTTATCATGTTTATGATCTGTTATTAAATTATAGACTAGAAATCTAGCTAATATAACCTCTTACAGTTGAAAAAAAAATTCTGGATGAAATAAACTCTAATACATGGAAACTACTGCAAGTTTAATCTCTTGAGTTTTATATGATGGATATTGGGTGATTTTTAAATGCTTCCCAGATTTTCTATGTAATTAATTTGGCTTATTGTGCCTTTTTTTCTCTGAAGGTGTTATATATTTGATTAAAACTCTACTTCAAAGTAAATTCTGTAGGCAATGCTTCTTCTATCATGTGTAGGATTCTCAGAACACAGGGGATGTAATGGGGGGTGACAAGAAAAGGAAGGGAGGGAGGGAGGGAGGGAGGGAGGAAGGAAGGAAGGAAGGAAGGAAGGAAGGAAGGAAGGAAGGAAGGAAGGAAGGAAGGAAGGAAGGAAGGAAGGAAGGAAGGAAGGAAGGAAGGAAGGAAGGAAGGAAGGAAAGCTGTATGTGATAACAATGGACCAATAATCAACTCTGCTCAAATCCGGTCTCTGGAACATTTCAGTACTTATTTGGACTTCAAACTAATATTTCTTTTCCCAACAGGAGCATGAATAGTTTACGATGTTGCAGTTTGATTACTTCTTTTGTTAGATCTTGATTTATAATACCAATTGTTCTTTTACCCGATCATCATTATTTCCAAAACAGGAAACAATCTCTAATTGTAATGAACTCAAGCTCCCTGCCAAGAAACTCTTGGGAATCTTTTGTCCTTCACTGCTCACTAGCAAATTCAAGGAGACTGCAGCTGAGTTCACTTTTGGCTTCTAACCTATTTGTTGACATGATATCATCCTGCTGAAAACTTGCTGGCCAATTAAATATGCTGGCCAGCATCCCACCTATGGTACCTTTCAGGATTGCATTTGAAAATGTTTTTCAGTAAATAAACTCAGTATTGGAAAGCAACATGTAGGTGGAATAGTTAGATAATCCAGCCAATACAAAATATTTTTGTATTGGCTGGTTTATCTAAATACAATACAAAAAAAATAATGTTGAGACTTTGGAAAGAGTTCAGAGAAGAGCAACAAAAATGATTAGTGACCTAGAAGCTAAGACATACGAAGAACGATTGCAGGAACTATGTATACATAGTCTAGTAAAAAGAAGGACTAGGAGTGACATGATAGCAGTCTTCCAATACTTGAAGGGCTGCCACAAGGAAGAGGGGGGCCACTTATTTATCAAAGCACCTGTAGGCAGAGCAAGAAACAATGGATGGAAATTAACCAAGGAGGGAAGCAATCTAGCACTAAATAGAAAATTCCAAACAGTGAGAACAATTAATCAGTGGAACAAATTGCCTTCAGAAGTTGTGAGTGCCCCAACAGTGGAGGCTTTTAAGAAGAGACTGGACAGCCATTTATCAGAAATAGTATACAGTAGGTCTTCTGCAAGAGCAGAGTGCTGGATTAGTTGACCTCCAACTCTGTTACTGTTACAGCCAGATTTTTAACCCAGATGCAGATTATAACTCTACATCAAAGAAAGAAACATCGGGAAGAGAAAGCATCTACAACAGCAGCTCTTTTCAAGGTTGTACACACCAACAAAGACTAAGAAAGAGTTTAGCAGTTGCTTCAAGCTTTCTGCATGGAGCCATCTTTCTCTCAATGAAGCTGTTTGGGAAGATTTCCTTTTTTGTATTTCACAAAGTGAAGAATTTAAGAAAGTACTCTAGCTGGCTAAGACATTGGTTAGACCTGTTGCCTATCTATTCCCTCAAGATTGATGGACACACAAGCTGCTTTTTTCTGGGAATTTTGCCCATTCCTGTTCCTCTTGTCATTGAGAAATCCCTGAGCATTTCCCAAAAATCCCAAATTCCCTGAAAGACAGTTGAAAACACTGCTTTTTAACTGTTCAAGCACATCACATTTCTAATATGTTTTTGTGTCTTGAGGCTTGGAAACCTTTTAAAGGAATAGTTAATAAGTGTCTCACTAAGAAACAAGACATTTCTGTTAAGTAAGGAAACTCCTATGATATTAATATTCAGGAAAGTATTAGAGTGATTCGTAGTTTAAAAATGATCAGGAAGAAATGTTTTGGGTATTGCATTAATGCAATATATATTAAAATGTGTTACTTTTACGTTTGTGCACTTTACCTTTAACATCCTAGATCAGTGATGGCAAACCTTTTAGGCACAGAGTGCCCAAAATGGAAGACGGTTGGCGCACGCCAGAGTGCCGGAAACCCAACGACCAGCTGGCTGAGCTGGGGCAATGGCACGTGTGCCCACAGAGAGGGCTCTGCATGCCACCTCTGGCATGAGTGCCATAGGTTCTCCATCACGGTCCTAGATGTATCATGGAACAAGCTTATTGGATTTCATCCCTGTCCCTTTACTTGGTATTTGATAAGGATGAAAGGGGGGAGAAAAAAGTAAATAATAAAGGGATAAAATTAATTAATTAATTAATTAACAGAGGGATAGAATCAAGATCACGTGAAGTTCTAGTACTGCTTTACATAGCCTTAGAAATACGACACTTGGAATACTGCATCTAGTTCTGGTCTCTACAATACAAAAAAGATGTTGATACTCTGAAAATAGTGTAGAGAAGAGCAAAAAGAATGATTGGGGGCTGGAGACTAAAACATATGAAGAATGTTTGCAGGAATTGGGTATGTCTAGTCTAATGAAAAGGACTAGGGGAGACATGATAGCAGTGTTCCAATATTTGAGGGTCAAAAGATGAAGGGGTCAAACTATTTTCCAAAGCACTAAAAGGCAAGACAAGAAACAATGGATCAGGTGTGGGTTCTAACTTACCTTGCTGCCGGTTCACTTCCTCCCGCGCCGCGTGGCCACGCCTCATGGGCATGCGCACGCAAAGCGCGCACGCGAATGCACAGTGCAAAAAAAAGCCCCCCCCAAAAGCCAAAAACAAGATGGCGACGCATGCGCAGAGCTGGAAACTCAGCTTCTGCGCATGCGCAGAAGAAAAAAAACCCAGAAAATAGTTCAAAAAAAAAAAAAAGATGGTGGCATCCACGGACCGGCACCAACCGAACCGGATCCGTGATATCATCGTGACGTCACCAGCGGGTCGCTACCGGTTCGGGCGAACCGGTCCAAATCGAGAGGAACCCACCTCTGCAATTGATGGAAACTAACAAGGTACAGAAGCAACCTAGAACTTACAAAATATTTCATAACTGTGAGAAAAATTAACCAGTGGAATGTCTTGCCTTCAGAAGTTGTGGGTGTCCCATTGCTGGAGGCTTTTAAGAAGAGACTGGACAGCCACTTATCTGAAATGGTATAGGGCTCCTGCTTGAGCTAGGGTTGGACTAGAAGACCTCCAAGGTCCCTTCCAACTCTACTATTCTATGTTCTATATTCTACTATCTATAATGCAGAGTTATTCCCCACCCCACCCCGATTTCAATACAAGCCTGAAAAACAGCCAACACTGCCTTAAAAGTAAGTGGTAATTTATTAATATACTGAACATGAATTGTGTAATATGCATTTAGGGGTATAGATATATCAGGCAATAAAAATGAAACAATTTCACAAGAACATATGCAGCTCCAATTTCAAGAAAGATTCTTAAAAACTACACATGGAGAAACTTGGATTTCTTTGTTACTATATCCAACGTTTTGCTCAAAGCAAAGCCCAAACATGGAAAATACAGAACATCAGTTTAGACTACAAATGAATTGTCTTAAGGAAGGAAAAGGATCAAGATTACATTTCAGATCCATGTGTGATCTGACTTTTATTTGGTCTTAATTAAAACTCACTGCAAGTAATTTTCCCTCCTAAATTTAATGGGAAGCCACATCAACTGGCAATAATGGTTCAAAGTTTGATTCTCGTGTCAGTTAGCTAAGAGTTCTACTGAGGACAGAATGTGCTAATTGGAACATGTTACACTCAGCCATGTATATAAATTCTGAGTTTTTGACTGAAACTGTCAGTCAATTAGAAATTAGAATCTGCCACCTTGGCAGTACCCCAGAGGGCTTCATATTTCTGATTTTTGGACTCACAAAGATTCACAACCCTCTGTATAGGCTTCCATCTTTTGGGGTGGTTTAAGTTGCTTTGAGTTGTCTTGTGAGTACTTTTGGCATTTTTTAAAAGGAGAGGTTTTCCCCCCCAAATAGTGGAGAATATATGTAGATCGGATGTAGGATGAGGGTGAAGGTTTGTTCTCTGAGCTTGTGGGTTGGTTTCTCAACATTTCATTACTAGGTTAGGCATCATCTTCAGTGGAGTTTTTAGGGTATTCTGTTAAAGCATTCCAGATTAAATTATTTAAAATATGCATTAGTGCTACTAGCAATTACTGTAAGTGATCATGAACACCTGCCCACAGTTGCATAAGTGCAAATGTGTTTTGTCAGAAGCTTCAGCTAGTACAGAGTGCAGCAGTGCAGGCAGTTTTGGGGGCCCCAAGAATGGCCCCTGTAACTGTAACATCACTGCTCCTCATGCTGCATTGGTTGCCAGTCTGCTTTCAGGGCAGGGGTGGGTTCTACTTACCTTCCCCACCGGTTCGCATCATGATGGAAGTGCACATTTTGCGCGCGCGCGTCCCTTCCCGAAAATGATCCTCTGCGCATGCTCAGTACTTTAAAAAAAAAACCCTTCCGCGTTGCAAACGAGGCAACGAGCATGGAAAACAGCTGCGGAGTGGCAATTCAATCTGCTGCCCCTCATCAGCTGGGCTTCGGAAGCAGAAATAAAGGTCAATATAAACCAGGGGCGGGCGGGCAGGCCCACTTTCAGGGACATAGAGAACCGGTTCGCTCTCAGCTTGGAGTCAGAGCTACCGGCTCTAAAGAACCGGTCTGAACCGGCAGCAACCCACCACTGTTTCAGGGCCAATTCAAGGTGTCGGTGATCATCTTTATAGCCCTTCATGACATGGGTTCAGGTTACGTGAGGGACTATCTCACCACACTGTGATTGGCCCCTCCCACTCGTGCTGGGAAAGTAGGCATGCTGAAGGTACCGTCAGCCCAATTATTCTGGCTAGTGGGGTCCAGGAGGAGGGCCTTCTCTTCTGTGGCTCCTGACTCCTGGAATATCTTGTCCCCCAATGTGAGGTTGGCCCCAACCCTCCTATCTTTTTGTAAGGGCCTAAAGACCTAGCTCTGCCAATTGGCCTGGGGCCCCAGTGAGGGAACAACATACTGGGGAGGGTTGATTGAGTAATAACAGATCCCACCTCCCCCAACTCTGCCCCCAACCCTCCCCATGTGTCCTTGGATTTTAATGTTTGATTTTAATTTATTTATGTTTTAATGTATATGTATAGACATATTTTTGTGACTGTAAGCAGACCAGAGTTATCCTATGGTAAGACAGGTAGCAATTAAATTAAATAAAAAAATTAAATACAAAAAATTAAATAAAAAAATTAAAAAATTAAATTAAAT
>QLTV01001721.1:161687-190737 GCA_003457575.1 Thermophis baileyi
CAGAGGCGGAGCCCAGAGGAGCCGAGCAGTCTCGTCGGGTGTGCGTGCCCTCGAATCTCACTTGCTCTCGCTCTCCCGGCCAAAAAAGTGCCCGCAGCAAAAAGAGCGCCTCCCGGCATGCCCCCCCCTTTCCCCCCGGAAAGTAATGGGGGGGCTTATTTTCGGGGGGTGGCTTATTTCAACGCATGTCCCGAAAAGCCCTGTTGGGCTTATTATCGGGACATGTCTTATTTTCGGGGAAACACGGTAGGTGACTCCAGTCCCCTCCTTCCGAGCACCTGCAGGAATGTCCTTGGTTCCCAAGAGAAAGTATTTTGTTTTAGCAATAACAATAGCAATAGCACTTAGACTATCACAAGCACTCTGGTGTTCACTTTCTTGATCTAGATTGTAAGATGTCTAAATCCATACAAAATAAATGATTCAGTTCCCGACTTTAACTGTCAGGCGTATTAGATATTAGAAAATGCACCTGTTATTATTTTATAATGACACTTAAAATATGTTGTACAAATGATTTATTCAAAAGAATCAAAATAATTTATTTAAAATTGTGTGAAATAGCTCTGGCTTAATCCTTAATGTAACAAAAGTTAGTTACATCTACAAAAGAGTTTTGCTGGTTAGTAAGGCTGAATCTGATTTTTTTTCTTATTCTTCTTCCTTTTTCCTTTTTTTCCCCTGGTAAATGTTCTATTCTGAATTCTATTTCTCTTATTCACTGTTTTTCTAGTTTTTTTTTAAATCTATCTATCTATCTATCTATCTATCTATCTATCTATCTATCTATCTATCTATCTATCTATCTATCTAGCTAGCTAGCTAGCTAGCTAGCTAGCTATCTAGCTATCTAGCTATCTAGCTATCTAGCTATCTAGCTATCTAGCTATCTATCTATCATCTATCTATCTATCTATCTTCATTTCTTCTTCAACAGCAAAAAAAAAACAAGTGAATTCAGATAACAATCCACTATCCAGAGGTGGGTTCCTACCAGTTCTAACCGGTTCTTTAGAACCGTTAGTAAACTGGTGATGATGTCATGGAACCGGTTCATTCGGTGTGTTCCGTGGGTGCCACCATCTTGGATTTTGCTTCTGCGCATGCGCAGAAGCTATTTTTTGATTGCTGCAGGGGGGCGCGTGCGCAAAGCACGCGCACACGCATGGCGCAACCCTGAGCAAACCAGCAGCAAACGGATCCAGAACCCACCCCTGCCACTATCCAACTATTAATTATTAATTAGTAGTAAGTTCAAAGCATTAGGTTTTTCCTTAAAATTGTGATTACCCATTTAAATAGACATTCTTTAGTGGAGAGGTACAAATTCAAGACTCAGCAAAGAGAGACAGAAAATTAATGGAATATTGACAGGTTTTGATGCCACAAATATAGCATTCCTAATGTAAAACATCATTGTTTCAGCAGAAGAGACCTTGTGACCCTCTAGATGTTTTCTGATGTATCACTCCCATGGATGCAAAAAGATAAAAATAGATGGGCATTGTGTTACAGTAAAAGTTAGAAAGTCACAAAATTCTATTCCTAGCATACATGAGCATTACATTTTAAGAATACACCAGCTGGCTTTAAGCAAATTTGTTATATTATTATTTAGTTTTCTTTCTTTCCTTTTCAGGAAGTTTCCTTATAACCTAATTTTACTATAAGGCAGATACTTGTAAATCATCAGGAAACATTAATAGCTTGTAAATAAGAGGGGGGGGGGAACCCACTGCTTTCACTCCTCATCCGGATGATTTACAAATGATTTGAATACCAAACCATGTTAAAACACCCTGGGTCAACTACACTATTTTATTGAAGGCTACGGGCATTGTGAAATAAGTATAAAACATGCCTGGCTTACACAGTGGGCATTGAAATTTGAAATTAACTTGGAATCAGTTAATAATGTTGCAAAAATTCCATCTATTTGTTCTAGAGGATTTTCAAAATGTTAAGAAGAGGGAGAGTGATTTAACTATGCACAGGTGATCAATTTTCATAACAGTGCATTCAGGGGTGGGTTCTAACTTACCTCGCTGCCGGTTCACTTCCTCATGTGCCATGTGGGTGCGTGTGCGTGCATGCGCAGTGCTAAAAACCAAGCTTCTGCGCATGCACAGAAGCAAAAAACAGCTTCTGCGCATGCGCAGAAGCAAAAAACAAGATGGTGGCGCCATAGGCGCCGCTAAGGGAGCTGGTTCAGGGGTGTGTCCAGCCGGCCATCGCTGCCGGTTCAGCGAGCGGGGGGAAATTCCCGCTACCGGTTCTATAGAGCCGGTATGAACCGGCAGGAACCCACCTCTGAATGCATTGCTCTTATAGAGAGCCAGTTTAATCTAGTTCTTAAGGCACTGAGTAGAAAGAGGGAGACAACTGTGAGTTCTTGTCCTGCCTTTGCCATGAAAGCCACCTGAGGACTTTGAGCCAGTGGTTCTCTCTCTTAGCTCACCTCACCTCACCTCATGGAGTTGTTGTGGGGAAAATAGGAGAAGGAAAATGTGCTGGATATGTTCACCACTTTGAGTTATTTGTAAAAATAATAAAGGCAGAATATAAATAACTAAATAAAAATAATAGCTACAATTAAGATTTTGAAATTACTTTCACATTTCTTGATAGGTTTGCCTAAATGAAAAAAAATTGCAGGATTAAACCCCACATTTAAGGAATATTTATATGTTTGTTAGGTTTAAACTTAGGTTTAGTGACTCAGTCATCAAAAGCATCATTGCTAAGCTATATGCAGCCTTTCCTCATTCATAGATTGTGCTAAGCAGTGGCATATTTGATCATGATTGGTCAGCTGAACTTTGCAGAGATCATCTGACATCATGAGCTATAAATGTTAAGTAGTGGGAATGATGACAGGCAACGGTCACCTGCTCAAAGCGTCCACGTTGCCCATGTCCTTTCCTGGCCGATGCACCAGGCGATACGAGTATGCCGACAGGAAACCTGTGCAGCGACTCAGCGGCCTTGGATGACAATTCAGCTGCTCTGGCATCATCCAGAGCGGCAGCCAGGGTTAGGTTGGGTTTCGCCAGGACCCGGCGCTGGAGACGGATGTCCTGCACGCCGCATATTAGGTGGTCGAGCAGGATGTCGTCCAGGTTCCGGAATTCGCAGTACCTCACAGCCTTATGTAGGGCTGCGAAGTACTGGTTGATTGTCTTGCCCTCATGATTCATCCGCTGCTGAAAATTGTAGCGCCGGACGACCTTAGATGGAGTGGGAGCGTAGTGCATTTTTAAAGTCACCTGCAGGACCTGCCACAGCACGGTGTGCACCAGGGTTGGGTCTGACAGCGACTTCGCGGTGTCAAACACCTCGGGGCCACAGTGACTTAGGAACAAAGCTCTCTTTCTGTTATCAGTCAGACCCAACAGATCATTAGCTTCCAGGAAGCATTCGAAACGCCTCATATACGAGTCCCACTTCTCTTTGGCTGGGTTGAAAGGCGCTGGTGGGTGGAAGGCAGACATTTCTGTCGAGGTGGCAGAGGGTCCTCTGGAAAACTGCCTGGCTGGTTGCGGTGCTCAAGTAGATAGTCTTCATTCTCCTGATCCCACTTTGGTCGCCACTGTTAAGTAGTGGGAATGACGACAGGAGACAGACTTCAGAATAGCTCTTTATTCAGCAACTGCTCAAGACAACCAGCAACTAGCAGTCTGACAGCCAGCCCTTTTATAGGGAGCTGTCAGATACAACAACCAATAGCATTTGAGCATTCTCCCGCTCAAACGCTGGACCTGGGTGAAACCATGTATGAACTGTCAGAACATAACAACAAAAGTTGTTGAGACTCTAGAAAGAGTGCAGAGAAGAGCAACAAAGATGTTTAGGGGACTGGAGGCTAAAACATATGATGAACAGTTGCAGGAATTGGGTTTGTCTGCTTATACAGCTGGCCATATCTTCAAATGATTCAAATGTAGAATGTATACTACTATTTAAACAACTCCCTCTTTTTTCAGACAGTTTTGTTTAGAAATTGGGGTTTTGTCAACTGAGATTTTCCTGGAACTCACCCACTCATCCCATTAGATGAACCTGTCCTAGTTAAGTTTTATTTGCATACAGCATTATAAATACACTTCATTCACTTTTGTTGTGGTTGTTTATAACTTGACATACTTAAAAATCTTTGAAACATGTCATTGCAAAATACAGTAAAAGGGCAATTGCAAATTAAACTACTAAAAAATGACAAGGGTTATTGCAAACTTCATTTCTTATCTGTACTTCTTGCTAGGGCTAATAAACGTTCACAAGAACAAGCCTGCTTTTGTCAAAATTAGGAGATTGTTTTGTGACATTTCAGAAAAAGAAAAAAAGGTCATAGATGTCATATTATGTTTGGGTTTACAGCAAAGTTCAAATTCTACTGGGGATTCTATGACTGCTGATCACCTCTGTGCTGCTTGTTAGACCTGTCAAACTCTGTATGTTGCTAAACACACACACACACACACACACACACACACACACAAGACATGAAAGAAAATAGTTATTACTATACATGAACACATAGATGCACACGTGTGCATACAAAGAGAGAGACATGTGCAAATCTTCTGAGGTTCAGAAGGAATACTATGCTATTTCTATAACTAAGACTATTCAGAATATGCTGATAGATTATGATACTAAGCAACTAGTAGCCGTGATTTCACATTGTTGTGCACATACTAATAGTAAGTAGAATAACTATAGCAAAAGGTAAGTACCATCAGTAATCGGTACCTTGGTTGCAATTCCAAAACATCGGGGGGGGGGGTTGAGCATCTTGAACACCACCAGTATTGACAAAATGACCCTCAGTCAATTGCAAAAGGTAGCTTTACTTGGAACAGGTTGCATCCTGTGATAATGACTCATATTATTAAACAACAACTGTCTATCCCAGGTCCTTGGAAAAGACTCAATCCATGTCACATGTAGTCTAAACATCTGGATGATAGGGTGTGATGCTAGTTCGCCTCCTCGTGGTGCACCCTGGATAGTACAGAAGTGTGAACCAAACGACTAGCAACAAGTGGCAGCCAGACTGCATTGAAGAATTGGCAGTTGATGACAGTTGGCAGCCAGACATCTTTGTAGAACTCCTGGCTCTCTAAATACATGGCAAATGACTAGCAACAAGTGGCAGCCAGACATCTTTGTAGAACTCCTGGCTCTCTATGGATAAACAACTATAAGTCCATGTGTTTTCCATATGCTAAATAAAGAAATAAAATCTGGATGATGGGGTGGCATAATAATGTAACTTACAGAAACCTATACTGGATTGGTCATTACCTGTGTCAACAAGGACTGAGCTAAGGGCTGGAGTTCCTGGACATCCAGGGACAAATGGGCTGTAGGACTCAGGACTGTTGGCTGAGGAAATAGGGCCAGCAGCTGCAGAACTACTGGAAGAATAGTTGCATATCCATCACAAATACACAAAGACTGTAAACAAAGAAATAATGATTTGCTACCACAAACTAAGTCCAATGAGAAGAGGATATCTGAAAAGAATTCACCTGGTCTGGAAAGAACAATACCTAGAATCAGAAATAACAGAACAGAGGCTGGCAGATCAACATCAATTTATAATATAAAATAAGTATTCACAGAAGTAGAACTTGAAGAACTGCAAAGGTCTAGCCAGGGCAAAGAAATTGAAGCTTTGCCAGAAGTAGCTCAAACATAGAGATAAACCAGGGCGAATCAGTACAAAAGAAAAAAAAAAGTAAAATGCAGTTTGTAGTGGTGTTTAAAATGATAGAATTCTTCATAAGGACACTTCACAGTCTGGATGTCATATTTTGGAATGCTAACATAACAAAGAGCTTATTGCAATCTTCTACACATAACAGGGAAGTGCTAATTATGTGCTTATTCCTTTGTCTTTGTGGGCAGCTTTTTATATATAGGGAGAATTAAAAAAAAAACTGGCATTCCTGTGGTATTTTTGAATTGGTAAAATCTCAAAAACTGCCACCTTTCCCTGAATTAAAGGGAGATTTAAATGTGTGTTGTGCATTTATATCTTGGTTTGGTTTTGCAAGTGTCCCTACCAAATTTATGGACTTGCTTTCTCTTCTTTTTCTCCAAAAAAAATTGCAAACCTCAACATGATGAAATGTCAAAGTTTTAAAGCTTTCAGAATAAAATACTCTCTTGAAGTTAGTCTTTTTTTTTTTTCATGACGGCTCAGTACTCTAAAATTGTTCAGCTGTATATGCTATGGATGATGAAATAGTGCTAAACCAGAGTTCAGGTTTAATGATTTGCAGACATGATGCCTAAGGCTAACTCTGTAAGTGGAAGTCTATGGCAGAGTGAAGTCAATTAATTCATTGTGAATGGGTTGTTTAGTGAAGCATGAAGATGGAAGAGCCAAAAAAAGTCTTGTTATTAGTATAAACAATTGTTGAGGAGGTCAAGTGTGCGTGAAAGCTGAATTGTATGAAACGTTTGCAGCAGATCTACATTTATTCCAGATTGCCCTTAAATTAAAAATACAAAATGGTTATTTTGTATTCTATATATGTTGAAATCTATGATCACGGTCGATTTCTTGCAGGACTCTCATCAAATTTAAGAAAATCTACATATAATTGCACTTGCTGTTACCACATTGTCTCAACAGAGAGGGTTGAAAGCAGATGGTCTCAACAATCAGAGTGGACATCGAAGAAGTAGTGCGTTCAGGACAAAATAGATTTGCAGCTTCAGGTATCAGCATACCTCTTAATTGACCCTATACAATTTGAGACAAGTGGCTGTCCAGTCTCTTCTTAAAAGCCTCCAGTGTTGGAGCACACATAACTTCCGAAAGCAAACCATTCCACTGGTTAATCGTTCTTCCTGTTAGGAAATTTCTCCTTAGTTCTAGGTTGCATCTCTTCTTGATTAGTTTTCATCCATTGTTTCTTGTCTTGCCTTCTAGTACTTTGAAAAATAGATTGCCCCCCTTTTCTTTTCAATCTACTGTGATTTTTCTTCTTTATGTGAAACAAATAATAAATGTCTTCATCTTTGAAATAAGATAATGTACTACTCAGCAATATTTCCAGTCTAATAGTGGGATGGGGTGGGGGGTGAAGGGAGTCTTGAGATAATTGTGCAGGACAATCTGTAACTCAGAAAATGAAATAGCATGGCAAAATTGTTGTCCAGGTACAACTGGAATTATAAATGTGAAAAAGAAAAAAAATCCACATCTCTTTTCTAAATGCATCATAAATTAGAGTCCAGTGACAAATAAGTAATACATTTGCTGAAGCAGAATTTAGTCTGAGGGAGACTTTATAGGAATGAAAGAGGAATAATTAACCATTATGGTTGAAGTAATCTATACAATAAGAACCTATTACTGCATTCAGAAATGTGTCAAGAAAACAATGCATGTCTTTAGCTTTAGAAACAGGCAAGAAAAAATAAGATATCTATTTGAAGAGGTCAAATAATGAAAAAGCAACATCCCATAGAACAGAGAGATTGCCTAGTTTGACTAGGTACTGATGCATTTTGAAAAATAAAATTATTTTCTCTTGATTTATTATGAGTGTCTCCTAGGACAATGCACATAGCTCCTAATTCCTCACAGCTACAGGATATTAGTGGACCAGCAAAATGCTGTAGACCAGTGATGGCGAACCTTTTTTGGTTCGTGTGCCAAAAGGGGGTGTTTGCGCGCGCTAGTGCGCGTGCATGTGCCCACACCCATTCCCTCCCCCCACGCATGCACACAACCCCCCTGCGCTGCCCCATGCACATGCGCACAACCGCCCCCCTGTGCATGTGCAAAGGCCTCATTTTGAAGCCTGGGATGGTGAAAAACAGGCAAATGGGCAAACTGGCCTTCCCCAAGGCTGAAAATCAGCTGGCCAGTGTGCACATGCGCACTGGAGCTGACATAGGGCAACACCTTGTGTGCCCTCTGATATGGCTCCGCGTGCCACCTGTGGCACGCGTGCCATAGGTTCGCCATCACTGCTGTAGACATAGTATACTTGGACTTCAATGCATTTGACAAAATAAACCACAAACTACTTCTTGGTAAGATACAAATCATTACCAAGATGCATTCATAACTGACTGACCAGCTGCATTCAATATACTTAATGAGTAATCCTCAATGGAATGATGTCTACATGGAAGAAAGCATGAAGTGGGGTACCTCAAGGTTCTGTCTTAGGCTGAGTACTCTTCAACATCTTCATAAATGATTTAGATGGGAACTCATCAAACCAAGCTGAGGAAAATAGCCAACACTTCGGAAGATCTGGAAAGATCTTGACAGACTTGGACACTGGGCTCTGTCCAACGAAATACAATTCAGTGGTGAGAAAAGTAAGGTTTTAAACTTAGACAAGAAACAAAATGCAGAGATATAGAATAGGTGGTACCTGGCTGAATCATAGCAATTGTGAGAGGGATCTAGGAGTCCTAATGAACAACGACTTAAGTATGAGCCATCAGTGTGCTGCAGCTAACAAAAAAACCAATGCAGTCCAAGGCTGGATCAACAGAGGGATAGTATCAAGATCACGTGAAGTGTTAATATTACTTTATAATGCCCTGGTGAGACCACACTTGGAATAATCCATCCAATTTTGGTTACCACAATACAAAAAAAATGTTGAGACTCTAGACCAGGGCTGTCAAACTAGCCGCCTGCGGGCCAGATGCATCACACGTTGGCCAGGTCCATGCCCGGTTTAGCGAAGGGGGGGGGAATTGCGATACATCACATGATGCTGCCATGACAACATGAGTTTGACACCCCTGCTCTAGAAAGAGTACAGAGAAGAGCAACAAAGATGATTAGTGGGCTGGAGGCTAAAGCATACAATGAATGATTGCATGTTGATGTCTGTTAGTGATAACCGTGACATGTGAAAGATTGCAACTTTGAATTTTGTAAAGCCATGACTCTATATAATACTAAGGCTGCAGAAGGTTACTTTGAGCAAACTTTCAGCTCAGCCTTTCTTCATGCATTTGTGACAGATCTTAGCATCTGTTTACAGGGGCACTTAAATATCATACCCATTTTATCCAAGAATGACATGCCTTGAAAATGAACAGTAGTCATGTAGTTTGCTCTTTTCAAAAACAAAAAGTGACTTAAAATATGAGAACAATTTGTTCATTGTAACAGACACTTGTGACCTTTATTAAAAGACCTGCCAAATAATAATAGCAGAGGAAAAAGTTGTATTATAACCCATCTAGTCAAGCTAGAGTTATTAGTTATGGTTCAAAAGAGCTTGATAGTAGAATTGTTGGCATTGCACAATAAACATATATTTTTTCTATGGATGCCGTTTCATTCTATTGCAATTAGTATTCTTTCATTTAATGATTAAAGGGACCTACACCTAACAAGACTAATGTGTTGTTCAAATAATGGCCTAAGTAACACAGTGTTCTTGTTACAATGCAGTTTCTTTAGCTTAGTATGCTCTTTGAATCCAGCAACAGCAGCTTGTAGATCAAGGTTAATAGTGAGGTAGACAATCTTACCATTCATGTCAGTCAGTCAATCTTTAAAAGGCCACTCATTCATCAACAATTTTTGGCCTGCACATCAACATTGATTCCTGCTTCAAGGGCATATCAGAGCATCTGCAATGTATATCTAGTGCATGACTCTCCTCCTAACCCTAACCTTCATTAGTTTATGGCTTCGTATATTGGGTGGAGTCAGCCACAGATAATAAGCTGTTTTTGAACCATGCATAGCCCAAAATGTGAAATGAAGGGTAAAGCATGTTTTTTGGTGGAAATGATTTGAAATAAATGCTCCAGCCTCCCCTCTTTATATTATTTAAAGCAGTCCAGTTTATTTGGGATTATGTGGAAACCTAAAAGATGGCTGATTAAGGACTTTAAGAACTCCATGCATTAAAAATAATGCCTCTCCTAAATCATCAGCACATTCCCCCCACCCCCAGGCTTGAGAAAAACTTGAATAATTCAGGTGGCTTGACTGTATAGCAACGATTATCTCACATGGTGTTTGAACCACTTCTTAATCATTTTCAGAATGTGCATATTATGCTTTAATCCAATCTTCCCAAAACTGTGACCTTTGAATGCCTTGGCACTCGTGCTTACCATCCATGTTTATACCACTTTTTCCAACATTCATCTTTATTATTGCAACAAAGATTTGACGATGGGGAGCTGACTAGTATGAATTGACAATTGACAAACTTTGGACTCTCCAAAGGTGTTGAGAACCTGAAGTTCTTCCCAGCTTTAGTAAGATATGTAGGGAAACCTTACTTGAATAATTTCCTTTCTCTTATTCTAGCTTGAGGAAATAGCTCTATTCACTGCATAGTGAGTAAGTTGATTTAAGACCAGGCTGAATTGAAAAATTGGGGTAGGTTGTTTATATAGACTCTTCTTCAGTCCAGCAGTAGTTTTCTCATCATCAGGTTTTCTTTCTGCCGATTGCTTTTATGTGCCCTCATCCTAATTCTCAAATCCTTCCATTTTTGTTAAAGTGGCCTTTAAGCCCAACAGGCATTAAATCTACAAATGCTCCCTCTCTGCTGATGCAGCTTATTCACCAGGAGGTTGGGGTTTTCCCTTCACTACATTTGTATTTCTAAGAGAAAAAACAATTGCACCATTCTTGTGGGTAATAACTAGGAACCACTCATCTGTGTTAGCTGAATTCAGCATATATGCATAATGGGAGAGAACCCTTCTTTTGTATAGAAATAGAAATAACAGAGTTGGAAGGGACCTTGGAGGTCTTCTAGTCCAACCCCCTGCTTAGGCAGGAAACCCTACACCACTTCAGATAAATGGTTATCCAACATCTTTTTAAAAACGTCCAGTGTTGGAGCACCCACAACTTTTGGAGGCAAGTTGTTCCACTGATTAATTGTTCTAACTGTGAGGAAATTTCTCCTTAGTTCTAAGTTGCTTCTCTCCTTGATTAGTTTCCACCCATTGCTTCTTGTCCTGCCCTCAGGAGCTTTGGATAATAGATTGATTCCCTCTTCTTTGTGGCAGCGTGGCAGCCCTTGGAACACTGCTATCATGTCTCCCCTAGTCCTTCTTTTCATTAAATTAGACATACCCAGTTCCTGCAACTGTTCTTCATATGTTTTAGCCTCCAGTCCCCTAATCATTCTTTTTATTTATTTATTTATTTGCATTTCTATGCCACCCAACTCCCAAAGGACTCTGGGCGGCTTACAGCAAATATAAAAAAACATAATAAAATATAGAAAGCTTACACAATAAAAAACATTTAAATACAATTAAAAACCCATACACAC
The DNA here is from genome assembly GCA_003457575.1 of Thermophis baileyi. Classification (NCBI taxonomy): domain Eukaryota; kingdom Metazoa; phylum Chordata; class Lepidosauria; order Squamata; family Dipsadidae; genus Thermophis; species Thermophis baileyi. The sequence continues at coordinate 172,991 of QLTV01001721.1, forward strand.
CTTTTCCTGGCCGGATCTCGCCAAATTGCAAAAGTGAGAACAACGGCCCCAAGCCGTTGCTCTTCATTGCACTCTTTCCAGAATTTCAACATCATTTTTATATTGTGGGTACCAGAACTGGATGCAGTTTCTATGCAAGGTAGTTCCAGCTTTTCAATTGCAGTACAAAAGAACTCATTTTTGGAAGCCATTGGAATTATTCCACAAGTTCCTGATTTTATATAGAAATGCACAGCATTAAATACAAAGATACTCCCTTATTAACCTTCAGACAAGCCTATGGCAAGGGTAAAGGGGAAACAAACAAACAAAGTTAAGAAGAAGAGAAATTTATTATTTCTCTCCCTTGTCTATGGACATTCTCAGTCATCCAGGTCATGGTTGTCCCAAAGGAACTTTTTCAAGAGGCAACTGGACTTTGTTTTTCTTTGAAGATGTTTCACTTCTCATCCAAGAAGATTCTTCAGCTCTGACTGGATGGTGGGGAATGGAAGAATTTATATTCCTTGCAAACAGTTGGTCATTTGCATTCTTTTAGAGAGTCCTTGAGGGCACTCGGAGATTTATCTGTGCCCTCAGGGTCACCTGAGTAGTGCAAATGGGTGTGGAGCCTTCTTGGAAATGCTGAAAGGACTGTGTTGTAGAGCTGTCTCTTAGCAATAGCAATAGCAGTTAGACTTATATACCGCTTCATAGTGCTTTACAGCCCTCTCTAAGCGGTTTACAGAGTTAGCATATTGCCCACAACAATCTGGGTCCTCATTTTATCCACCTCAGAAGGATGGAAGGCTGAGTCAACCTTGAGCCTGGTGGGATTTGAAACGCCGAACTGCAACTAGCAGTCAGCTGAAGTAGCCTGCAGTGCTGCACTCTAACCACTGCGCCACCTCGGCTCTTGTCCCATTGCTTTACCTTTTCCAGGTGAGATGCCCTTGCTAATATTTATTTTCAAGCATTCTGTACTCCCCACCAGCTCTCTGTGAGCCTCACAAATTTTCTCTTGGTTCTATTTCTTTCTCTCAGTTCTTTTGTTGAGGAACCAACAACTTTTGCCCTGTTTGCTGCTTATTTCTCTGTTCTAGCTGACAAACATGGCCATTTTACAGGACTTCCTAAAAATTGATGACTTAGGTTCATGAAAGTTTTGTTTGACCACACCTCAGTGGCCATAGCAAAAAGATGAGATCTGGGTATCTTGCACATAGATATCCCATCCCAGAGATCCCATCCCTTTCCTTGAGTAGCTCTATTATCTTTTCATTTGAGCAGAAAGTTGGATTAGAAGACCTCCAAGGTCCCTTTCAACTCTGTTATTCTGTTATTACTTATATTAATTTGTGCACAGGCACAAAAATGTACGTGAAATAATGCATTATCTCACAGTCCCTGTTGCATTTGGATCAACAGAAAATACGACTTCAGCAACAGAGTGATCAATGCCTGGAATTCACTACCTGACTCTGTGGTTTCTTCCCCAAACCCAAAAAACTTTAACCTTAGACTGTCTACTGTCGACCTCACCCCATTCCTAAGAGGTCTGTAAGGGGCGTGCATAAGCGCACCAGTGTGCCTACCGTCCCTGTCCTACTGTCCTATTGTCCTCATCTATCTGTATTCACTTTGATTATGTTTATGTTTATACCTATACCTGCTATCTTGTACATGTTTGACAAACAAATTAATAATAATAATAATAATAATAATAATAATAATAATAATAATAATAATAATAATAATAATAATAATAATAATAATAATAATAATAATAATAATAATAACACAATTTTCTGTTGCCTAAGCACAATATTGAGTGGGAGTAATAAAACAACAACTTTGTTTAGACTTAAAGTGTATACCTTCCCCAAAGCATGGAACATGAGTGTTTTGCTTTTAGAACCTTGAGGCAAATGCAACATATGTGCCTTTTGTTTAACATGCTTTCGCTGGAAAAAGTGACAATGTGGAAAATACCCTGAGAGTTTAGAAGAAATCAATGTTAAGAATTTTTCCACTTCTATATTACATTTGCCATTCTTTCTTAAACATTCCAAATATGGAAAAAATCATAGTATCTGTTTTCAAAGAACAGAATCTCTCCTGAATTAATAAATCCTATGCTGCTGGAGAGCCTGCAAATCCCAGCAGTCATTGTATCTGCCTCTTGTGGATTTCTGTTTTTGAAGATTTCTGTTTCAATTCCATTTACAGGCCACCTGGACTCTACAGAAATAGCAATCTCAATATTATAAGATGGCAGCATCAAACCACGTCTGAAATGGGGAATTTAAATCACTGACTGAGGCCCCTAGTCAAGCATTGCCATGCAATATGTTTAGCCAAAAGGACTCCAAATGGAGTCAGTGTAATTAATTTTCCACTTTGATTCATCTGCTTAATTTAAATATTTTCATTTACTATGCAGGCATATGTCATAATGTATGAATGGTTGTTCACATATATTTGTATTTTGAATTTTGAATTACTGTAATTAAATATTAGTAATTAATAAATTTTAATTAATTTTGAGGGCCAGACAAGGAATAATGGATGGAAGCTGATCAAGGAGAGAGTCAACCTAGAAATAAGTTTTCTGACATTGAGAGCAATCAACCAATGGAACAGTTTGCCTTCAGAAAATGTGGGAGCTTCATCACTGGAAGCTTTCAAGAAGAGACTGGACTACCATCTGTCAGAAATTGTGTAGGGTCTCCTGATTCTTATTCTATTCTTATTCTATATTCTATTCTATATTCTATTTTATATTCTATTCTAAATATATAGGAAACATACAGAAGAGGCCTTCATCCTGCAGTGGATAGACAATGGCTAAAATGACTGATGAGGATGATAGTGGTGATGATGATGATGATGATGATGATGATGATGATGATGATGATGATGATGATAACAATAATGATGATAAAGATAATGACAATAATTATATATATTATATGGAAAATATGTCCACAAACTACGCTGGCAAGGAGGGGAGAGATCCTATTCAGGTAAACAAATCCCTGTGAAATATATTTACAAAACAAAATTCTTTTCAGTAGAATTGGTTTTCTAATCTTGGATATAGTTTCATAATTTGAACTATCCTTCTACAGGGAATTTTAGAGAGGCAATACCTGTCACAGTAAGTTTTGTATCAATAATAAATTCAGCATGGCATCTGGATTGTAAATGATTAATCTATTCCCTAGTTTGGCCTTAGTTAATGCTTAAGCACCAAGTAGGCAAAGTCCCTTGTAGGCAGAGAGGTGGGAAACTGACTCATCAGTAACAGCATCAAAAACTAGACTCCAAAGATGAGGACAACCTAAAGTTGATTCTTCTTTCCAGGCCCTTAAGCATTCAGGGTCAGGGGCAGAAAACAAAACAATGTATTTTGAATATCAGCAGTCCAAGCCAAGAATACAAAAGAAAATATCTCAAACATAAGATATCAAACCAAGAGAGAAAATTGGGACAGGCAGCAACAGTTTGAGGCTTGTTATCTTCTTCATTCCAGCAGATACATTGAGCATCCCAGCCTCAGCTATCAAGCTATCAGGTGATTTCCTACTTCTGAAGACTCTTCTTTTCCTTTCATAAGAAGAACCAGCTCTACTTAGCACCTGAGAAATGAGTTAGATCCTAACCTGCCAAAACAGATAGGTAGAAGAATCTGTTTATACAGGACCTTGATAAGAAAATGTCCAGTCTTTCCTCTGTAGGCTTTCTTTGTCATTCTGCTCTGATATCTTCCTCCATCTTCCTCCATTTTCTACTCCAACCACCACACCTGCCCTTTCAGCAGAGCAGCCTTTAAGTTTAGCCAGTCTTGAGCCTGCAGGCACTTACAATCAGGAACTGTGGCTTACTTATGAGGAAGGTGGTGTTTTCCCTTTCATCTCACTGTCCTATCTTATCTCAGGTTTAACTGGTGAATCTGATCGTATAATGCCTGTTTTATTATGCCATGGTGGCGCAGTGGTTAGAATGCAGTATTGCAGGCTAATTCTGCTGACTGTCGGCTGCCAGGAGTTCAGCAGTTCGAGTCTCATTGGCTCAAGATTGACATAGCCTTCCCTCCTTCTGCGGTCAGTAAAATGAGGACCCAGATTGTTGGGAGCAATATGCTGACTCTGTAAATCACTTAGAAAGGGCTGTAAAGCACTGTGAATAAGTGTAAGTGCTATTGTTATTATGATTATTCTAAAGAATAAGCAGCCTGCTAGCAATATTCAATGCTACTGTTCCAAACCACCTTCACATATAGTCCCACATATAACATATTACAGTAATTTAATTTAGCAGTTATTAGGGGACAAATAACAGAGGTCAGACTGTTCAGACATTCAACATATTATGCATTACACATTCTTTTCTAATAAATATATCTAGCTAAATTTTGTTTTCATTTGAGTGGGTTAAGTCAAGAACAATGTGATCTACGGAAGAAAAAAGACATCACATATTTTACCAGAAGGTATTCCTCCTTCTCTGTTTATTAAGCCCGTGATGCTTTATGACAGTGGTTCTCAACCTGTGGTTCACGGACCGCAGGAGGGAGATGAAGTTGTCACAGGGAGTCCATGAAGGCTTAAATAATTCTTGTGTTATGTCTTGGGGGTCCGTGGCCATAGTCTGTAGCCACAAAAGTTATTTAAATGGAGTACGTAGTGAAGAAAAGGTTGAGAACCACTGCTTTATGAAACAATGCTAAACATCTACTTTGCATGTAAAAAAAATTAAATGTTATATCTCTGATACTGAATATAGAAATTCCTCAAAGTCCTGATCCTCTTAGCTTCTCATGGTAAGGTCATTTTAGCAAGTTAAAAAGGTGTTGGCAGTAGACAAAGAAAAAATGTCATTTCAGAATATGAAGTTACAAAAAGGAAACTTTTTAACATAATGCTATTCACAAATTTTATTTAAATTCTAAGTTTTTAATTTCAGCGATAGGTAGAATTATTCATATTTCACAATGGTTGGTTTACTAATATATTAGTATAATTAGCCATCTAATTTATTATTTCAAGCAATGGAGGAGGAGGAGAAAGAAGAGGAGGAGGAGGAAGAAGAGGAGGAAAGAAAGAAAAAAGAAGATCATACAATTCATGGAAACTTATATCCTAGAACCATAAGAATTTTGCATTTATTCCAGGTGTTTGTTAGTCCATAAATGAAAACCACTGCATTATGTTAAACGTACTTAATTCAGTCTTTTGGGGGGGGGGTTTGCTTCATGTTTCATAAAGATTTACTAAAAAGATAATGAAGAACAATATGTTAAAATAAACAAATGGAAAAAAAAACCCACAATATTTTAAAAGAAACATATAAATGAAACAAAAGTGATCTCGTCTCTAATTAATTGTTATACTTGATGCTGGAAGACAATTCACACAGAAGAGTATCTTGAACATATCTTTCTATGATATGTTACCACCTTTGTATTCCTAGTAATGAAAATATTTTAATATTTAATTAATATTAGTTTCCCCCACCCCATTGCTGATTGAAGCATTGCATGCTTTATGGTAAACTATTAAGGAACAATTTACTGTATTTTAGTTTGATTATATCATTACTCTATAGCCAAATTACTGTTGTTGTTCTTGCTGTTGTTTTACAAATAACATTAGTAGTTACTATTTTAAACTCAGTTTTCTTTACATAGAATAATTGCTCACAAGGTAATATGTGTATGAATAGATTAGGGGAAATATGCAAATACTGGAAAAAAAAATACAAAGGAGGATGTATTTTCCTGCAGAAAAAAATAGCTTGCAAGAAATATGATGATTGGGAAAACTGCTGATAATATCTGTACATTAGGAGAAAGACATATAAAGACATTATGGTTAAAAGGACGAAAAAAATTCAAGAAAGGCAACATGGTGATAAATCGATCTATAAATAGATCACAAATGAGATAACAAATATGTATCCATCTATATAGTATGAGGTCAGATGTAATTTATTTGAAAAGCATAAGTTTGAAAATTTAAGACAAACTCTATGAAAAATGTACAAAATGACATTTTTTCCTCTAATATGTATCCATGCCAGTTTATAGATTAGCTGTACAATATATCTTTCTTTCCTACAATCATTTTAATAATCTTAAGAATTCAAAAAGATTGAAAAGATTCAGTAAGAACCATGAGCATACAGTATTACAAAAGAAAAGACAACATAGTCTTCTTAAACCCAGCTTAAACCACTGAGCATAGTCATTATGAGCAGCTCAAATCCCATTGATTTTGATGGGACTGTGCATCAAATTGATGGGACTGTCTATCTATTACCATAGATACCTTTAATTATATTGAGGCTGAACTGTACAAAGATTTTAAACAGTCACTTGGCCAAAGCCAAAGCATTTGCAAAATAAAATGTGGTTTTATAGCCCTTCTACAAGGAGTCTGGTATATTCTCTTGAGGACTTGTTTGATTTATGGAAAGATTTTATAGCTATGAAATTAAAAAATTAAAAATGCTCACCCAAGTGCCACTCTAATCCCTTATTCTGTTTTTCATTTCCACTGCTTGGAATAGCTAGGACTCAGCCCGGATATTCAGTAAAATTATGTTCAGTATTCTCCTATTTCTGCCCTCTAAATATAACCATAAGGTTAAACAAGTCTGTATTTTATAAAGTCCCTAGTGCTTTCAACTTGTGCCTCATTTTCAGTTCCATGAAGGTAAAGTTTTCAAATGTGAAAAGATTCCCTGGTCTATTTTAAGGAAAATAAAACCAGTAAACATTTCTCTTGGGGTTCTTGACTCAGAAAAAAAGAATTTGCTGCCTGTGGCAGTACAGATGCTTGCAAATATTTAATAGCTAGCAAATAGAGTGATATTTGCCAAAGGCCTTAGCAGCCTGAAAGTCATTCAAGCTTCAATCTCTGTTTCTGCTAACAAAGTTTTGCACTCATGGAAAAGTCAAAAGATGCTGCTATATTGGTTTATTTTAAACAAATGATGTGCGTGCAAGTCAAATATTTGCTTTTATCCATTGAACTTTTTAAAATGTTCCTTGTGTATATATACTGAACTAATGAAATATGATACTCAATGAACTTGAAAAGGAATGACTGCCAGTCTCTAGTTCTTCAGCTATTGGATACCAGTTTTAATAATGCTTTACCTGTGGCTACATCATTTCAATATCTCATTTGCTTGTAGCAATGTAGTTAAGATGCCAATGTAAATTACTTGCTGAACAATTTAATATTATTTGGAAAGATGCAGGAATTGCTAAGGGAATTGGAGAGTCAGTTTAATTTGTTTAATTAAAGCCAGTGGACTGAAATTTATAAGAGAAAATAATCTGATTTGATATGATTAAATAACTAATTGGAAATAAAAATGGATATTAACACATAAGTAACATAAATTTCTTATTTGATATCAAGTTTGTATGTATTTGTACTTCATATTTAATGATATGACATGCAACTTTGGTTGATGTTTATTATTTATGTCATATATTAGAAGTTGATATCTATACTATATCTGTACTATAAAGTGTATACTATATACTAATATCTATACTATATCTGTATTATGTTCTGTACACATGGTCACATGCAAGATTCCTTTTTTAATTTGTGTTTATTACAATTTGCAGAATTAAGGATCTTGCTCATGGACCAATAAAATATTTACAGAATGCAAATATTAAATATGGAATTTAAATGTTAAATTATGGATTCTTTGAAGAAACTCATGTTGGAAGAGGAAGAAGAATGCATCTCCTCCCAATTTACAAGCCAAAGTTTTATCCACTCATTATTTCATTTTTTTCCTGAAAACTTTGAAAAGTTTATAAGAAATATGTCTTCCTTCCCCCAAGGTTTTTTTTCCCTCCTAAAAAAGAATTTTGAAAAACTTACATAGAGTTTTTTTTCCTCCTCAATAAAATATCTGAGGTCAAGATACATTGGCTGACATCCCATGCTCTCAGTGATATCCAAGAATAACTAAAATCAAGATTAACAAAGAATCATGAGTTCTGGAAGACAAAGGTAGACAAGCCAGATATACTTACGACACAAAATTCCTTTATAAGCCTGCCTTTCAAAGAATAATCCAGTGGCCAATTTGGGAGATGAAATCAATCTGTGGCTTGAGAATGTCTTTCTGAGGAAGTTGCCATGTCTGTTTCAGTGATTTACTTCACACAGTAGCTATGCTCAGCTCCAGCAGTTCCTTGCCCATCATTCATCCACTTACGTATGTCTTGTCTTGCACTGAAATGTGTTCTCCATTACTATTGAGTGGAAGACCCAAAAAGACCACAGTGAATATGAACAGATATTGATGGTTTGTAATTTAGTGTAGAGCACGTATAGTATGTTCAGTCCCAAACATCTGGGATTGAACATATTGTACAATTATGTTCAATCCCAAACATCTTAATGTAGGACAAGGTAATTTTAGTTGTAGCAAACACACACATACAATCCAACAATTGCGCTCCCTCTCCCTCTCCCTCTCTCCTTCCCTCCCTCCCTCCACATAGGGACAGCAGTATTGTTGGTCCAGATAAACATTGCTATTCATATCATTTATTTATTTATTTATTATTTAAATTTCTATGCCGCCCAACTCCCAAGGGACTCTCATGCCCGGGCTGGAAAAATATAGGTAATTACTGTCTCTTTGCTGCCATCTAACTGTTATAGTTTTGCATCCCAGGTATAATATGCCTAAATAAACTTAGATAAATCAATCATCTGAATCAATAAAGACATTTTCCTGTGTTTATAAAGGAATGCTCATATGAGCTAGAAATTGGATTTTAGATGTTATAGCAATAGCAATAGCACTTAGACTTATATACCGCTTAGAGCCGAGGTGGCGCAGTGGTTAGAGTGCAGTACTGCAGGCTACTTCAGCTGACTGCTAGCTGCAGTTCAGCGGTTCAAATCTCACCAGGCTCAAGGTTGACTCAGCCTTCCATCCTTCTGAGGTGGGTAAAATGAGGACCCAGATTGTTGGGGGCAATATGCTAACTCTGTAAACCGCTTAGAGAGGGCTGTAAAGCACTATGAAGCGGTATATAAGTCTAACTGCTATTGCTATTTATAGTGCTTTACAGCCCTCTCTAAGCGGTTCACAGAGTCAGCATATTGCCCCCAACAATCTGGGTCCTCATTTTACCCACCTCGGAAAGATGAAAGGCTGAGTCAACCTTGAGCCGGTGAGATTTGAACCGCTGAACTGCAGCTAGCAGTCAGCTGAAGTAGCCTGCAGTACTGCACTCTAACCACTGCGCCACCTCAGTGTTACAGAACTACAAGTCCCATCATATTATATCACTGCCCATTCTGGTTGGGAATACTCAGCTTTGTACAATAGTTTAGCAACCACTTGGAGGATTACCTCCGATCTAAGCCTTCATATCACTGACGGAGTACTTCTATATCACTCCTCAACTTGCAACTATAGCTGGGACGGGAAGTTAAGTGAGTCATCACGTGCCTGTGCCTGATCTTATAATACTTTTGCCACAGTCATTAAGCAAAATCACCTAGTAATTAAATGAATCCAGCTTCCCCCTGTTTCAGGGGGTGTCAAACTGGCGGCCCGTGGGCCGGATGCGTCACGCGCAGGCCACGCCCACCCCAGCTCCACAAAGGCAAAAAAATGTTACGATATGTCACGATATGTCATGTGACGCGATCGAGTTTGACAACTGTGTCCTATTTGCTTTGCTTCTCAGAAGATGGCTGGGAAGGTCAGAAATGACACAGGGACATTGCAATTGTTGTAAATACATGGTGATTGCCAAGGGCCTGAATTGTGATCCTCTGACCATGGGGATGTTGCAATAGTGTGACGACTGGTCATAAGTCATTTTTTTCAAGCTGTCATAACTTTGAATTAATTTCAATGAATGGCCAAAAACCGAGGACTGCCCTTATGTGCTAATCACTTAGCAGTGTAACTGCATATATTTGGTATGGACTTCTCTAGTTTCATATCTCAGTTATACTATGTGATTGGAAGATGCTGAAATTCCCCATATGTGCATCCATTAAGGTCCTATCCCTGAAAGAGACCAAGAGGACAAAGAAGCAGGGGTAATAATTCCCTATGAAGTCCTTAATTGGTGGACTATCTCGAGCCATGAGATACGCCTGGATGTTTGCAAACCTATCAAGATGTCCCTCTCTAAGCAGGACTTTTAGAGGTTATTTGAACTGCATAGCTTGTTTGTTTTAGGATTTAATGACACACATCCTTCCCTTTCAGTTTTATGAAGAAATGAGCTGCATTTTTTATTCCTATATACTTGCTTTATATATCTATATCTATATCTATATCTATATCTATATCTATATCTATATCTATATCTATATCTATATCTATATCTATATCTATATCTATATCTATATCTATATCTATATCTATATCTATATCTATATCTATCTATCTATCTATCTATCTATGGGGACATCCAGACAGTCAATTACAAAACACAGTCCGTTTCTATATGTTATATTTTTTTACATAAATAAAGGGAGACTAGTATATATCTATTTCAAGCTATTTAGCTCTCATCAGTTAGCCACACCCCCTTTTTTTTTACTGGGATTTGAACCTGGGCAGTTTGCCTTGTTAGGAAGCAGTATGCTCCCTCCCATATTTGGGTATACCAGGTGATTTAACAGAAAAAACTATATACATACATACATACATACATACATACATACATACATACATACATACATATATGGTTTGTTAAAGCTGTATCACTGAATTTCATTTACAGATGTTGGGATTACATTGGAATTGATGCAGTGGTTTGAATGCAGTACTGCAGGCTACTTCTGCTGACTGCCAGCTGCCTGCAATTTGGCAGATCGAATCTCACCAGACTCAAGGTTGACTCAGCCTTCCATCCTTCCGAGGTGGGTAAAATGAGGACCCAAATTGTTGGGGGCAATATGCTGACTTTGTAAATAGCTTAGAGAGGGCTGTAAAGCACTGTAAAGCGGTATATAAGTCTAAGTGCTATTGCTATTGCTATTCTATGGTGATTGTAAACAGTCTTGAGTCTTGGAAGCTGGATGTATAGAAATATATGTGGTTATATAAATTCTATCCTAAACCAAAGAAAAGAAACGCCATCTCAACAGATTTGATGTTATGGAAATTCCACCGTATTATGGTGATAGAGCTATAAGGTAACAAATATAAATTTAACAGATACATAAAAATATTTTTTAAATAAAACCTACCAGACAATGTGATTTAAAAACCCCAATATTTTAAAATATTCCTTTGGATTTTTTTTCTTTAAAAAAAGCAATATTTGATCTTTTCTTTTCTTTTTGTTAAGAATATGCCAGCATTGTTCTATAAATTCCTTTTAGACATTTGGTATACTGCCACTTTTAATTATGAGTTGACATACTATACTTTCTTGAATTAATTTTCTTGAGATATGAGAGAACTTTTATTGGTATTTCAAATAATACATGTTTTTCATTTAAATGTTAATTGAATAAATTGCATCTCGACAGGAATTAATATTAAATCAATAAGGAACTTTTCTTCCCTTTTAATAATTATTGTGCACTTTTGAAAATGCTTACAAAATGTAATCATGTTACAGATGACAGGTCTCTTGACTGGGATGGATACACATTTTAGGAAACAAATAATAAAATAAAATGTAAAGGTTGCAGTCCTAAAAAAAGTAGAAAGAGTAAATAAATGACTGAAAGTAGTGATAGAAAGCTTATCTGATTAACTCCTAGAGGCAAACTATATTATGCATCAACCATCTGGTATGGAGGAGGAATAAAGCTAACACAAATACACATTTTATGGGGTACTTGCAGGGGTGGGTTCTAACTTACCTCGCTGCCAGTTCGCTTCCTCCCACGCCGCACCTCATGCGCAGTAAAAAAAAATAAAAAAATAAAAAAAAGCCAAAAACAAGATGGCGACACATGTGCAGTGCCAGAAACTCGGCTTCTGCACATGCGCAGAAGAAGAAGAAAAAATAAAAAAAATTCAAAAAAATTCAAAAAAAAGATGGCGGCGCCCACGGACTGGCACCAACTGAACCGGATCGGTGACGTCATCGTGACGTCACCAGCGGGTCTCTACCGGTTCAGGCGAACCGGTCCGATCTGGGAGGAACCCACCTCTGGGTACTTGGCAACATGCTCACATTTATGTCCATTTACAGTGCTCCACAATCACATGACCACATTTTATGACTTTTTTTTTTTTTGCCAGAAAGTGGCATTTATTTCCAGTTTCCAGCAAAAAAAATAATAATCCCCATTGTGGACAATGGATTTGCTTAATGACTGCTTCTGAAAAGGTCGCAAAATTGGGTACAGTCTCATTGTGACCATTAATGACCAGCATGATTTATGCCTGTAATTTTGGATTCAAATACAGTTATAGGTTGAGGAATATATATACCAATTCTCTCTCTAAGTATAATGTTCAAGGTACATTTAATAGTCTTGTGTGCGTGCTTAAAGCTTTATGAAATCCTTAATAAAGCAATGAACGAAATTAGATCAGGAGCAGAGGTGGGTTCCTCCTGGTTTGGACCGGTTCGCCCGAACCGGTAGCAACCCGCTGGTGACATCACAATGATGTCACGGATCCGGTTCAGTAGGTGCCGGTCTGTGGGCACTGCCATCTTTTTTTGGGGGGATTTTTTTTTTGAATTTTTCCAGATTTTTTTCCTTCTGCGCATGCGCAGAAGCCGAGTTTCTGGCACTGCGCATGCATCGCCATCTTGTTTTCAGCTTTTTTTGGGGGGGTTATTTTTTTCCACTGCGCATGCACACGCCCACGAGGCACGGCCACGCGGCGCAGGAGGAAGTGAACCGGCAGTGAGGTAAGTTAGAACCCACCCCTGATCAGGAGTACTCCTCATATATGGAAATGGGATTTAACTTCCTCCTTCTCTAAATCTGAACAATTTACACAGGCAGAAGTAAGAGAGTTATAGATTCCAAGATTTTTTTTATAGGTACAATGAGTAGACCAGATATTTACCCTGTTTGATTTCTACTTCCTATGGGAATAATTTTGATTAGTTACTTATGGAAGAACTTTGTATTTATATCAGTTAATTTTTTCCTATTATTTTCAGTCCATTTCTTTAACCTACCAAGGCTATCTTAAATCTTTAGTTCTACAACTAAGATTGTAGCTGACAAGCCCAGCATTTTAAATGCTGAGCCACCATACCATCCTATTCTAGTCGCTCTGAGCTAGACTAGACTTGGTTCTTACTTAGCTTGGTTCTAAGATGGCGGCACGTGCAGACTCTGCGGCCCTGAGCTCCCGGTGTTGCTGCGTGAACAGTGGAGTGAATGGGTTAAAACTTGTCTATACCCATGCAGAGTTGCTAAACATTGCTTTTGCAAGTCGATCTGGTATCACCAGTGACTTCCAATGGTCCCATAACATACTGAGCTGCATGGTGAGACTGCCGGGTTCTCCATGGATCGTTGTCAAGTCTGGGAGGTGTCCACGGTGGTGAAAGGAGCAGAAGCGTGGATGTAAAGCTGGTCTGCTAGCTTGGCTATGGAAGCAGCCCCACAGACCAGCACTACCAAGCGTTTTTTTGGCCAACGCTAGATCTTTCGTCCATAAAATCGATGAACTAGAGTTGCAGATGGCGGTGAGCAAGCTCATCCATGAATGCAGTGTGATGATTGTTATGGAGACCTGGCTTCATCCACTCGTACCAGATGTGTCAGTGGGGCTAACTAGCCATGCCATATACGCTCCGATAGAGATGGCAATTCTGGTAAGAGCAAAGGAGGAGGACTTTGTATTTATGTACACAATGACTGGTGTGCTAACAGCAGAGCCATCTATGCGTACTGGTCCCCAGATGTGGAATTAATGACTGTCATATGTAGGCCATTTTATCTGCCTAGAGAAATTTCTGTGATAGTTATTATCGCTGTTTATATTCCACCTGATGCTAATGTTAGCCGAGTGCTCTCTAAGTTATATGATGTTATTTCGAGGCAGCAGCAAACTCATCCTGATGGCGCTTTTGTCGTGGCTGGGGACTTTAACCAAGCCTGTTTAAAGACTGTCCTCTCTAAGTTTGTGCAGTATGTGCAATGTCCCACCAGAGGGAAGAACACTTTAGACCTTATGTATTCGAACTTAAAACAGGCATATAGAGCAATTCCCCTCCCCGACTTGGGCACGTCCGACCATCTCTCTCTGCTGCTGTGCCCAAAGTATATCCCTCTTAGGAAAAGAATACAGCCAGTCATGGAAACTGTCAAAATCTGGCCGGAAGGAGCACTCAGCCAATTGCAGGATTGGTTTGAAACCACTGAGTGGAGTATATTTGAACATCTAGAACTGCACGAATACACTGACACTGTACTCTCATATATTAAAACATGCACAGATAATGTAACAGTAGATAAGTGCATCAGAGTCTACAGGAATTGTAAACCCTGGATGTCAGCAGAGGTACGGATACTTCTGAGAGCCCAGAATTCCGCCTTCAAGGCAGGTGACAGAGATAAATATAATGAGGCCAGGGCAAATCTAAGGAGAGGCATTAAGGTAGCTAAACAGAAATATAAATGAAAGGTGGAGAACCATCTAGCAGACAACAACCTGAGGCAGGTGTGGCAGGGACTGCAGCACCTAACCAACTACAAGGGCAACATGATGAAGACAATCAATGCTCTCCTCATTGATGGAGGAGTTGAACATCTTCTTTGCCTGCTGTGAGGTCAAAAGACTTGACCCTGTGGCCCCAGCCCACCGGCCCTCCAACTTCCAGCCAGTCACCCTGCATGAACACCGAGTGAGAGCTGTATTGAAGGCCATGAATCCCAATAAACCTGCAGGTCCAGATGGGGTAAAGTGGTAAAAACCTGCGCTGACCAATTATCAGAGGTCCTAACAAGGATTTTTAACATCTCCCTGCAAACGGCCAGTGTTCCATCATGTCTGAAAGCAGCCACCATCATTCCAGTCCTGAAGAAAACAGCCCTAAACAGCCTGAATGACTACAGACCCATTGCACTGACGTCTGTAGTGATGAAGTGCTTCGAGAGGCTGGTTCTTCAACATTTCAGATCATGCCTTCCATCAAACTTCGATCAACATCAATTCGCCTATAGAGGAAATAGGTCGACAGGCGATGCCATTGCCACTGCCCTACATGCTGTATTGAGACACCTAGAGAAATCTGGGAACTACGTCAGAATGCTCTTCATAGACTACAGCTCGGCCTTCAACACCATTTTGCTGGGCACTCTCATTGAAAAGTTGACTGACTTGAATTTCCCTCCCCTCACCTGTGATTGGATTAAAGACTTTCTGATGGACCATCCACAAACAGTGAGGGCTGGGTCCTTTACATCCTCCTCCCTGAAGCTCAGCACTGGCTCTCCTCAGGGCTGTGTGCTTAGTCCCTACCTGTACTCACACATGCCTGCATATCTTCTGATCCGTCTAATATGATAATAAAGTTTGCAGATGATATCACCATGCTGGGTCTTATTACAGGAGGGGACGAATCAGCATACAGAGAAGAAGTTCAGAAGTTATGTACATGGTGCTCAGAAAACAATTTACATCTAAATACCAGCAAGACAAAGGAGATGGTGTTGGACTTCCGGAAGCAGAGAGAGGAACCTGCCCCACTCTACATCAAGGGGGGCTATGTGGAAAGGGTCTCCTCATTCAAATTTCTGGCAGTGCACCTTAGCCAAGATCTCACCTGGAAAAATAACATGTCCCAGGTGGTTAGAAAGGCCCAACAGAGACTCCATTTCCTTAGGGTCTTGAGGAAAAATCAGGTGGAACAACGGCTGATGACTTCCTTTTACCGGTCCACAATAGAAAGCGCCCTCACATATTGTGTCACAGTATGGTACGCTGGCTTAACAGCCGCGGACAGGAAGGCATTACAGAGGGTGATGAGCACAGCACAAAAAAATCATGGGCTGCCCCCTAACCCCACTGGATGAAATCACCAGGTCCTGCTGTCTCAGCAGAGTGAGGAAAATCCTCAGGGATGATTCACACCCTGGACAGCATTTCTTTATTCTCCTACCATCAGGCAGGAGATATAGAAGCATAGCCAGCCGAACAAAGAGGCTGAAAAAATAGCTTTTATCCATGGGCTGTCAGATTCTTAAATGCACCATAACACCACAATCAGGTTTAATGTGATAGACTTACAGTGCAACGTGCAACATGCAACATGTATATACCGGTGGAATCTATATCTATATCTATATCTATATCTATATCTATATCTATATCATCTATATCTATATCTATATCTATATCTATATCTATATCTATATCTATATCTATATCTATATCTATATCTATATCTATATCTATATCTATATCTATATCTATATCTATCTCTATCTCTATATCTATCTCTATCTCTATCTCTATCTATATCTATATCTATATCTATATCTATATCTATATCTATATCTATATCTATCTGTGTGTGTGTGTGTGTGTGTGTGTGTGTGTGTGTGTGTGTGTGTGTGTGTGTGTAAATGTGTGCTAGTTTAGTACTTATTTGGGTTTAGGGATTTCTTTTTTATTTATTGATTTATTGAGATGTATTCTGTGTTCTTGGGTGGGCTGCACCAAAGGAGGCTCATTCAATTTCAATGTACACATGTTGTACATTGACAATAAAGGTTTGATTGATTGATTGATTGATTGATTGATTGATTGATTGGGGGAGTTGAATAAGTCTGCCTTTTTTTACCCCATTTTGGTGACTTAATATTTTTTTCTGTCTTCACTAAGCAGTTAATATACTGATTTTTCTCTTTTCCTTTTCTCCTGAACATATCTACAGGACCTCTTTTGTTCACCTACATCCACTTGGTGTGATTCTTAATTTTCCCAGCACTGACTTTATAGTGCCAGGGTCCCTGTCTCTCTCTCCCTCTCTCCCTCCTCATCTGTCCTCTTTCTATTTTCAAGATGAGTTCTCTTTTGTTTTCAGTTTTTCATTAAGTTTTTTCCCCCTGCAGCCACGCTTCTATGTCCAGTTCCTTTTCTCATTGGAGCTGATTATTAATGTACTTTTAATGTCTCCTTCAACAAGGAAAGCACTTTTAACTCCTTTTCCATTAGCTTCTCCTGCCATGAAATCTTGCTTTCTATTGTTCTCAATGTATGAAAACCCATTAAACAAAGGTCATAGGTATGTTTTTTTACTATACTTAGATTTCCCTTGAAATTAAGGTAACACTACAAATTTACATTTGCATAATGTTATTTTTTGAAGGCAAATGAGGTCCAGGCAGAAGAACATCATCATGGCTTCAAAATCTAAGGGACTGGTTTAGACAAAACTCAGCAGCACTTTTTCGTGCGGCTGTTGATAAAAATAGGATAACCAACATGATCGCCAACGTCCGATGATGGATATGGCACAAGAAGAAGAAGTCTTCTTGTGCCATATCCTAAGTCCCGCAATCCACCAACCAACATTCAACCCCTCATCACCCAACCCAACATCCAACCTACCATCAACCAAAACCAACCTCTCATCATCCAAAACTAGGCATGCACACCCCTTACTTCCTCAATATCTACCACTGCTGATCTTAAATGCAAGCTAATTAATGCAAGAAGCATTGTAAACAAAATACCCAAACTCCTCCTCTTACTTAAAACTGCTAAATTCGACATTATATTTGTCTGCGAAACATGGCTGAACGCATCCCTCCCTGACT
>QLTV01001721.1:192781-203366 GCA_003457575.1 Thermophis baileyi
AAATTGATGCATATTATTGTTTTTCTGGATTTGCAGGTGGTACGCTTCATTAATAGCTGAATGTACATGCTTACCAGAACATAACCCGCTCTCTGTGTAAACATTTTTTCCCATTTTGGAGAGAACTAAATATTTTCAGATTCACATCTAAACTATAACTGAAAATCAGCTATGGAAATTATTTCTAATAAGGCATCTTCTACTTAGAACTGACTCTGTGGTTTCTTCCCCAAACCCAAAAAACTTTAACCTTAGACTGTCTACTGTCGACCTCAACCCATTCCTAAGAGGTCTGTAAGGGGCGTGCATAAGCGCACCAGCGTGCCTACCGTCCCTGTCCTACTGTCCTATTGTCCTCATCTATCTGTATTCACTTTGATTATGTTTATGTTTATACCTATACCTGCTATCTTGTACATGTTTGACAAACAAATAAATAAAATAAATAAATAAAATAAATAAAAGAAGAATGTTATTTCCATTTCTGAATTTTCGACTCATTCAGGGTTTGTCCAACACTCTCAGCCAAACACAAATGCACACTCCACCTGGGTTCTAGAGCTGATTTTCATTCTAAACTATCTACAGGTCTTCCAAGTGGATGCTCTACAGCAGGGGTGTCAAACTCAAGGCCCGGGGGCTGGATCTGGATCACGGATTGCTTAGATCTGGCCTGCGGGGCCATCCTAGAAACAGCAAAGGACCAGCCTGTGGTGCCTCTTCCAGCGAAAACGGAGCTCAGGAGGGCCACGCACGGTCCTCCCAGGCTCTGTTTTCAGATGTGATGGCCTCCTGCCATCATCTGCCAGTGAAAACGGAGCTCTGTTTTCAATGGCAGAGGGCAGCAGGAGGCCATCACGGCTGAAAATGAAGCTGGGGAGTCCGTTTTTACTGGCAGAGCGCTCAGGCCACTACAGACGCCCCCGACATGAGTGACATCAAGCCACAGCCACACTGGCAACACCCACACTGGCCATGCCTACACTGGCCCCCAAGGTCAAATACAACCCTAATGCGGCCCTTAATGAAATGGAGTTTGACACCCCTGCTCTTCAGTACTACCTTCCAATCTAGGACTTCTCTAGAGCACTGACTGAATACAGGACCTGGCATTCACCCTCCTTTCACTACCACTTGCTGCCTTTTCACCCTAGGCTGCCAGGTTCTTAACTTGTGGTTGATCAAATGGTGGCCTTTTAAATCAATGGACTTTCCTGAGCCTGTGCTTAACAGACCCCACAGTCGTAACCCCACCCAAAGACTTCCTTGCTCCATTCAGCCCATACATATCTGAGTGGGCTCTCTTTCAATTTTTGTCTATGTTGAGTTTCCTAGCCTAGTCTGCAGTTTGAAATGGCCTTATGTCATTCCTATTGGTTATTTGTGAAACAATAGACCTGGATGGGGAGATTTAGCATTTTTGCCAATGTAGACAGAAATTTCATTATGAATTAAGTTAATGGTATACAGATTCTGATAAGACAACCACACAATACTTATTAATATCTATCTATCTATCTATCTATCTATCTATCTATCTATCTATCTATCTATCTATCTATCTATCTATCTATCTATCTATCTATCTATCTATCTATCTATCTATCTATCTATCTATCTATCTATCTATCTATCCATCCATCCATCCATCCATCCATCCATCCATCCATCCATCCATCCATCCATCCATCCATCCATCCATCCATCTATCTATCTATCTATCTATCTATCTATCTATCTATCTATCTATCTATTCATGCTATTATTATTTTTATAAACAACTCAAGGCAGCGAACATCTTCTTTCTTTTTCTAATTTTCCCCACAACAACAACCCTGTGAGGTGAGTTGGACTGAGAGAGAATGAGTGGCCCAAGGTTACCCAGCTGGCTTTCATGGCTAAGGTGGGACTAGAACTCACTGTCTCAAGGTTTCCAGCCTGGTGTTTTAACTATTAGACCATTCCAACGGGAATCAACATGCTTAGGCTTCTGTTTCAAATGAGAAAAAAAATTGTGAAGATCTCTGGGTGAAAATAATTTCTAGTTCATAAACTTTTCTTCTGAAACTAGCCTTTTCCTTACTGTTAATAAAACCAAAAGTAAAATCTCCTTTGAGTCAAGCTTGTGTCCTGATTGCTTCATAGGTCCAACAAGAATCTGTGACAATAATAGGGAAATAGATTGTTACTTCCTTTTTCCAAGATACTGCTTTGGTTTACTAAACTTCCCTACAGATCTGGAAGTTGCTATTTGTATCTTAGGCTTCTTAACTTTTCTAGATTGTTCATGGTTGATTAAGGCATTTAGGGCCATTGCAAATTGTATGGTTGTTTCACAACATCAGTTCAAAATGCCATTAGATTTCCTAAACTCATCTTCATTGGAGTTCTCTGATCCTCCCTTATAGAAAATTAGGAGAATAAAAAAGATAACATATTTTTTTTAAATATCCCCTTTTCAAAAATTAGTCCTGAATGACACCATTATATTCATTGGAAACAGCTATTGTTTAGCTATCATCTCAGCAAATGGCCATTGTACTGTCATGTATATATCTGCAGGTCAAGTATGAAAATACTTCTGTTGATTTTAATATACAATTAGTCATTTTTTGAAATGTGAATCATGACAATAAATATGACGCTCACGCTACATTCATTTCCTCAACAATTTGGTAATATCTGCTTATGGAGGACTAGCTATTGGATAAGATTGGATTGCTTTAGAATGCTTTTCAAATTTCTGTTATTACTCCTAGTTAATACATATCAGGAAGGTGGAAAAATGTAAATGATGCCATTCAATAATAAAAGGACACTTTACCATGAGGAAAACCATTCAAAGTGAATTTTGCAGGGAAGTTATTAATGTAATTGAAGGGGTGCTTCAACATTTTGAACTTTGACTTAAAGTTCCAGTTTCTTTTCACAATGAATGACTGAGGCAGATTTCTTAAGTCACAGTGCTTTGGAATGGATGTTGGAGTAATATACAGCTAAGAGAACAGTGTTCTTTGGCAGTTCCCTTGACAAAGAACAAAGAAGATAAAAGAATATAGTGGTAATCTATTAGTTCTGAAAGGATATGTCACTAAGTATTTGCTTGAAAAAAATACTAGAAATAAAGAAACTCCTTGCCAAGCTAGTGTTTTCTCCAAATATATACACCACCCAGGGCTGAAATTCAAAAATTTTCCCTACCGGTTCTGTGGGCATGGCTTGGTGGGCATGGCAGGGGAAGGATATTGCAAAATCTCCATTCCCACCCCACTCTGGGGCCAGCCAGAGGTGGTATTTGCCAGTTCTCCAAACTACTCAAAATTTCCGCTACTGGTTCTCCAGAACCTGTCAGAACCTGCTGAATTTCACCCCTGACACCACCCCTATTGAAATGTCAGTGATTTCATTGTTAATGATAGAAAACCATTAAAATATTTTAAATGCATCATACTGTCATAATATGTGCATTTATTTATCTAATTGTTTACCTACTGGCATGTCTATGATATATAGTATTATTATTTTCATACAAATTATGCTTCCAGTCCCAATGCCTTAGGTGGAACTAATTTACTTTTCATTCTGCCTTAAAAAAAAGAAGAAGATAAAAGTTTCCCCAGTCCAGTGTTGTCCAACTCTAGAGGGCAGTGCTCATCTCTATTTCTTAACTGAGGGAGTAAGCTTTGTTTGAAGACACTTCCATGGTCATGTGGCTGGCATGGCTATATGCCGAAGGCACACAGAACACTGCTTTTTTCCCACCAAAGGGGTACCTATTTATCTACTTACATTTGCATGTTCTTGAACTGCTAGGATAGCAGCAGCTGGGGCAAGAATGGGAGCTCACACCTCGCACTGTTCAAGACCCAGAACCCCCGACCCTTTTCTAAAGACACCACATCTACCCAAACCACAACAGCCTCTCTTTTCAAGTCTTGCTAATTTCTTAGAGCCGTTCCAAATGAAATCTTCTCCCAATGGATTATGGGAAAGGGAGTGGCTTAACAGCTGCCACCCCAAAGGAAAAGCTATGAAAACCATGTTTCCTTTGAAAGCATGGGGTAGGAACAGCAGTGGGTTGCTCTCAGTTTGGCCTGGTTCTGCGAACCAGTAGCAGCGGTGGCAGGAGGCTCCGCCCATCCACCCAGGATACTTCTGCGCATGCGCAGAAGCTTCTGTGCATGCCCAGAAGCGTCACGCACGAGCGCGCGTGCGAACCAGAAGCCATGGGTTTTAGAACCCACTACTGGGTAGGAAGCTTCCTATTGGTGTAGATTCCCCCTTTGTGCTGGGTCTTATGATTTATCTCTCTTTTATAGTGAAGGCACCACCTTGGCCATCACTCCCACCACCTCTCTTATCACTTAAAGGAACAACTTTTGCACTCATCCTGCACAGTTTTTAAAAACACAGCAATTTTATTTCCATCTTTTTTTTAATGTTTAAAGTGGAAAAGGAGAAATGAGAGAGTAAGATGCCAATTGGATGCCATTTTTAATATCATCCCATTAGCCAGCTGGAGGGAACGATGTCCAGCTTCTTGGGAACGAAAACACAGCAATGGGAACATTCACAGGATAGTCAGAAAAATTTATGACTGCTGTGAAATTGTCCTTACTAAGACCCATTCTCAATATAGTCATTTTGTCATAATTGACACTAAAACAGAGAGATGCATATACACTAACTCTGCATTTCATAAAATGTAAATGGCATTCTTGCTGAAGGAAAAACAAACCAACCAAAAAAAACCAACAACAACCCTGAACGGATTTGGCCAATTTCATTACTTTTATCCTAAAGGACCTCCAAATTTCATCCAATTCTATCAAGATTTTTTAAAAAGTTCCTGGCATTGCCTTCAAAACAGTAGCAACAACAGTATCATTTAAAGATGTTTAAAATAAAATGCCTTGCACTTAGTTGTTTAATACGAGATTGGTTTATTCACTTAAAATATTGTCACTGTGCATGTAGATTATTTTCTTTGATGTAAAATAAAAATAGAACAAAAAATATATATTGAGCCATTTTTTCATACATGAGTGATTGATGTAGGACCTCATTTAACTTAGAAGAGTGTGTGTTCCAAATCAATCTGAAATCTCTTTTTTCTGAAATTTCAAATTAGTGCCTAAGGTAACTTTTATAGCTGATGAATCTCACTATTATAATTGAACATCCACTTCATTACCAAAAGCTGTAAGAGAAAGAGAAAGGAAGGCACTCATAGTGAATTAAAAGAGGACATGGCTTCCAATGGACAGCTAGATGTTTTCCTAATCTGTTTACTGTTTACTTATAGAAATTGGAAAAGAGCATCATAGTAAGAAAGGTTGGAATTGTGTCCTTGAAACATAAAGGTGAGAGATCACTACATTAGGGGAATTGTTTAACGGAACACGTGGGACACACCAGTCAAGCCAGTATAGCATAGGACAGGAGAATTTAAACATTAAGTGCAAATAATGCCTTTTGGATTGAATACTATTGAAGTCAAAGGACATGTATCAGATTACCGGTATATTAAAACCAGTTTTCATACCAACTGTAACACAGTGCGAGCAGTTTCTCACATTAAAGCGTTCCCGAGGGAAAATGTTTTAAATTGTTCACAAAGTATCGAGTTCCCAGATAATGCTAGCACTTTGTTCTCTTCTACTATAAACACACAAGTCTCTGTGTGTGTAAATGCTAAAAAAAACAGAACCTGCAACAAATAGTCAAGGATTTGCATGTTGCTGCTTGTGGTGGCACTCCAGAAGTTGCATGACATTCCATTCTGGAGCTCCATATTCATCCTTCTCTACCCATCCTATAATCAATACTGGACATGTATCAGGCGTGCCCCATCCTTCGTTGAAGCTTTCCTTTATCCATCATTTGCTTTCAGATATATGTTTTTTCTGTCCCATTCCCTGATTACAGGCTTTTCGTCAGAATCTGACATGCAATATTAAAATTCTGAACTTAATGGAGCTTTGGGATATTCACAGTTGTGTGAAGTTCTTACTTTTGAAAATCTGGATCTCCCCAAATTTTAGTCTAAATGTGGCACATTATCTTCTCCTGTCTTTGTACCACATAGAAAAGAATGTACATGAACTTAATTAGGAATGAGTTCCCAGCTTTGATCCTGGCATTCACATTGTTTGGCAAAAAAAAAAAAAAAAAAGCCCTGAAGCAAAAACTCTGTATAGTATAGTAAGAAGAGCTTTACAATCTTTTGACTGCTAATAAATAGAAAGGGTTTTGTGTGAAGCCCTATATCTACAAAATAGCAGTTTTGAAGTCAGCGCTCTCAGATATACAGTGCAGACTTCTAGATGTCAAAAGAAAAGATGGTTTGCATGATTTGAGTTCCCTATGTTTTATCAAACAATTGGGCTGTCTCCTTCTTTTATTGTGTAATTGGGTCTCTGCTTTTATTCTTCTGTAGGGTAGTGAAACGGATCTCATTGCTTTCATTGGCTGAAAGAATAAGGCTTTTGATTATAGCTGGTATTTTACAGCTATTGATCTGTGCAAACAGAAACCTTTAAATCAGTGGGTAAAATGATAACGAGTGAAGTAAAATCACTAAACAGGAAACCTCTTGTTGCTAGTTCACATTCAATATGTTTAAATATAATGACTGTAGATTAACTCTGAGGTGCAGCTAAGGAAACTGGGTGAATGAAGAAAAAAACAAAGAGAGCAGAAGAAAGAGAAGAATGTACATTTCACTCCATAGGTGTATACCTGATGAAATTTATGTTTTGCTTAGTTAGTTATACTTTATGGTAGTTAAATAATATTTTACGGCACTACTTTTTCTAGCTTTGTACTCGCATATACCGCAGGGGTGAAATGCTCCTGGTTCGCTCTTACCTGTCAGTCACCGTAGAGCCGGTCGCCAAGGTAGCACAAGGCGCTGCCCACCCACCCGGACGCCGCCCGGATGCCGCCATTTGGGTTCTTTTACCCTCTGTGCATGCGCAAAGCATTCTGTGCATTTGCAGAGGGTAAAAGAACCCAAATGGCAGCGTCTGGGCGGCGTCCGGGTGGGTGGGCGGCGCCTCACGCTACCTTGGCGACCGGCTCTACGGCAACTGACAGGTAAGAGCGAACCGGGAGCATTTCACCCCTGATATACCGGTAGTAAGTTATGCACTGCTGCAGGCCTAAGGAAAAGATATTAGGGGTAGTATAATATCTAAAAACGTCTTCATTGTCCTTTTCAAACTGAGAAGATATTTTAAAACATTCTCAAAACACCAGGACAGGTACAATTGCATTCCTGCATTTAGTTTAATGGAATAAAGCTCTTTTTTTTTAATGACAGCTTTCCATGTTTATTTCTTTATTTAATCTTCAGTCTCTCTGTCAATACTGTATGTGGACCTTGTGGCAATGAACAACAATAAAATATTATTACATTAAAATATTCAATGTTAATTATTTTAACATCAATATTTTCCTTATTTAAATACTGCTAAAACTATATTAGCCCTACTAAAATATAGGAAGATTAGAAAAAAGGAAAAATTGAGCCACCTGGGCAGATTCAAAGTCTAGGAGTAACCACTGAGGAAGCCCTGTCTTACATCTCCACCCAAGTTGCCTTCTACATAGTTGGGTTACAAATACTTCTTGTACAATTCTGAATTTTGAGATAGTTTGTTAAGGAGAAGTCATTAACAGCATTCAGTAACCTGTTGAAAATTAAATAACTCATCTCTTTTTAGCTTCCAAAAACCCCAGTATTCCCAAAGCTTTGCCTTTCTGTGGGATAAGAAACATTTTTATTGCTGAAGATGCAAGTGCATATCCATTTGATTGTGGAATGCAAACAGAATTTTCATGACTGAAACTCTCTCTTCTGGGCTGTTGGTCTGAGCTCTGAACTTGGCAATTTGGTTGCAAACATTTCGTCACCATTCGAGGAGACATTGTCAGTGCACTTTGAATTGTGCTTGTCTGTCAGAGCACTGGCCTTTAAATACCTTTTTATGTAATGCAAATTGGTGTGGATGTATCCAGTGGTGAAATCCAAATTTTTTTTACTACCGGTTCTGTGGGTGTGGTTTTGTGGGCGTGGCTTGGTGGGCGTGGCAGGGGAAGGATACTGCAAAATCTCCATTCCCACCCCACTCCAGGGGAAGGATACTGCAAAATCCCCATTCCCTCCCCACTCTGGGGCAAGCCAGAGGTGGTATTTGCTGGTTCTCTGAACTACTCAAAATTTCCGCTACCGGTTCTCCAGAACCTGTCAGAACCTGCTGGATTTCACCCCTGGATGTATCACATAAAAAGATATTGCATCACATAAAAAGATATTTAAAGGCCAGTGTTCTGACAGTCGAGCACAATTCAAAGCGCACTGACGATGTCTCCTTGAATGGTGATGAAACATTTGCAACCAAATTGGCAAGCTCAGAGCTCAGACCAACAGCCCAACTACCAACCCAAGCTACTGATATTCGAATACATTTCACTCTCTCTTCTTCCTAAATCAGTGCCCACTGCTTGGTCTTATCAGGTAGAAAAAAAATCAGTATAGAAATCAGTCCAATCTGGCCAATACAACTGTGTCATCCTTGGAATAACAACAGCAGTAGCAGCTGTCAGGGTTCCGACAGATGCCCTAATTAAATCATGAGCCAAGCTTCAAAAGAAATCCATTTATTAGGAGCACCATGTCGGCACGTACCCAAATGAAGCCAACTCTGACCTCACGTAATTTACTGCCCTAATCATGACCCTGGTTCCCCTCTCCCCCTCAGGGTGTGTCATCAATCACATTCGCCAATGAGCAATTTCGTGGGCTGTAGACTTCACTCCCCTCTGGCCAGCTGTGGGGTAACCCTGGGTTACAGCCTTGAGAAAGATATGTGTGGAATGTGCTCCTGTCTTTGGCTGCCATGTTGCTTCTTCGATTTTCCCATCCCCCTGCCTATGGCAACTCGAGAGCAGGCCAGGGATGCTTTGCGAGTTGACAGCAACAATGAGTATATTTCAATGGATCTGCAGTTAATTTATCTCCCCAAACTCTGATGTAGAGGAAAAGAATTATTGGCAAACAGGCTAGAATTGAAGTTACATTAGGGAAGTTGGCATTAGAGCTGCTGCTTGGAACAAATTCATATTTTAAGGCAGAAAAATATCTGGTTATTGTACTTCTTTATGGCTATTCATATGAAAATGATTCAGAAGAAGTATTTTGGAACATACAGGAATATAAGCATAATATCTCTTAAAGGCAGGTACATCTCTTTTTTTTTTTTTCTTCCTCCACTAGCAGGTTTTCTTGCAAATTGGAACCAAAAAACTTTTTTAAAAAAAAGAATCATATCAAAGGCATGCCTGTTTCATGTAGTCTGTTCCTTTTTCAGACTGCTTTAAGGAGCTGAGACTTTTTCAGGCTTATAAATACTGTATAAACACATGGAGGAGGCCTCCAAACGTATATGTCTTCTTTTTTAAAAAATATTCTTTTTCCTGGATAACCAAGAGATAAGATTAAAGCATAAAGAAATTAAATGAGCTTTGAGACCACAGATATCTTTAAAGACCCAGGCTGTAAATTTACATTATGTGTAAATTATGATGAAAGAGGAGGAGGAAAGAAGTATAGGGAACCAGTGTCAGCCATGAGACAAGTCACAATATTTCAGGTTGTGCTTTATTAGTTTCTAAAGTAATGCAAATTTAAGATCTAAGATATAAAGAAGTAACTAATAAATCTGTTCTTTTTGTCCTTTATTGGAACCCATCATTCACATAGCTTAAGAAAATATGTGATGTTGAAAATGTACTAGCTCTATATTTAGAATACATTTTTAAATTCACTTTAGAAATAATGTTAATAGTCTTTGAAAAGTAAAACTTTATTTCAAATGAAAGCATCTGAAACAATTCATAATTTCCCAAAAGGAAACTAATAGAAAAAGAGTAAAGTAGCTTAGTTTCCTTTTCTGGTCATGTTTTTAGCCATAGAGAGATCAAGATAATTAACTGAGCTTCACATTTTATTTTGATTTTAAATAGAGCAACCCTCTCAGTAGACTGAACATTCTTTGCTTGAATAAGGATAGCAGGAGGAGGTTATAAAAGATCAGGTGACATGTAAAAGTTCTCTAGTAATTAGAGATCAGTCTCTCATATTGCGATGTAGAATTTTGTGCTTATTCTTCCATGACAAACTATTTCAGCTGAGAAACGTTGATGGATTTCTAGCATGAACTGCTCATCTCAGCTATTGCCATAACATTTCTAGGGGGTAAAGCTTGATGTTGACTTGGCCATTCAGAAAAAGAAAAGAACAAGTTCCACATTCTTTGGTAGAACTTTATTGTTGACAGCATGATTTTTCTGCATGAGCCACTTGCCCTTCAACTGATAGAAAAATTCAATGATAGTTCCTGGAAAGACCAATCAGGATTTTGCATGTTTAGGTTTTACTGATAAATTAAGATGGGTTCTCTCTCTCTCTCTCCCTCCCTCTCTCTCTCGGTCTCTTTCTCTCTCCCCCCCCCTCTCTCTCCCTCCCTCCCTCTCCCTCTCCCTCTCCCTCTCCCTCTCCCTCTCCCTCTTCCCCCCCCTC
>QLTV01001721.1:218148-236023 GCA_003457575.1 Thermophis baileyi
GACGTTGCTGGGATCTCCTTTTTTGAAGATAGGGATGACTGTGGCTAGTGACCATAAGTTGGGTAAGGAGCTAGTCCTGAAAGATTTATCGAAGATTATGCTAAGAGGTTCAGCTAAGGCTGTGGAGAGCTTTTTTAAGAAATATGCACATAGTCCATCAGGTCCAATAGATAGAGATGGTTTTAGGTTGCGTAATGCCTTTGCAACGTTATCTTCTGTAAAATCAATTTGTGTTAGATCGTTGTAATTATTTGTGGTACGACTAGGAAATATTGGGCATGAGCCATTGCTGTTTACAAAGACTTTTCCCCTTTTGCCTATAGAGCCAGCCATGACCCCTACATGACCCCATAGGAATCCAGAAGGTATAAAAACCCACCCTCTCTCAACTCCGTTTTGTCAGCTGCCCCAGAACCACAAACCCTGGTGGTTCTGTTCATCAATAAATGAACTTTCTTTCCAAACAGCCTCCAGCCTCCATTTTATTTCCAGCATCTTTCTCCCAGCTTGGAATTGAACCAGATGGATTTTCCTCTGCCCTCTTCACTGAAAAAAAGCTAAAATGGTCAACTTAAATGAATACACATAGTGTTTAATAAGCTTATAAAATTCAATTTATCTCAGGCTATGTGCAAAAATGCTGCCTTCGTCCCTACACAAATCATAGAACTTGGTGAGACTTATATCTATGACTAATCATTCATAGGCTTGCATGATCAGATGTATTATATTCAAGTCATACTTAGCTTTTTTTGGTCAAGTTAGATGTGGAAGAAGGAAGGGATTTAGTTCAAGGTTTTTATCAAGCTGTAAGCAAGTTGCTTATAGAGCACAATTTTGCTTCACTTGCATTCTTCACTTGATGTTCTTGCATTTTAAAGGAATAACAATAACAAAAGAAAAGGACTGTACAGCAATCCCGGATTTGAAGGGGAAAAGGTGATTTAGAGCCTGTCATATTACCCTTCCTGGCACCTCCTTTAAATCAAATTAAATCAAGTGATGATCCCAGAGAAAGATGCAGCGTCTTTAAGGACAGAGGTGACCCCAACACCCTTGCACACTGCAAATCATATTTTCCCCTTTGAATCCGGATCATTGCACAAGTGTACCAAAGAATATTAGAGATGTAATAGTCTCCCAATCATAAACTAAAAGGTAGCCAGGAAGGAATATAAATGAATATTTTAGGGTTATCCAGGTCACTTTGATATCTGTGGCATTTTTAAAAGTTTTCTTTTCTCTTTACTTGCTTCGGATGATCAGAATATTTAGCAAAATGTGTTTGTGGTTTTGCATAGAGAGACCTTAAAATGTTATTATCATACATTTTATTGCACTTTAGAGCAAGATTGCACAAAATAAAAAAGTATCAATAAAAGAATGTCTAAGGAGATTCTCAGTCATCCAGGCCATGATTGTGCCAAAGGTGCTTTTTCAAGAGGCAACTGGACTTTCTAGTTTTTCTGTGAAGATGTTTCGCTTCTCATTCAAGAAGCTTCTTCAGTGTCTGAAGAAACTTCTTGGATGAGAAGCAAAACGTCTTCACATTTGGTATAACAATAAAACACAAAATGTAAAAATTGCAAAAATGAACAAACCTAAGAAAACAAATAAAAAGACATCACCCTAAACAATGCTTTCTCAATGCTAAGAATCTAAATATGACTACTATCCATGTCAATATCACTGATTATCAGAAAATGTCTAATAATACTAGAATTATTAACAAATAGGGGAAAAAGTCTAATAATAGTACTTTATTGCTCTAACCTAAAATCTATACCAAATGAACACATATTGATTCATTTTCTAATTAATAGAAAATATTAATCAATAATATTTTCCAAAATAGGTAATTTATACACTTCAAAGTCAGTCCTTAATATCTGTTAATAGTATCACTTTTCCAATTTCATAAAATATCTCTTTTGCAACCATCAATACCCATACAGCCATAATTCCTCAAAACAACTTCATTGTTTTGAGGAATTATGGCTGTATGGGTATGGATGGTTGCAAAAGAGACTTTTGGGGTATAGAGGACTTCCGGTTAACATCGCAGTGGGATCGGATATGCGGAGTGGGTCTCCACGCTTCTGTGCCAAGTTCTCCATGCTCCCGTGCCGAGTTCTCCCCGCTGGTGGGCTCTGAAAAGAGCCAAAGCCGCCCTCTAGGGGCGGTGAAGCAAAGAGGGGTGCTTTGTGTGGTCACGGAGAGTCGCAGCTCTCCTGTCTGACCCGGGGTTCTTTTTCCCTCTCAGCCACGGCGAGGAGAAGAGGCAGCCTAAAGATGGCTGCCACGAAGCTGGGACAACCGAGGAACAACTAAGACTGGTGCTGGAGTGAAATAGGTGAACAGTGACTGGAACTGGGGGAGAGGACTCATTTTCACTTAAAACTTAACCCCAAGGAATGATTTAGAACTATTTGCTCAGAATTATTTGTTAAAGCGGCGATTAAGCATTCTGAGAAAAATATCAGACAGGAAGGAAAAGACTCAAAGAGAGAAAAACAATGAATCTTTAAAAATACTGAAATTTGGACTCTTAAACTGGGAAGACGTAGTAATGGGAAGGCATTTTAAAATGCTGGAATTATTTACTTAAAAAATTATCCTGCTTCTATAATTGAAGTACAATTAAAATTACGATTGAAAGGCTAAAATTAGACTGACTAGTGGCAACACTGAAATTTAAGTTGAGAGTGCCACCTGCTGACGGCAGGAAAATATACAAGTCTGGGAATTCTTATATGAAGGATTGTGAAAATATTTACAATTGGGTTATATCTAACTACCCCATGACTACTGGAGACTCAAATATGAGAACAAGGAAGTTATTTAATTAAAATGACCCCTGAATGTTATGTTAGAAGATTGAATCTGTAAAGGGGACGTAAAGAGGCTTTCGATAACTTCTGGGACTATTCAAACGGAACTGATTGATTACCTATGGGATACAAAGAACTGTGATTAGTGTACTTCTTGAAGGACAACCTTAGGTTTGAATAAATGGTTCTTGTACTACTGGACAAAAGTTGGATTTTTAAAAAACAAAATAACATGTTTCATAAGGAAGAAATGAGTGGAACTTTGAAGGAGATGGCATTGATTTTCCAAAGCACAAAGGACATTATGGAGAAAGGATTTAAGGAGATTATGGAAAAAATGGAAAATACTATATGAGGGATGATGAGTAAAGATCAAGACACTCAGAAAAAGGAGGAGCTAATAGAAGAAATGGAGGAAAAGATTGAACTGAAGAACCAGCAAACAAAAGAAGAAGACAAGGAGGAGATAATAATAAAAATAACAGTGATTGATGAATTAAACCAGGGGAAAAATATTTTAAGAGAGTTGAAAAGAGAATTGGAGATACAGGAAGATACTTTTGAAAGGGAGATAGGAGTTTGGGCAGATATTTTGGAAGCTAGGCAGTGGAAGAGGGTAGAGAGGGGAGAAATACTTAGATTGAACAGTCAAGAAGTAGATGCAGACAGAGATAAAGATCCAAGAGAGGAATATGGGAGGCAAGTCAAAAAAGCATAGCAATTAAAGTACTGAAGCGGACAAGAGATGATGGATAGAAAGGAAAGGTGTTCTCTTTTTTGTTGTTGTTCTGATTTGCTTTTCTTCTTCTCTTTCTTTCCCTTCTTTTTTAGATTGGTGGCATGATTAGAAGTTAGGTAGGATAGAAAGAAAACGTCTTTAAATAAAAGGGTGACATGATTAAAAGTTAGAATAGAGATAGAAATAAGAGAAAGGGGGAATATTAGTGGATACTTTTTTTACATAATAAAATAAAAGTAAGAGGGAAACTTAGAAATTGAATGGCGGTATTATTATGTATAAATAATATGGTGAGTGGCATTAGAGCAATATATTAAAACATGGAATAATTAAATAATGATAGACTATAACTCAATATAAATGTGTATTATTATTAGAAACATATAAATTGGTTGAATGTAATAACTATGATTAATTTTACTAGTTTTATTTGTATTAGGATGTAGGACACCCAGGTGCCACACTGTTCACGCATTGATATGTATATGTAAAATGAAATAAAAAACTTGATACAAAAAAAACACGTTTGGGGTATAATAGATATAAACATTAACATCTTTAACTTTTAGGGATTCCCTTTATAATTCTACTGATTAAAGTTATTCTAAAAAAAATACATGCATTTCACTAACAGCCCAATTTAATAACTATGAAGAAAGACCATTTTAGTAGATATAAGCAGGCAACTTTTTAGAAGGTATTTAGTACTTGAAGAGACCCAAAGAAGTTGATGCATGGACAGGCCAAAACATTTGGTCTTTGGAAGCCTGTATTACTTAAAATATGTGATAATGTACTATATGTTAAGCTAACTAGGAACCCTGGAAGTCTGTAACAGTCCAAAATAAAAAAAAAAACTATGCAATATAGAACAGAATATACATTCCCATAATTTTAGGACCCTCCATAACTTTCTCTATTCTTCTATCTCATTCTTTGTTTGTTAGAAATTTTATAACTCTGTACTAGAAACAATAATAGATTTTATGTAAGATTATGGCATGATTAACTTTTGTTAGGCTGAGCAGTATTAGGAGAGCATGTGGCATGCATTCCTAAATATGTATCTTATATTCAGAATCTATTGTCCGTCCATCCATCCATCCATCCATCCATCCATCCATCCATCCATCCATCTCTATCTATCTATCTATCTATCTATCTATCTATCTATCTATCTATTATCTAATTTAGAAAGATATCAGAAAACATAACATTTTGTTATTCATTTTCTAAATATTATGCTGCTAATATTAAAACAAACCATCCACTTCAGGTTAATGAAACTGACATAAATGAATGAGCTGAGACACCTCCAGAAGCATATAAAATGTTATGAAGATAGATTCCAACTTGCCCAAAACATGGAGTTTAAAATCTCAGTGACACTGTTTGGCAGCCAATTTTAATAGGGGAAAAGTCAACGGCACTTTTAGTTTTGCCCATTTAAATTTGAATTACAAATGTGAGATTCTTCCCAGATAAGCATTGTTCTAAAAATCAGAAATGGCTAGAAAAGAATTGAATCAAAATTAAAAGCCAACTGATCCTTTTTTCAAGGGAAATTTCTAATTGTTAAACAAACAGACATTCTTTGGCAAAGGAAACAGGATTGGGATAGACTCCATAAATATGCATGTCCCTGTGAACTTTTCATTTAGTGCAGAATGGGGTGACTGCTTTGAATTCAAAAGAACACTTCACGAGCTGTTGTTATTTATTGTAAAGTTTATTATCTTCCAAAGGCAAAGTAACTTTGCATTTCAGATGACTTCTGACACAATAATGAAGATTAGACTGTTAAAAATCACACCAATTCCATATATGGCCTAGGTTCACCATTATGTCAAAAACAAGGCCATGACATCCACTCAGACATGGTTTCTAAAGTAAATTAATTCAGCCTACACAAATTATGCCCTCTCTCACACACATAACAGGCACACACCCCTCAGAGAAGGAAAGTTAGAAATCTGAGCTCCCCAATCATGACAGAATAACAGAATAATAGAGTTGGAACAGATCTTGGAGGTCTTCAGGTCCAACTTCTGCTCAAGCAGGAGACCCTATATCAAGGGTGTCAAACTTGATTTCATTGAGGACCGCATCAGGGTTGTGTTTGACCTTGGAGGGCTGGTGGGGGCATGGCTTAGGGAGGGCATGGCCATGGTGGGCATGGCCAGCTTGACATCACTCATGTCAAGGGCACCAGTGGTGGCCAAGTGCTAAGCCAGGACTTCCCTGGGACCTTCCCTCACTCTCATTATAATCTCCTTCCTTCCTTCCTTCCTTCCTTCCTTCCTTCCTTCCTTCCTTCCTTCCTTCCTTCCTTCCTTCCTTCCTTCCTTCCTTCCTTCCTTTTTCCTTCCCTCTTCATTCTCCTTTCTTCTTCCTTCCCCTCTTTCCTTATTTTTCTCTCCTTCCTCTCTTCCCATCTTTCCTTCTTTTTCTTTGTCTTTCCTCTTTCCCTTTCTCCTGTCCTGTCCTGTCCCTTCTTGCATGCCCAAATGCAAAAGGGGAAACATTTCTCCTTTTGCTTTGTTTTTAGTTTGTTTTGCTAGCCCTCTGCCAATGAAAACGGAGGTGGCAGAGGGCTGCAGGAGGCCGGTGCAGCTGAAAATGGGGTGCAGGGAGCCCCGTGTGCGGCCCCGAACTCTATTTTCACTGGCAGAGGCACCACAAGCCGGTCCTTTGCTGTTTCCAGGCCGTCCCTGCGGGCCAGACCTAAGCACCCCACGGGCCGAATCCGGCCTGTGGGCCTTGAGTTTGACACCCCTGCCCTATATCATTCCAGACAAGTGGCTGTCCAGTCTCTTCTTAAAAGCCTCCAGTGATGGAGCACACACAATTTTTGAAGGCAAGCTTTTCCATTGATTAATTGTTCTCAGTGTTATGAAATTTCTCCTTAGTTCTAGTTACTTCCCTCCTTGATTAGTTTCCATCCATTGTTTTTTGTCTTGCCTTCTGGTTTGGAAAATAGGTTAATAGATAAATATGAATTTAGGTAAATATTTATCCCTACGCAGAGGACATTAGAATGGGATAGGCAGTCTACCTTTCCTCAAAACTCGCAGAGCAAGGGAACACAGATGTTACATTACGTGTATTTCCTATGCAGCCCTTCCAGTTACATTGGCTATCAGAAAGCACCATATTGCCAATTTGATCCTTATTGTAACCATCAGATTGGCTACTCAGGCCATCAGATTTCAAATAAAGATGAAACCAATAACCTGCTGCCTCGTGGTGGTTGGAGCAATTGGAAATGCCATATGGGGCATCTTTATCCTGTCATAAGCCTAAGTGTGCTTACTCCAAAGGTACTATGTTCTGCAGTCAAATTTGTTTATTTAAATAAGCTTTAATTCACAGGTTTATTCAATTCTCATCGGAATTGAAATATTTTTCAATCAGTTTGTTGGCTTCTTTCTTTCTTTCTTTCTTTCTTTCTTTCTTTCTTTCTTTCTTTTTCTTTTTCTTTTCTTTCCTTTTCTTTTCTATTTTTGTTCTACATGTTCCTTTGTCCTTATCATATGAAGAATCTTCCTGAACAGAGAAGGTTCTCCATTTGTGGTCACCCTCCACATTTGAAAGTAACTAGAAAGACACCTGGCTAGCATGCTCATTGCTGAGCTTTGACCCAAACTCCTGTCCTCTTTCAGCTACTCATATTCCTTATTGCAACTTTTCCTCATTCACTCACTTTTAGTAGCATCCTCTTCTATTGTTGTCTCCGCAGCAACTAGATAATGACAGATCCTTCATGCTTGT
Organism: Thermophis baileyi; assembly: GCA_003457575.1. NCBI lineage: Eukaryota > Metazoa > Chordata > Lepidosauria > Squamata > Dipsadidae > Thermophis > Thermophis baileyi. The sequence continues at coordinate 225,490 of QLTV01001721.1, forward strand.
CCCATCCCTCTTTGAAGTTATATCCCTGGCTTCTCTTCTGTTGCCCTCTTTCAGTTTCATTATTGGTATCTCATGATCATTTATTCCACTTTCAATAGCATGATCCTTTATTATCCTGTGCTCCACAAAAAGCTTCCCGAGTCCCTCAATTCACAGCAAATGGAATGCTCTCACAAATAATGTTTTAGTCACCAGGTGAAAACCTAGGATTTTGAAAGCACATTCAAAAAGAGGCTAATTTGTTCTTTTTAAGGAGATTAGGTTGCTTCCAATAAAGCTTCATTAGTCAGCTAGTTTATTACCATTGCTTGTTTTTTATTAGCCACTTGAATGGAAAAATTGCATCACTTTCCCATTTCACTTAAACTAAAGAAGCAGGAATGTTGTTTGGAGACCTTTAAGACTTGCTACCGTTTAGTCAAGACAAGGCACTGATTGATGGATTGTCTATATACTCCTGGACAATTCAACCTGTGACAATTATATTTTATGAATTTTGGCAACGGATCTGCTTTGACTGTCCAAGCTATCCAAAGCTTTTTCAGTCCTGGCATCCAAGGGTGGAAGATTTCCCCAGACAGACCTGTATGACTTCTATATTTAAAAAAAGGCTTTTATTGTAGAATATTAACCCTTATCTTTAGACAATTGTTTTTAACTGGTCTTCAATATCTCTTCCTTCAAGCAGGGTTTTCCAGGGACAGGGTAAATCTAAAAGTGAAGATGGTGGCCACTATCATGCAATTTAACTCATCCACAACACATGTACAAAGAGGCAGAATCTCATGCTTTCTTTTGTGACTGCTATCTATGTTACTGCTACTAAAACAAACGAAGAACGGTTGCAGGAACTGGGTATGTCTACTTTAATGAAAAGAAGGATTAGGGGAGACATGATAGCAGTGTTCCAATATCTCAGGGGCTGCCACAAAGAAGAGGGAGTCAAGTTATTCTCCAAAGCACCTGAGGGTAGGACAAGAAGCAATGGGTGGAAACTAATCAAGGAGAGAAGCAACCTAGAACTAAGGAGAAATTTCCTGACAGTTAGAACAATTAATCAGTGGAACAACTTGCCTCCAGAAGTAGTGAATGCTCCAACACTGGAAGTTTTTAAGAAGAGATTGGATAACCATTTGTCTGAAGTGGTGTAGGGTTTCCTGCGTAAGCAGGGGGTTGGACTAGAAGACCTCCAAGGTCCCTTCCAACTCTGTTATGCTATTCTATTCTATCTTGCTCTTTTTTAAATATACTTTTATTAAAAGGGTTTTTTTTAATTATATACAAATAGAAATAAAAAAACAATTGAAAAAGGGAAAGGAAAAGGGATAGAGGACAAAGAGCAAGGGATGGGGAAAAATCAATTAAAAAAAGAAACAACAGAGCAGTAATTTCTGCTTTTTTTCAGTGCAGTAAGATATAGCACCAACTTTTTAGTTATACCAGATATTACTCTTAGCCATTTTTATAGCAGTAACCCTCTTAACTATCAAAAACCAAAGTCAAAAGTTTTTCTCTTTCATGCAGAAAGTCTAGAAATGGTTTCTAGTAGCCACAAAACTATTTACACTCTTGTCCCTAATTAGTGCAGTCAACTTGATCATCTCTACGAGTTCCATCATCTTTTCCACCATTACTCCTCCGTGTGAATTAGTGTTTCTTCCCATTTCTGGGTTTATAGAATTCTTGCAGCCATCAACATATATACTGTAGCAACCTGATTATCTTGACATTATTGACATTCCATGGATGAAACTGGACTTCTAGGCTTAGTTCTAAAATTGTTCTGATTTATTTATATGAATTTCATTTATCTTTGGCATTTCATCTTTTAAAATGTGAACTACCCTGAGAATTAAATTATTCTCAGGATATATTATTATTCATTGAAAAATGGATACCCAGTTTGTCTTTCAATGCTGGAACAGACTTCTAGTTTTAAGGTTCATGAAACCTATATTAGAGTTTGCCATTGCTACTACATCAATACAAGGCATGGTGTTATTCTAAACAAGGGTCAGAGCCTCAAAATAAAATTCTCTTCAGTGTTTCCTCTGGGTTTAATTTATTCTGCAGCATGATTGTATTCTTAATTCCAAGAAAGCACATTCATGCAAACAGAATGAAAAGCAGCTGTTGTTTTCAGCGTCACCTAGAAAAAGAAATGAAAAATGCTAACCATTAAGAAAGAGCAGGAAAAAAGTAAGTGTTCTATTCCTTTCAAACATATAACATTTTAAAAAAATCCTATTTGATATTTTACTGGTATTTTGCTCATAGCACCTGTTTTATTTGTTATCCCTTGTCATAATCATAACTCTTCTTTTTGCACATAGATTGACTTGATATTTTCAGCAAAGTTTACCTTCTACTCCACACCAAAGCAGGTAAATTCCACTTGGATTACACATGGAATTTTTTTTTCCTGAGTTCACTCCCTAATTTTTTTAATTATTACAAAAGAAATCCATTGATATTATTAATTGATTTTATATATGTAATAAAAAAGATTGTTTCAAAATGAGGAAAGAAAATTGCAATCAGATTTTCTATTATTATAGCCTGGTTCAATAAAATTTAGTTCTTTTTTTTTTAATTTATTTTTATTACACAATTTTTCTTTACACAGCTCTATCACATAATTAACAAGTCAGTGACATTATACATACAATTGAAATCAATAATCAGTACATTAAATACCTTCTATTTACCATCTATCTAACTCTATGTACATTTATAGTTCCTATTTCTATTATATATCCATTCATACCAATCGTCCCATACCGCATAGTATTCTGAATCATCTTCATCCTTTAATTCTAATGTGAGTTTATCCATCTCTGCACATTTGAATATTTTTTGAATCACTAGACCAGCGGTTCTCAACCTGTGGGTCGCGACCCCTTTGGGGGTCGAACGACCATTTCACAGGGGTCGCTGCGCGCGTTAGCCTGCCATCTTGATGCCACCATCACTTGCAGGGGTGAAATACTCCCGGTTCGGCCGTGCCTGCGGGTCGCCGGACAGCCGGTAGCTACAGAAGCGGGAGACTTCGCCCACCCGCCCGGATGCCACCATTTGGGTTCTTTTACCCTCTGCGCATGCGCAGAACGCTCTCCGTATGCACAGAGGGTAAAAGAACCCAAATGGTGGCGTCCAGGCGGGTGAGCNCTATGTACATTTATAGTTCCTATTTCTATTGTCTATCCATACATACCAATCGTCCCATACCGCATAGTATACTGAATTATCTTTATCCATTAATTCTAATGTGAGTTTATCCATCTCTGCACATTCGAATATTTTTTGAATCACTAGACCCTCTGGTGGGCTACTGTCTCTTTTCCAATATTGCGCAAAGGCAATCCTTGCGTCCGTTATTATGTGTAACATCAAGTACTTTGCTTTTCTGTTGTACTTCGCCCTAATTATCCCCAAGAGGAAAAGTTCGGGTTTAAATTCTATTTAACATTTGATTATGTCTTGCAGCCAATCCTGTATATTCTTCCAATACCTTTTCGCTTCGGGGCATAACCACCATGAATGAAAGAAGGTACCTTGTCCCTGTTTGCATTTCCAGCATTTTGGGTTTAAATTTGAGTACATCTTAGCCAATCTAGCAGGCGCCAAATGCCAACGATAGAACATTTTATATTGATTTTCCTTGTAGGCCACGGATTTAGTAATTCTGTAATTTTTGTTCCAAATTTTTTCCCAATCTTCCAGTTCTATATTGTGTCCGAAATTCTTGGCCCAGGCAATCATAGGTTCTTTTACCACCTCCTCTGCTTTGTCAAATTCTAGTAGATAGTTGTATATTTTATATATTAATTTTCCTTCTGGACCTACCAAATGTTTATCTAATTGTTTCGGTTCAGGTTCCATTCCATATTCCTCTATGTCCTTCTTGTATCTGGATTGTACCTGTAAGTATGGCCACCAATCAATGTATATTCCTTGTTCCTTTAGCTCTTGATTATCTTTAAATTTCCCCTGGGAATCCAGAATTTCATTATATCTATATTTTCTAGCAATATCCTGTGTATTGGGGTAAATCATTGCTTCCATGGTGGATAACCACCCTGGAATCCTCATGTAATGTTTATTCCTAATGTCTTCCCAAGTTTGTATCAACGAATCTCTTATTTTGTGTCTATAGAAATATGAATGTGTTTTTTCCCCTTATCCCACAGAAATGCATGCCACCCCTTTTGCAGATCATGTCCTTCTAGTGTTAGGAGTCTTCTATTTTTTAAGTTTACCCAGTCTCTAATCCATACCAGTACTGCTGCTTTATAATAGAGCTCCCACGCCGGGAGTCCAAAGCCACCTCTACTTCTAATATCCTGAAGTGAAGATAGTTTTATCCGCACCTTTTTACCTAACCAAACAAATTTTGTAGTTATTTTATTTAAATCTGTAAAAAAACCTTTATCCAATTTTATAGGAATTGTTTGGAATAAATAGAGTAATTTAGGTAAAATATTCATTTTGATAGTTGCTATTCTTCCTAATAGTGATAATTGTAGTGTCTTCCAATTTTCTAAATCCTTCTTTATTTGTTGAAATAGTTTTATATAATTATCATCTTTTATTGAGGAGCATCTTGCCGTTAACCAAATTCCTAAATATTTGATCTTCTTGGTAATTTGTAATCCCATATCCTCTTCTAATTCTTTTCTCTCATTCATTGTTAAATTTTTAACTAACATTTTAGTCTTTTCTTTATTAATTTTAAGGCCCAATACTTCTCCATATTTTTCTATTTCTTGTAATAAAGTAGGGCCAGTTTCCAATGGCTCCTCAATAAAAAATACCAAATCATCGGCAAAGGCCTGAACTTCATATTCTTCCTTTTTAATCCTTGTTCCTTTTATTTCTTGATTTGCTCTAATTCTAATTAATAGTGTTTCTAATGTCAGTATAAAAAGTAGAGTTGACAATGGGCATCCCTGGTGAATAAAATTTAGTTCTAATCTTCTTGTTGAATCTGCTTTCTGATCAACTTTGAAGAGCTATCACTTTGTGAGTATTGATAGTCTGGGTGCATAACAAATGTCCATTTTATGCTAAATTAAAGCTTGAGAAAAAGCAATGGTGGGATTCTGGCCCTTGGTTGCACTGGATTAATCCTCATTCAACCAAATAGATATATCTCTCCAGGTTGTTTCCAGGTACCTAGACAATATCTAGGTAATTTTTTTTCAGGAAAGTCATAATTCCACTGGATTAGAGACTATACCTCACTTCCAATATTCACTTATATTCACAATATTCACAAGTCCTGAAAATGAAGACTAAAGGCACATGCTTGCTTTGCCATTCACACTCTCTGATTTCATTGTGTTCAAGTTGGAAGTCAGAAGGAAAGTTGTGTTGCCATTTGGATGGCTATCAGATATATTAATCTGAGGTGTCTGGGGCATCCTTTTCTTTTTTTTTAAGAGTTCCAGATTCCGCAATATGGTTTCATCATATACAAGCAGACATGTTTGTATTCCTTCAGACTGTTCTCCTTCAGACATCAAACTGAATGTACGTATGTAAGTCAGCATTAGGGGGTAGTGTTCAAATCTTCTAAAATGCATACCTAGGGTATCATTCTTTATGCGTTATAAATAAAAATTAAAATAATTTGCTTTTGTTTTGTTATTATTGTTTAATACAATCAAAAAGCTGGAAAGGCATATTTGGACTTCAGGTCCAATTCACTGGTCAGTGCAGGATGGTATATCAATAAATGTATAAGTATAATTTGTAAATATATTAAAACATCCCCAAAAGATGACTTTCTAGCCCTCCCTTAAAAGCATCCAATGAAGAAAGACTATCACTTCCCTCCCTCCCTCCCTCCCCTAACCCTAACCCTAACCCTAACCCTAACCCTAACCCTAACCCTTTCTTTCTTTCTTTCTTTCTTTCTTTCTTTCTTTCTTTCTTTCTTTCTTTCTTTCTTTCTTTCTTTCTTTCTTTCTCTTACAAAAAATCCAAAGTGATTGATTGAATCTGCCTTGTAATCACTTAATTCATTCTTCTCTGTTCAACTCTCTGGAAGAATAGGATCTTCACAGGAATTTGCTTTTCCTTTGTTACTTATTCTTACTGCCTTTCTTTGAACTTGTTCTAACGTATGTAATTCCTTCTTAAACTGTGCTGCCTGGAATTGGGCAAGGAACTAGGCAGGGGTTCCTAAAAATGGTATTTAGGTTTTTGTGCAACACTGTACTTTTCTCAGTGTTGCATAAATTGCATCTGATTTTTATTTTTTTCTATTTACCTTGCATTGGTGAGTCAGCTATTGTTCCAATATTTTTTCCAGTATTGTTGCAAAGTAGGTATTTATTAAATTTAAACATTCTGCACTTAGGAAATAGAACTCAAAATCATGTGTACAGAATGGAGAATGCCTATTTTGTAACAGTATTGGGGGGGGGGGGGAATTGGAACAGTAATTGAATCACTTGAATTTTGTTATATTTAGCATGCTGCTATATTGTGTCAAACTCCTGGCTAAGGAATATTTGTCTTCATTAGCTTTAAAAGAATAAGAGACTGAACATCAGTAGAAAATTATGTTTTAATACTCAGGATGAATTTGCGTTAAAATTAGGTTCTATAGTGCAATTCATCTGTACTTATTTTGTAAGAAATCTATCTTAAACTCATTTGGGAGTAAATGTATTTCTGACAATCAGCATTTTTGATAGGGCTACACATCAATCCAGATTGGATTATGTATGTGTGCATATCGATAGCATGCACACCAACGTATATTACGATTCATGTTTTGCCTCTTAAATCTGAATTGATTTATAGTGTAGGCAGAACAGTCAGTTAACAGGACATCACTTTTTCCCAGCATCTTAAAACACAGTTGTAAGACATTTCTTCAAGAGATTATAGTATAAATTTAATAGCATTAGTATTCCATAAAACATTGTGCTTCATTCCATTACAGTTTTAACAAAATGATGTGATGACCTATAGTAAGACAGTTTATAGATAATCCTTGACTTACAGCCATTCACATAGTGAGAGTTCAAAGTTACAATGACACTGAAAAAGTTATTTATGACATTTTTCACACTGTGGGACTATCATCTATCTATCTATCTATCTATCTATCTATCTATCTATCTATCTATCTATCTATCTATCTATCTATCTATCATCTATCTATCTATTCTCTCTCTCTCTCTCTCTCTCTCTCTCTCTCTCTCTCTCTCTCTCTCTCTCTCTCTCTCTCTCTCTCTCTCTCCAATTTAAAGTATTTAAATTAATTAAATTGAGATAATATTTCAGATATATAGATGACAGAGGTAGAGGTAGAAGTAGAGATAGAGAGACGTAGACATAGATAGATATAAAATATAAGTTCAGTTGCAGCTTTGACATGATAAACATATATACACACTCCCATATATGTATGTATTCATATTATGTCAAAGCTGCAACTCAACTTACCATACATTTTATAGACTACTTAATTTTATTTCCTTTTGTAAGGGTCAGTGTACAATAAGATTTCTCTTCCTCTCCCACTCTCTACTGCCTTCCTTTATATCATAAACACTCCCACAAGGTTCATATTGCGATGCACTAAGGACATTTAAGGGAGAAAAAAACTTTGTAATTGGCCAACAAAAAGTGTCATTTTGTAGGACATGTGCAACCAAGTTTTGCATATCTGTAAAAGCAGAGGTGAAGAAGTGAACAGTGTGTCAGGAATTGCTAATAACTTAATAAGCTTTCAGTTAACAACATGCACCTCCTGGTATTTGAAAATAAATCCTGGCATATCAATAAAGATGAGAGAGGGAGAGAAACAATAGGAAATTAAACATAGGACAGGCCAATCTGAGTTTGGTTTTCATTCTCAAATGTGTGTAATATATTGCTTCTGATGAAAATGACACAATGCTTCACAATATTTCAAAGTGTTTTCAAACTTTTTCTCAGTAAAGCTGGTATTTGTTCGTGCAAGCAAGGTTCAATATTTAGCTTGCAAAATGTAAACAATAAAGAAGTTGTATAACATTTACATGCAGTACGAGAATGAAAACTAATTCCAGAAATGCTCAATCTTTTGTTTGAAGTCTTAAATTAATTCGGTTGGCTCTGAACCAACGTTAGCATAACATGGCACTAACATGACCTGGCATTGTTACCTTTGTTCCTTTTCATCATTCTTCAGCCCTTAAGTACAAAAGATGGAATTTAGCCCTAGGGATACTGTTAAAGTAATATTTTGTTCCTTATTGTGACGTTATTCCAGAGTACCCCCAAGGTGTGAGAAATCTGTCGGACATTGTCACTTTGGAGGGAAATCAAGTGATTGGCAGTGCCTGAGAAGGAGATCTAGGGTAAACAACCAGGGTTGAGGGTGAATAAAGACTGGGAATGAAAACTGCAAATCAAATGGCAGAATGGTTATTGAATGGCTGAAGGGTGGGCCGAGAAGATTTAGAGGTTTGGAGCAGGGGTGGGTTCTAACTTACCTCGCTGCCGGTTTGCTTCCTCCCACGCCTCATGGGCGCGCGTGCACTGCGCGCGCACACACGTGCAGTGCAAATTTTTTTAAAAAAAAAAAAGCCAAAAACAAGATGGCGATGCATGCGCAGTGACGGAAACTCAGCTTCTGTGCATGCGCAGAAGAAATAAAAAATAAATTAAGATAAATTAATTAAAAAAAAGATGGCGGTGTCCATGGACCGGCACCAACTGAACAGGTATCCGTGACATCATCATGATGTCACCAGAGGGTCACTACCGGTTCGGGCGAACCGGTCCGAACCGGGAGGAACCCACCTCTGGTTTGGAGATGGGAAGAAGTCCATAATGAAAGTGATTGGTAGATTGCTTGTTGAAAAACAGTCTTGAGATGCACATGAAAGGTTGGAACACAGTTGCAGGGTCAAATAATGTCTGTTTTCCATTGTCTCCAAATAAATAGTTCATACACAAGGAAACCAAGACAATGAATCAGCCATATGCCAAGATATTCTAGGATAGGAAAGTGACCAGTATTTTAACAAGACATTAAAAAATGCCTTTGCATGTGCAAAAAAAAGTAGAGGGTTAATCAAATAAGGCAAAAGAATATTTTAAAAAGGAGAATTGGCTACATTATGCTATGCATCTTTTAAAGTACTGAATAGTTCCTGCACCAGAGACAAATTCCTTGTGTATTTTATCACACTGGGCCAGATAAAGTATTTAAATTCAAATTCAAATATTTCTTGCTGAATAAAGTTTTCTGTACCTGTAGGCCATCTCTATTCATTGTATATATAATCACAAGGTAAAACTACTGCTAGTATTTATTTGAAGTTATTTTGATCACATTTTTTTTTACAAATTTCTTCTTCTTACCAACCTTCTAATTATCCCTTGTATTCTACATCTCTGTCTATGCATTCTCAAACATGGATAGTTATTATTTTTTGTATGTTGTTCTGACTCTGAACTTTTTTTTTTAATTAGAAAAGATTCACAAATTGTATTTATCCTATTCCAAGTGATTTTAGTCATTTTAATGACTGAGAGGTATCTACTTAACTCTTAAAACATTTTTAAGCAAAGAATTTAATTCTGCTAGCACACTTTGCCTTGGATTTTCTTGATTAGAAGCAATCAACTGACAGATATTTGGCTAATGAGCAGAGAGAACAATTTATACTGAAGACCCATATACCAAGTTCCCTAAGAAGAAATAAATTGTCTGTAATGTTAATTGCATTTCAGCAACATACTACTGTCATCCCTATTTAAATCTTAATCAGGTTTTTAAAAAATATAGCTTTTCAATCACTTATATCTGATATATATCACACACACACACACACACTTACCGTAGATATAATTGTGTGTGTGTGTGTGTGTGTACATATACATTCATGGAGAAACATACCATTTAATATATGTTTCTTTCCTATGTTCTCCATAGCAAGAACCTTGTTTTCCTGTTCCCACTGATCAAAAGATTGAAACCCATTCCCCACAACTATTGGAGAAAAAGGAAGACATCTAATTAAAATGTATTTAATAATAGTTAATCTTCTTTCAAATTTTGAGGCAACTGCAGTGGAAAATCATCTATTATTTTGTCAGACTGATTGCTCCAGCAAAAACTATATGCATTGTATTTTTAGGAAATGCTAATTGGGTAGATTCCCTCTTAAATGTAAAGTAAATGAATTTCTCCCTCAAATCTGTAGAGAACATTCAGTTGAGAAATATTTTTCTTCAGAAAAATATGCAGGTGCAGAAATATTTCAGTCATAATTTCACATATAAAATAGCCATTCGTGTAATACAACCTGCATATTGTTCAAAACAGTAATTAGTATTATGGCTGATGTTTGAAAGCAAGCCTAAAAGTCAAAGAACACAAGAGTGCTTCTTTCTCTGTATACAAAACAACACATACCAGGAATAGCATATTAAGCTGGACTTATGAAACCTGATGTACAAAATAAACACACACATATTTATGCTCTGGACTATAGACATTGAATGCATGTAAATCCCTGAAAAA
>QLTV01001721.1:242530-257988 GCA_003457575.1 Thermophis baileyi
TGATTAATGTGATAATTGGTGCATTCAGTCTTTATTTGGTGGCATAGATTTTTGTAGCGGCTTTTAAAGTTAGCAACGTAGCCAGTTTTGTTTTTTCGCCAAAGAGATCTTTTTTTGGATTGAAGCTTCCTTATTTTTTTGGGTAATTTGTTTTTCTTGGTTTTGGTGGTTATTAGTGGTACGTATAGTTTGATGACTCTTTTGATTTCGAGCAAAAAGATATTGTAGTAGTCTTCGATAGTATTACAGCCAGAGAATAGCATTTGCCAATCAAGAGATGAGAGGTCATACTTTTGGGGATAGTCCTAACATGCTGCAGAAGGCCTGTTTCTCAAGAAAATGGATATTGCTCAGTTTTGGTAAAGTTAGAAATGAATATGCCTCCACTACAGCCCATTTGGTTTAGTGGTTAAGGTGCCAGGTTAGAAAATGAAATACTGTGACTCCTAGATCTGCTTTGGGCACAAAGCTAGCTGGATGACCTTGATCCAATCGCTCTTTCTTAGCCATAGGAAGAAAGTAATGGCAAATAGCTTCCAAATGAACCAGGAAACCCTGCCTAGGTAGCTACATGGACTTGTCCATGTACAATAAGTCAGTCAGAAATCAAGTCTGAAGAGAAGGCAATACCACTTATGCCCATACACAGGTGGTTTATTTTTTTAAAAAAAAAATATAGTATTTTATCACATCTTCATTTAGTCTTACTTTCCGATCACTGTGTTCAAAAATAGTCATCAAATGAGAAGAAATGAATTAATCCCCATCTGCATCATGTTTTCGACTCTACTTCCTCATTCTGTAACTATGACTACAGTGCAGGATGCTGACGTAAATTAATCCTTTTCCCTATTGTCCTATAAGTCTGTCAATTTTTAAAACTAAAGATTTACTCTTGCAGTGCATTTGGAAGGCATTTGCATTAGTAAATGCAGCTCTCACCAAGGAAAACGTAGCAATCTGTGCAAGAAATAAAACAGCTTAACAAAAATGAAAAGGAGCTGGCTGGGTGAGAACATTCTGAAATGGGTGTCCATCACCTAATATTTTATGTAACTGAGATGAAGCTGTTTGTTTGTTTGTTTGTTTGTTTGTTTGTTTGTTTACTTACTTACTTACTTACTTACTTACTTACTTACTTACTTACTTACTTACTTACTTACTTACTTACTTACTGTGTGGCCCCTGTCTTATTAATATCATGTAGTTTATTTTTTCATCAGATAACTGCTGAGCTACACTAACATTTAGGGGTAGGATTATTGAATCATGCTGTCAGACCTGCCCCAGTCTGGTGCCTTCAACTCCATTTGGGTGAAGTGATAGGTTCTTTTACTAAAGGCTGCTGGCTGCAGTAAAGTCAGGCTAGAACTAAATTTTCCACACAAAAAAAGTTACACAGGTTTTTCCTCATCCCAGTCCTCTCCCCCCATGGCCAGTTTGTTTTCAGCCAATGAAGAGCAGCATAGGTGTTGGGAGAAACACTGAGTTATTTGGAGTAGTCCATATTCTAATCTCAGGGTGCGTGGCCTTGAGCACTGGCACGAACTGATTCTGTACTTCCCTGGTCTTCATCAAGCTGTCATCCCTCCCTATTTCCCATCACATCCCTATATAAATTTATTGCCCATTTGTTCTCCCCATGCCCCCTCTTCCCTAGCCTTTGATGGCAGGATGCCAGTGAGGTGCCAAACCAAAGATGGCTGGCCTGACACATGCTTAGTAAATCCAAGGAAGTGATCAACTCAACTGCTTCCTGCATAATGTCCATTCCCCATCTGTATTCCTGATACTATATTATCTTGAATGTGTGTATCCTGTTTCAGACACTGGGATCGTGTGTGGCATTATGAGACATGGAAAAAGCTTCGTGACAAAAGATGTTCATAAGCAAAGACACCCCTTTGTGGCTTTGTGCCTCCTTTGGTGTTGTTTCTAGTCCAGGACTTCATACCACCTTTCAAATTAAAACACAGGTTTGTGCCAATTTTGTTATGCTTCTATGCCATCCTGCATATTTCCTCCTGTTATTACAGAATTGGAATGGAAGATATTGCCCAAAGAAGTGGCCCATTTCCATTACTGCATTCAGTGCAAAATTCAAAGCAAAAGCCATGGATGCCAAGCCAGCTTGCCTGGAGGAAAAGCTAAACAAAACTAGAGCTCATTATTTATGTTACATTTGTGGTATATTCATCAGTGCCATGCAATTATTTCTTGTACCACAAATGAATATAATGTGGGAGAATTCCACATGTTGTGATGGACTCTTTGGTTACCATGGCTTTCTTTCTGAATGTCTTTAGCCTGACTTTCATCTTCTGCAGTTACCAGTAAGTGAAAAAATGATAAAAAGAAGTGACAAGTAAACATGTGGCCCACAGTTCTTGTTTGTTCGGCAAGCGAAAGACTTTCTACTCCATAGGCAAGATGTGATAAGGAACAAAAGTTTTGTTCCAAGCAGCTAGGGAAATGCAGATCAGTAAAAATGTAAATTTCCATAAACCTTATTTTACATTTTTCTGGAGAGTAATTTATTTATGTTACATATGTTATGTTATTTTAAAAAGTTATTTATCCATATTCAGGATTTCCTTGTTAAGCAAACTATTCTGCTAAGTATTCTACTTAGTTGCTAGATAACCACCTGAGAAACATTCAGAATCATTCAAAAGGGATTATGAGTGGATCACATTAAGGTTTAGAGTTTGATTCTTCTTCTTACAACCCAAAGAAGCATAGCCAAAGAAATATTTCCAAGGAAAGGGGAAGTTAAGCCTACGTGTTATCACATTCATTCTAGGTAGATCCTATCAGAAGTTTCCAAAAACAATGTTTCCACTCTTTCTTTCTTTCTTTTTTTTAAATGCAACATTGATTTCCTTTCTTCTTGCCTGTCTCTTTTTGTTATGTTGTGATCTCCTGGCTCTGCTAAATATTTCAAATAGTTGACCTAAGTGAAGAGTATGTGTTGGGTTGCTGGTTTAAAAGAAATTTTCCCCGAATTTCTATGAGAACAGATCTGTCAGAGTCAGAAAAACGAATTTTGCCATGGCAGACAGCATCACTCTGAACTGAATTCCTGAGCATCTCTTTTTCTTTCCCCTTCATAAAGCCATACCTCCAGGTTGTTTTGTGTGTGTGTGTGTGTGTGTGTGTGTGTGTGTGTGTGTGTGTGTGTGTGTGTTCATGTGTGTGTGAAAGATGTTTCTGAGAAAACAAACATATTTCCAAAACATGTTGAAAAGAGAAGCTACCTATGCTTCTGCATTCTGTTCTTTAAAGTGGTAACTCCGGACAATTTTATGTTGAATAAACTTGTATCAGTAAGTTTATGAAGCCAAGAATGACACCAAGGATTTATTATTAGACGAGGTCTTAGAGAATTTACATTAACATAAAGTCATGTCTCTCCATTAGAAATATCTTTGCAGGGATCTCTTTTAAACTCTATTTTTTTTTAAAAAAAAACCATACTGGAATACAGAAACGAATACAATGGACAGATTTCTATCAATCTATATTTTTTAGGTGTTCTTTGTTTTTAAGAAGAGGCATGGTGGCTCAGTGGCTTAAAGACACTGGAGATGGTCTCTGCTCTGGAGGTTTGAGTCCTAACACTGCATGGTTGAGTGAGCTCCCATCACTTGTCTCAGCTTCTGCCTACCTAGCTGTTCAAAAGCATGCTACATTTGATTAGATAAATAGGTACCCATTTGTAAGGAAAACATGGCAGTGTTTCATGTGGACAGCTGGACCCCTGCCGGTGCTGTACCTGCGCAGATGCAATGCCTGACTGTGAGGTGACATTGGTGGTGAGAGAAGGCCTTGGATGATGCCACCAGATGCCACTCGTCTTTCTGGTGTGGAGCTAGTTTGCCCTCTATGGTAAGCGCATGAGCACGAACTAAACGGACTAGTACTCTTCAGGAGCCAAATAACTGCTATGTACTAACATTATAGTCTCCTGGCTAATTATACCATCAACATATGATAAATAAATGTTTTTTTAAGAATCAACTGCCATTCTCTTCCTATGCAGCTTGACCTTTAGCAGAAACACATCTAGCCAGCAAAAACTTGAATTTGGCTATTCAAAGGCCAGAAATGGCTCCCCAGTTCAGAGTTGAGGCAAAAAAAATTGAAGTGTCCATTTTCTGTTTTGTGGTCACTGAGTTTCTTTGGCTGGGTATTATTCCCTATGGCACTCTGAATTGTCTAGGTTTGGCCATTGAGAAAAATATTGTCTGTTTGCATGTGCATGGATGTATATGTTTTAAACCGAATCATAGGAAAGTAAATAAAATTGTTTCTATAACTTGACTGGAGGCTAAACCATATGAAGAACAGTTTCAGGAACAGGGTATGTCTAGTTTAATGAAAAGAAGGACTAGGGATGACAGGATAACAGTGTTCTAATATCTAAGAGGCTGCCACAAAGAAGTGGGGTGCGTCAAACTATTCTTCAAAGCACCTGAAGGCAAGTCAAGAAGCAATGGATGGAAATTAATCAAGGAGAGATCCACCCTAGAACTAAGGAGAAATTTCCTAACAGTTCGAACAATTAACCAGTGGAATGGCTTGCCTTCAGAGGTTGTTTGTGCCCTATCACTGGAGGCTTCTAAGAAGAGCCTGGACAGCCACTTGTCTGAAATTTTATAAGTGTCTTGCTTGAGCAGGGAGTTGGACTAGAAGACCTCCAGATTCCCTTCCAACTCTGTTATTCTGTTCTCTTTCTTTTCTGACAGACTGACTGGCTCAGATGCAAAAAACATTAAACCTAGCTTCAAGAAATTAGATTAACAAATGCTCACTTTGTAGTTGAACTCAAATTAGTGATTTGGTCCGTGTGGTTAGAAGAAGGGGGAATGATCCAAGATATGGGAAAAAAAACTTATAGAATAGAATAGAATAGAATTCTTTATTGGCCAAGTGTGATTGGACACACAAGGAATTTGTCTTTGGTGCATATGCTCTCAGTGTACATAAAAAGACAAGATACATTCGTCAAGAATCATAAGGTACAACACTTAATGATAGTCATAGGATACAAATAAGAAATCAAATCACATTAGGAAATAGTCAATATAAATCGTAAGGATACAAGCAACAAAGTTACAGTCATGCAGTGATAAGTGGGAGGAGATGGGTGATAGGAACGATGAGAAGATCAATAGTAATGCAGACTTAGTAAATAGTTTGACAGTGTTGAGGGAATTATTTGTTTAGCAGAGTGATGGCATTCAGGAAAAACTTGTGTCTAGTTGTTCTGGTGTGCAGTGCTCTATAGCGTCGTTTTGAGGGTAGGAGTTGAAACAGTTTGTGTCCAGGATGTGAGGGGTCTGTAAATATTTTCACAGCCCTCTTTTTGACTCGTGCAGTATACAGGTCCTCAATGGAAGGCAGGTTGGTAGTAATTGTTTTTTCTGCAGTTCTAATTATCCTCTGAAGTCTGTGTCTGTCTTGTTGGGTTGCAGAACCAAACCAGACAGTTATAGAGGTGCAGATGACAGACTCAATAATTCCTCTGTAGAACTGAATCAGCAGCTCTTTGGGCAGTTTGAGCTTCCTGCTTAAAAAAAAAAACTTGTTTAAAAAATCTTTCCCCCTGCTTTTTTATGATTATTATCTGCAAATTCTACTAGTAATGTACAAGCACCTTCTTATTTTAGTTTCACAGCATACTAGGAGCAGATTAATTAGGAGTTCCTAGTTAAGGAGGGTCCAATCCTGCAATCCTGTAGAGTTAATTGAAACTGATTTCCCTTCTGGTTTTTAGATTGCAAGGCACAGAAGCCCATTTCAATTGTAAAGAAGAGTAGATGAAGATAATTACTGATACTTTTGCCATGAGAATTACAGTACTAGAGCTTTGGTACCTAATGAAGCAAGGGGAATAAGCTTTGTTTCAAATGTGTGATCCAGCTATTAAGTCTATCCTTTTCATTTTAAAATTCATTCCCAGGCATTCGGCCGTACCTATGCAGCTACGTACAGTATGTATCACATCAAGGGGTATCGTCAGAGGTGGGTTTCAGCAGGTTCTGACCAGTTCTGGAGAACCGGTAGCGGAAATTTTGAGTAGTTCGGACAACTGGTAGCGGAAATTTTGAGTAGTTCGGAGAACCGGTAAATACCACCTCTGACTGGCCCCGCCCCCATATATTCTCTGCCTCCCGAGTCCCAGCTGATCGGGAGGAAATGGGGATTTTGCAGTAACCTTCCCCTGGAGTGGGGAGGAAATGGGGATTTTGCAGTAACCTTCCCCTGGAGTGGGGAGGGAATGGAGATTTTGCAGCATCCCCTGCCACGCCCACCAAGCCATGCCCACCAAGCCACACCATGCCCACCAAGCCACACCCACAGAACCGGTAGTAAAACTTTTTGAAACCAACCACTGGGTATCGTGTTGCCTTTTATAGAATCTGACTTCTCAGGCAACCATTGCTTTGAAGATAATGGAAGCAAAGGTGTCATCGATGATATATGGGCTGGACCTTGAAATGTTGTGTTAGAATTGCCAAGGAAGGATGGCACTGAATGTATCAAGGGGATGAAATGACATATAGGGTCAATGAACATTGTCACAGGGTTTAGGCTACATAGGAAGGATGACTGTATGTTTGCATCAGGTCTCTCTTCATTCTTCCCCTTGAATTAACATTTGGTTTCTTCAAACCTTTCCTGACCTCAATGTGGTTTTGCCCTACAGTTTTATAAATAGCCTAATGTTGGCATTAGTCAATTACTGTTGCCTCGGTTTGTCTGAAGGAAGTATTCGTCCTCTCCTCACAGCATCTGTTTATTTTTCATTCTCTTTCATGCCGTTGCAAACAAAATGAACAAAGAAACAATTACATCCATCAGATTCCCAGGATAATCGTGGTCATGTTTGGTGACAGAACAATCAGGATAAAATATGTTTTTTTAAGGACCATATTTTACAACATTGCTACATTCTGTATCAATAATGCTTTTTGTCTTAAAAATCTTTTACTTCCCCAGTGCTGTTAACAGGCAGACATAAATGAGGGTTATTTTTTCCTTCACTTCATTTCCTATTCCTCCGTCCCTCCCTCCTCAAAAAGAAAGAAAGAAAGAAAGAAAAACTTTATGGCCACAGGGTTTAAAGCAGCTTAGCTGACAAATCTGACTGTAGTAAGAATAGGATATTGTGTCCATTCAATTGACTTTTCAGCTGAATCGACAAAGCTAAATAAACAAGCCAGAATACTAGAACTGCTGTGAAGATTTTGACAGTGTTTCTCTTGCTGCAACATGCATTGTAATAGATCTGATAGAAGTCTTAACCCTTGGGGGAAAGTGGATTGCTGTTTTACTTAACACATACAATTCTGGACAGGTAATATCTGGAATCTAGCTACCTAGCATTGGAGAATCAGGGTAGCATGAATCCAAATTTCCCAACAATGAAATAAATTATCCTATGCAGTGTTCTAAGAAACAGAAAGAACCTGGTGTTTCTTAATTGAAGTCTCATATATTTTCCCCAATGTATAATCAGTTTCAAATAGCATGAGAATTGATATTGCTGGCTGGGCTTTAGTTTCTGGAAATTTTCTGCCTTTTACTTAGGGACACTTAATATCTGAAGCTGGCTGCTTACATATTTCTGCAACAAACACTTTGAAATGTATTTATTAATGCACATATTGATTATTCTATTGCTTTTTCTTATGGTATTTATATATGCATTTTAACACTTATCTTTCTGTATGTTCTGTAATCAAATCTATGCCCTACTTTTAGTTTCCTCTTTTAGTACAGATTGAAGGGCTGATGTAGGTCATTGAATCTACCCTCTGCTTAGTGAAGAACCTCAAATTAAATCATTGTCCACATATGTTTGTCTAGCTACTATTCAACACACTCATTGTAGGAGAATCCATTATCTCTTGAGCAAATGGTTTACCTACCAGACTGATCTTACTTTTAGCATGATTTTCCTAACATCCAATACCAGTCTGTCTTCCTGTAACTTAAATACATTATTCCACTGAACTCTAGAATAACAGAAAACTGGTATTTGAGCCGTATTAGTCTCATCCCTTTAATTTTCTCAAGGTGAAGCATGTCCAGCTCTTTCAATCTCTCTTCACTGGACTTAATTTTCAGGCAGGATCAGTCTCATTGTCTCTGTTGACCTCATTCCAGTTTCCCAGAAAGCTTATCAAGTGTAATGTTAAGAAGTGAATACATTACTAATGGTGGAGGCTGACCAAAGCAGAAAGAAGTAGAGCAATTGCACTTCTCTGAATGCAGCTAAACATTTTCCTTTTTGTGGTCACATTGCACTGTTCTGTAACTAAGTCAGTTTTCGGTTAACTACTACTCCGAAGTATTTCTCACAAGTCCTGTGATCAAACTAGACAGCCAATTACTTCACAGGGTGTATTCAATTTTTGTTACATTCTTTATCTCCTAGGTCAGTGATGGCGAACCTATGGCATGCGTGCTGGAAGTGGCACGCACAGCCATTTCTCCCGGCAAGCTGAGCTGTCGTCTGTTGCTCTTCCGGGTTCCGGTGCACCGGCCAGTTGGTTTTCATGTACATGGGCATGCCAGAAACCAAAAGAGCAGCTGCCCATTGCGCATGCATGCTCCAGGAAGATGATCTTCCTGTTTCCAGAGTGCGCATGCGCACGGGCCAGCTGGTCTAGTTTGGGGATCCCAGCGGTCGCTTCCTCAGGGAGCAGAGCAAGGTAAGCCGGGGCTTCCCTCCCTCCCTGATCAAGCGGGCTTCTTCCGTGGCCCCAGGCAGTCCGGAGAACCGGTGGACCAGCAGCCAGTGAGGGCGGGGTAGGGGGGGTGGGCTGCCTGCGCAGATGACCCCATGGCCTGGCCTCCTCCCTGCTGGGAGCCGCTGTTGCCTGGCCAGCAGCAGCACTCTCGGCCCCGCCACCTCGAGCGGAGCCTCCTGGCTCGCTCCACCAGCACAAACTTCAGCAGCTCTTGCGCTGTCGCATGCACCGCTTGCTTGGAGCTGGTCTGGAAAGGAAAAAATGCAGCCGAATTAGGCGGGACTCGCCCCCCCAGGTCCCTCCAAACGGCTCTCCCTACGGTAGCCTCCCCATTGAACTACACTACCCGACGGTGATTCCCACCCCAAACGGAGCTTGCTCTTCCAAGTGCCCGCTTTTTCCTGCAGCAAACGAGCGTGAAAAGCGCTTCCCACTTCTCTTTTACCTGCATGCTGTTACTGGCTCTGCACCCCCTCAATACCAACAAGATGTCGCTACCCAAGGCCACCCTGCCACGGGGGTGGGGTGGCAGGCCTGGCTGGCTGGCTGGCTGGACACAGCCGACGCCACTGTTGCAATGCCATGCTGCCCAGGATCCACCCAGGTAGAGCCGGTAACAGCATGCAGGTAGAGGAGAAGCGGGAAGCACTTTCTGCACACACACCCAGCTCGTTCGCTGCGGGGAAAAGTGGGCGCTTGGAAGAGCAAGCTCCGTTTGGGTGGGGATCACTGTCGGGTAGTGTAGTTCAATGGGGAGGCTACCGTAGGGAGACCCATTTGGAGGGACCTTGGTGGGGCGAGTCCCACCTAATTCAACCCGCTGGGGCTGTCAGCTTGCGGCCGGGATTCTGGAGGAGAATCCTCCAATTACAGCATGCAGGTAGAGGAGAAGCGGGAAGCGCTTTTCGCACCCCCCCCAGCTCGTTCGCTGCAGGAAAAAGCAGGCGCTCAGAAGAACAAGCTCTATTTAGGTGGGGATCACCGTTGGGTAACGTAGTTCAACGGGGAGGCTACCATAGGGAGACCTATTTGGAGGCACCTTGATGGGGCGAGTCCCGCCTAATTCGGCTGTATTTTTTCCTTTCCAGACCAGCAGCGCGTGGCCTCTGGTAGCAGCGTCTTGTTGGTATTGAGGGGGTGCAGAGCCAGTAACAGCATGCAGGTAGAGGAGAGTGGGAAGCGCTTTTCGCGCTCGTTCGCTGCAGGAAAAAGCGGGCGTTCGGAAGAGCAGGCTCCGTTTGGGTGGGGATCACTGTCGGGTAGTGTAGTTCAATGGGGAGGCTACCGTAGGGAGACCCGTTTGGACGGACCTGGGTGGGGTGAGTCCCACCTAATTCAATCCTCTGGGGCTGCCAGCTTGCAGGTAGAGTAGAAGGGGGAAGCGCTTTTCGCGCGCCCCCCCAGCTCGTTCGCTGCAGGAAAAAGCAGGTGCTCGGAAGAGCAAGCTCCGTTTGGGTGGGGATCACTGTTGGGTCACGTAGTTCAGCACAGAGGCTACCGTAGGGAGACCTATTTGGAGGCACCTGGATGGGGCGAGTCCCACCTAATTTGGCTGTGTTTTTTCCTTTCCAGACCAGCAGCGAATGAGCTGGGGGCACGAAAAACGGTTCCCCCTTCTCCTCTACCTGCATGATGTAACTGGAGGATTCTCCTTCAAAATCCCGGCTGCAAGCTGGCAGCCCCAGGGGAGCAGCAAGGGCAGAGTTGCTTGTTTTTGGTGGCTGGCGAGGGGAGTGGGAGGTGGTTCTCTTCCAGAATCCCAGCCGCAAGTGGAAGGGTGAGAACCACTGCGTAGCCCCAGGGGAGCAGCAGGGGAAGAGCTGCTTGTTTTTGGTGGTGGGCAAGGGGAGGGGACGGCCTCCCACTTGCGGCCAGGATTCTGGAGGAGAACCACCTCCCCCTCCCCTCACCAGCCACCAAAAACAAGCAGCTCTTGGCGGGACTCGCCCCATCCAGGTGCCTCCAAATAGGTCTCCCTACGGTAGCCTCTGCGCTGAACTACGCGACCCGACAGTGATCCCCACCCAAACGGAGCTTGCTCATCCGAGCGCCCTCTTTTTCCTGCAGCGAACGATCTGTGGGGGGGGGCACGAAAAGTGCTTCCCACTTCTCCTCTACCTGCATGCTGTTACCGGCTCTATGTGGGTGGATCCAGCCGCTATCTGGCTGGATCCTGGGCAGCGCAGCATTGCAACGGCAGCGTTGGCTGTGTCCAGCCAGCCAGCCAGGCCTGCCGCGCCACCCCCGCGGGTGGGGTGGCCTTGGGTAGCGACATCTTGTTGGTATTGAGGAGGTGCAGAGCCAGTAACAGCATGCAGGTAGAGGAGAGTGGGAAGCGCTTTCGCGCTCGTTCGCTGCAAGAAAAAGCGGGTGCTCGGAAGAGCAAGCTCTGTTTGGGTGGGGATCACTGTTGGGTAGCGTAGTTCAACAGGGAGGCTACCATAGGGAGACCCATTTGGAGGGACCTGGGTGGGGCGAGTCCCGCCTAATTCAACCCCCTGGGGCTGCCAGCTTGTGGCCGGGATTCTGGAGGAGAATCCTCCAGTTACAGCATGCAGGTAGAGGAGAAGCGGGAAGCACTTTTCATGCCCCCCCAGCTCGTTCGCTGCGGGAAAAATAGGGCGCTCGGAAGAGCTTGGATGTCAGGCTCCATTTCAGTGGACGATCACTGTCGGGTCGCGTAGTTCAGCGTGGAGGCTACCGTAGGGAGACCTGTTTGAAGGCACCTGGATGGGGCGAGTCCCGCCTAATTCAGCTGCGTTTTTTCCTTTCCAGACCAGCTCCAAGCAAGAAGTGCAGGCGGCAGCGCAAGAACTGCTGAAGTTTGTGCACCGCTTGCTTGGAGCTGGTCTGAAAAGGAAAAAAGGGGCAGAGCTGCTTGTTTTAGGTGGCAGGCAAGCGGAGGGGGTGGCCTCCCACTTGCAGTCAGTATTCTGGAGAAGAACCACCGCCACCCCCCCTCGCCAGCCACCGAGAATAAGCAGCATTGTCACAGGAGCTGAGTCTGCGCTGAAGGAGCATCCGGCACCAGGGTAACAGACGCGCCGGCCTGAAGGGAGGCTTGCCAGGCCCAAAAACGGGCATCGGGTGTGTGTGTGTGCGACGCACTTTTGCAGAGGGGGCTGTCACGCACACATGCGATGGGGGAGCGTGGGGATTGTGCACATTCATGGGGGGATCGTTAGGGGGGTCACGTGTACATGCGCATGGGGGCAGGATATGTGAGGCGCATTGCATTATGGGTGTGGGCATGCACGTGCGCTACCCCCCATGCTCCTCCCACTTTTGGCACGTGACGGCGAAAAGGTTTGCCATCACTGTCCTAGGTGAAGGAACTTGCATTTGTCTTGGTTAAATTTCTTTCTAGTATTTTCAGCTCATAACTTTAACCTCTTTAATTTATTTTAAAGTTCTGTCTTTTAGATTATTAGCTATCAGACACAGTGGTACATAAATGTTTGTGAATCATTTTCAATTTTCGATATTTCTGTATAAATATGACCTAAAATGTTATCTATTCTCCACACAAGTCCTAAACTAGATAAAGAGTACCCAATTAAACAAATGACTCAAAGCATTATACATTCATTTATTTATGGAGGAAAGTGACCAAAAATTATATATTTGTCCTTTGATGACCACATTTTGAGTGCAATGTTCAAGATGAAAATAGGAATTGAATAGTTTTGCTTTTATTTCTTACCTGTTACACTTTTGTCATCTTCCTTGAGCAGTTGGTATACTATTTTGCCTTTTATTTATTAACATGTCTAAAAAAGTTATTTTGTTGCTCAGTATTCTTTATTAACTACATATCATTCTGAGCTTTACCTTTTCTTTTTTTCTTATATTCTGAAATATAACCACCAAAATATAATAAACATTTTTTAAAAAAGGGAAAAAAATCCAGAAAAACAATCATCATCTAGAAGAGGGGCCAGCAGGTGTGACTTCAAATCAAAGCTCACCATTGGGTATGCAGCTATTCCTTAAGTTAAAGCCACAAATATCACCAACATTTCCAGTGCTAAGCAAAGCGGCTGTTAAGTGAAAAAAGTGAACTGGTGTAAAAACCTTTTTAGCCAAGGCTGATGAACAAAACACTGCAGTTATTAAGTGAACCACATTGTTGTTCAAACAACAACATTGTTGTTCTCCAAAGCACCTGAGAGTAGGACAAGAAGCAATGGGTGGAAACTAATCAAGGAGAGAAGCAACTTAGAACTAAGGAGAAATTTCCTGACAGTTAGAACAATTAATCAGTGGAACAACTTGCCTTCAGAAGTTGTGAATGCTCCAACACTGGAAGTTTTTAAGAAGAGATTGGACAACCATTTCTCTGAAATCGTATAGGGTTTCCTGCCTAAGCAGGGAGTTGGACTAGAAGACCTCCAAGGTCCTTTCCAACTCTTCTACTCTACTCTACTCTACTCTACTCTACTCTACTCTACTCTACTCTACTCATAAGGAGAAATTTCCTCACAGTTAGAACAATTAATCAGTGGAACAACTTGCCTCCAGAAATTGTGAATGCTCCAACACTTGAAGATTTTAAGAAGAGATTGGATAACCATTTATCTGAAATGATATAGGACAGTGATGGCGAACCTTTTTTTGCTTGGGTGCCAAAAGGGCGCGCGTGCGTGCGATAGCGCGCGCATGCGTGCCTACACCCATAATGCAATGCCCTCCTCCCGCACAACCCCCTGCGCTGCCCCCCCCGCACGCATGCGCACAGGCCTCACTGAAGCCTCCGGACTTCCGGTAGACCCATTGGGCCCGTTTTTCGCCCTCCACAGGCTCCGGAGGCTTTCCTGAAGCCTGGGGAGGGCAAAAACGGCCTCTCCCCGCCCTCCAGAAGGCCAAAAATCAGCTGGCCATGCGCGCTGGAGCTGATATAGGGCAATGCCTCGCATGCCCTCAGATATGGCTCTGCGTGCCACCTGTGGCACGCGTGCCATAGGTTCGCCATCACAGGTATAGGATCTCCTGCTTCAGAAGGGGGTTGGACTAGAAGACCTCCAGCTCCCTCCCAACTCTGTTAGTCTGTTATTCTGTTGTGAAGAGAATTCAGCTTCCGGGACATTGCAACTGTTGTAAATACATGCTGACTGACAAGCACCCAGATTTTTATCAATTTTTTAATGAAAGCTGTAAGTGTGAGAAAACACAAATAATTTTTAATAGGGATCTAATAAAGTTTTGTGAGATCGAAAAGGTATGAGACAGGGTATGCCCACTGTCTCATATCTTCTTAATTTTGATGAATAGCAATATAAGATAAGATGAAGGGACTCTGGAAGTAAAGATTAAAAAAGAAACTTATAAGTTAAGAGCTTTTGTAGATGACTTGGTGTTTGGTGTTGGAGGATGCTTTCAAGCAGGGGTGTTAAACTCAATTTCATTGAGGGCCGCATCAGGGTTGTGTTTGACCTTGGGGGGCTGGGGCGGGTGTGGCCAGGGTGGGTGTGGCCATCTCAATGTCACTCATGTCAGGGGCACCTGTGATGGCCCAAGCACTCTGCCAGTGAAAATGGAGCTCGGGAGGGCCACGTGTGGCCCTCCTGAGCTCAATTTTCATTGGTAGAGGGTTGCAGGAGGCTGTCAGAGCTGAAAACAGAGCTCGGGAGGGCCGCGCACTGGCAGAGCACTCAGGCCACCACAGGCGCCCCTGACACAAGTGATGTTGAGATGGCCACACCCACTCTGGCCACACCCACTTCGGGCCCCCAAGGCCAGACACAATTTTGTCTGGCAGAGGCACCATGGGCTGGTCCTTCACTGTTTCCAGGTCGGTCCCACGGGCCACATCTAAGCACCCCACGGGCTGGATGTGGCCTGCAGGCCTTGAGTTTGACACACCTCCTTTAAAGGGAATTGAAAATTACCCTAGTATAGGAATAACATTTGGAAACCTTTGTCTTCTCATCTCTCTTTATCATCTTCAGTTCTTAAATACTTAAATTTCTCTAGTTGATTGGTAAATTATTAAATACTTCTTCAGAGATTCCATCCTGTATAAGGAGAAATAGCAATAGCAATAGCAATAGCACTTAGACTTATATACTGCTTTATAGTGCTTTATAGCCCTCTCTAAGCGGTTCACAGAGTCAGCATATTGCCCCCAACAATCTGGGTCCTCATTTTACCCACCTCGGAAGGATGGAAGGCTGAGTCAATCTTGAGCCTGGTGAGATTTGAACCGCTGAACTGCAGCTAACAGTCAGCTGAAGTAGCCTGCAGTACTGCACTCTAACCACTGCGCCACCTTGGCTCTAAGACCACACTTGTAATATTGCATATAGTTTTGGCCACCACAATACAAAAAGATATTGAGTGCAGACAGAGAAAGAGTGCACATAAGAACAACAAAGATGATTAGGGGACTGAAGGTTAAAACATATGAAGAACAGTTGCAGGAATTGGGTATGTCTACTCTAATGAAAAGAAGGACTAGGGGTGACATGATAGTAATCTTCCAATATTTAAGGGGCTGCCACAAAGAAGAGGGAGTGAAGCTATTCTCCAAAGCACCTGTAGGCAGGACAAGAAGCAATAGATGGAAACTAATCAAGGAGAGAACCAACCTAGAACTAAGGATAAATTTCCTAATGGTGACAACAATCAACCAATGGAATAGCTTGCCTTCAGAAGTTGTGGGTGCTCCATCACTGGAGGCTTTCAAAAAGAGACTGG